>LR778281.1:43472571-43545071 GCA_902810595.1 Coregonus sp. 'balchen'
TGAGAGAGAGAGGGGGGGGTGAGGAGAGAGAGGCAGGAGGAGAGAGAGGGGAGGGGGGGGACGGGGGGAGAGGAGAGAGAGAGAGAGAGAGGGGTGGGGGGGAAGGAGAGAGAAGCGCGGAGAGAGAGGGGAGGGGGGGCGAGAGAGAGAGAGGGGGGGAGGGAGAGAAAGGCGGAGAGGAGATGAGAGGGGGAGGGAGAGAGAGAGAGGCGGAAGAGAGGGGGGGGGGGAGGGTGGAGCGCGAAGAGGGGGGGGGAAGAAAGGCGGAGAGGGGAAGATGGAGGGGGAGGGAGAGAGAGGCAGAGAGGGAGAGAGAGGGGGGAGAGGAGAGAGAGCAGAGAGGGGAGAGAGAGAGCGAGGAGGAGGAGAGGAGAGCGAGGCGGGAGCGGAGAGAGAGAGAGGCGGAGAGGGAGAGAGAGGGGGAGGGAGAGAGAGGCGGAGAGGGAGAGAGAGGCGGAGAGGGAGAGAGAGAGAGAGAGGCGGAAAGGGAGAGAGCGAGAGAGGAGAGCGAGAGAGGAATGGGAATGTGTGTTAGTGCCGTCGGTTTGTAGTTTTTCTCTGTGCTCGAGTGACTGAGTGATTCATTTGTAGATTTTATTGTGTGGATGGATATATTTTGTATTGTGTTAGCTGCTACTGATACCATGTAATTGAAAATAAACCATTCTCTCTCTTGATCTACACACCAGATGCTGCGAGGGGACAGAAGACGTCCACCCCTCCTCCCTCTTCAGGTGGAACGACCCAGCCACATAGCTTCTCCCAGAATTCCCTGGAGTCAGGTGTCAGCACACTCCTCTCTGTCACCTTGCAGCCTGGGGGTCAAAGAGACATCAAAGGTCAAACAGTGACTATGACCTTCAGTGAACTATGACCCTGACCCAGTGTTCCATCCTCACCTTGCAGCAGAGTGATCTCCTCCGTACCTCCAGGAGCCAGCACCCCCAGTCTCTGAGCTCGCTGCCCACCCAGAGCCCTCTCTGCCTGGGATAACAGAGCCTTGGAGGGTCCCTCTGTGGTCGTATAGAACCACCACCACTCCTACTCTCACACCACACAGGACCAACTACGAGAGGAGAGAAGAGATGTTATTCACTCATTCCAATTCTCGTCAATGCTGAATGAAAATTGAATTGACCTGAAACCTGTAAGTAATTGATAACCTAAATATTTGACCATATCAGTACTCCCCCTGCTCCAAATGTCTCACCTCGTAGGCAGGTATCCTGTTGGACAGCAGTAGCAGAAGAGGTGGTGATGGAGAGAGAGAGGGTCTGGGTCTGCTGCTGGTGGAAGTGGACAAACCTCCTCTGTTCACACTGTCCCTGAAACCATACATTATCACACACACATTATATACACTGGCCATGAACCAAACACCCACCCACACACACACAAACGCGTTACACACACTGTTCATGAACCAAACACACACACACAGGTGAGGTCTATATCTATGATTGGGGCAAGGCCTCTCACCCCATGGCCTGGGACCTCACATGGCTGGAGAGCTGGGTCTTCTCCAGGGTCAGAGTCGGGGTCAAGTTAAGGCTGAGGTCAGGGGATAAACAGAGACGTCCCGTCCTGTCTGACAACCAGGAGGGAGAGCACTGAACGCTCCTCGTTCGCCCAGGCACCTGCCTCTCTCCCTGGGTATGGCTGACCACTGTTCGCCCTGGTCTGCTTCTGTTGATGCTGCTCCTCCAGGCTGGTCTGGACTTCAGGGACGCTCCTGTAGAGAACAGAGAGATAAGAAATATCATTCACCCTGGCTGTCACCTCTGACCCCAACCCTATATCTGATCCAACACAGTAATAGGGATACTTTTATCCAAAGCGACTCACAATCATGTGTGATTTTCTTTAATGAGTCGGACGCGAAATATATAATGTTGCTCCAAGACAAGGTCCAAAGCCCCGTCATTCACATGAAGAAAAGACGGAGATACAGGGGGCGGAGATCAGGGTGCCTGGTGAGAATTAGTCGGCGAGTGGGTAACCCACCTCTACCATCCGTTCTATTAGCCAACGTGCAATCACTGGAGAATAAACTGGATGAGCTCCGTTCGAGACTATCCTACCAACGGGACATTAAAAAGTGTACTATCTGATGTTTCACCGAGTCGTGGCTAAACGACAACACAGATAATATAGAGTTGGCTGGGTTTTCCTTGCATCGGCAAGACAGAACAGCTATTTCTGGTAAGATGAGGGTGTCTATTTGTCAACAACATCTGGTGCGCAATGTCTAATATTAAGGAGGTCTCGAGGTATTGCTCGCCTGAGGTAGAGTACCTCATGATAAGCTGTAGACCACACGATCTATGTTTTTCGTAGCTGTCTATTTACCACCACAAACCGACGCTGGCACTAAGACCGCACTCAACGAGCTGTATAAGGCCATACGCAAACAAGAAAATGCTCATCCAGAAGCGGCGCTCCTAGTGGCCAGGGACTTTAAATGCAGGCAAACTTAAATCCATTTTACCTCATTTCTACCAGCATGTCACTTGTGCAACCAGAGGAAAAAAAACTCTAGACCACCTTTACTCCAGACACAGAGACACATACAAAGCTCTCCCTCGCCCTCCATTTGGCAAATCTGACCATAATTCTATCCTCCTGATTCCTGCTTACAAGCAAAAACTAAAGCAGGAAGTACCAGTGACTCGCTCAATACGGAAGTGGTCAGATGACGCGGATGCTACGCTACATGAATGTTCTGCTAGCACAGACTGGAATATGTTCCGGGATTCATCCAATGGCATTGAGGAGTATACCACCTCAGTCACTGGCTCAACGTCGTCCCCACAGTGACCGTACATACATATCCCAACCAGAAGCCATGGATTGATTACAGGCAACATCCGCACCGAGCTAAAGGCTAGAGCTGCCGCTTTCAAGGAGTGGGACACTAATCCGGACGCTTATAAGAAACCCTGCTATGCCCTCAGACGAACCGTCAAACAGGTAGCTTGAATCCTACTAAACTGGCTCTGACGCTCGTCGGATGTGGCAGGACTTGCAAACTATTACGGACTACAAAGGGAAACCCAGCCGCGAGCTGCCCAGTGACACAAGCCTACCAGATGGACTAAATGCCTTTTATGCTCGCTTCGAGGCAAGCAACACTGAAGCATGCACGAGAGCACCAGCTGTTCCGGACAACTGTGTGATCACGCTCTCCGTAGCCGATGTGAGCATGACCTTTAAACAGGTAAACATTCACAAGGCCGCGGGGCCAGACGGTTACCAGGACGTGTACTCAGAGCATGCGCGGACCACCTGGTGTCTTCATTGACATTTTCAACCTCTCCCTGTCGAGTCTGTAATACCTACATGTTTCAAGCAGACCACCATAGTCCCTGTGCCCAAGAAACCGAAGGTAACCTGCCTAAATGACTACCGCCCCGTAGCACTCACGTCGGTAGCCATTAAGTGCTTTAAAAGGCTGGTCATGGCTCACATCAACACCATCATCCCGGAAACCCTAGACCCACTCCAATTCGCATACCGCCCCAACAGATCCACAGATGATGCAATCTCAATCGCACTCCACACTGCCCTTTCCTATCTGGACAAAAGGAACACCTATGTGAGAATGCTGTTCATTGACTCTAGCTCAGCATTCAACACCATAGTGCCCTCAAAGCTCATCACTAAGCTAAGGACCCTGAGACTAAACACCTCCCTCTGCAACTGGATCCTGGACTTCCTGACGGGCCGCCCCCAGGTGGTAAGGGTAGGCAAAAACACATCTGCCACCCTGATCCTCATCACTGGGGCCCCTCAGGGGTGCGTGCTTAGTCCCCTCCTGTACTCCCTGTTCACCCACGACTTCGTGGCCAAGCACGACTCCAACACCATCATTAAGTTTGCTGACGACACAACGGTGGTAGGCCTGATCACAGACAACGATGAGACAGCCTATTGGGAGGAGGTCAGAGACCTGGCAGTGTGGTGCCAGGACAACAACCTCTCCTTCAATGTGAGCAAGACAAAGGAGATGATCGTGGACTACAGGAAAAGGAGGGCTGTACACGCCCCCATTCACATCGACAGGGCTGTAGTGGAACAGGTCGAGTGTTTCAAGTTCCTTGGTGTCCACATCACCAACAAACTATCATGGTCCAAACCCACCAATAATGTTGTGAAGAGGGCACGACAACGCCTTTTCCCCCTCAGGAGACTGAAAAGATTTGGCATGGGTCCCCAGATCCTACAGCTGCACCATCGAGAGCATCCTGACCAATTGCATCACCGCCTGGTATGGCTACTGCTCGGCATCTGACCGTAAGGCGCTACAGAGGGTAGTGCATACAGCCCAGTACATCACTGGGGGCCAAGCTTCCTGCCATCCAGGACCTATTTACTAGGCGGTGTCAGAGGAAGGCCCAAAAAATTGTCAAAGACTCCAGTCACCCAAGTCATAGACTGTTCTCTCTGCTACCGCACGGCAAGCGGTACCGAAACGCCAACTCTAGGTCCAAAAAGCTCCTTAAGAGCTTCTACCCCCAAGCCATAAGACTGCTGAACAATTAATCAAAAATGGCCACCCAGACTATTTACATTGAATCAAATGCCGCCCCCCTCCCTTTGTTTTTACACTGCTGCTACTCGCTGTTTATTATCTATGCATAGTTACTTTACCCCTACATACATGTACACATTACCTCGACTAACCTGTACCCCCGCACACTGACTCGGCACCGGTACCCCCTGTATATAGCCTCATTATTGTTATTTTATTGTATTACTTTTAATTTTAAAAAAATATTTATTTAGTAAATATTTTCTTAACAATATTATCTTAAAACTACATTGTTGGTTAAGGGCTTGTAAGGCATTTACACCTGTTGTATTCAGCGCATGTGACAAGTAAAATGTGATTTGATGTGTGCAAACCCCGGGAAAAACGAACCCACTATCCTGGCATCATGCTCTACCAACTGGGCCACACAGGACCACACAGCCGATCCTCTCCTCAACTCCTCCTCTCACTCACTCTTCTGCTCCTCCACTCTCTCCCTGATGGTTTGTCTGATCCTCCTCTCCTTGCGTCTCTCCTCCTCCTCCTCCTCCTTCCTCTCTCCTGAGCAGGGCATGTTGAGGGTGCCGTACGTTTGTGCTGCCTCTCTGGGGGTCAGCCAGTCCAGAGTGGACACACAGGACACATAGTGGCTCTTCCACCCACCATACTCTCTGTCCCCTGGATTATAGGGCAGGAACCAGCCCCGTCGCACACACCTCACCGACCAAAGACAGTCCTACGGAGAGCGAGGTGTGTGTGGGGGGAGGGGGGGGGGGGGGGGGCATAGGTTAACCTCACACACAGTACTAAAAGGAGAAAGAGGAATAGAGAGAGAGAGGGGGAGAGAGAGAGAGAGGGGGAGAGAGAGAGAGGGGGGAGAGAGAGAGGGGGAGAGTCTGACCCCTGACCCCTGACCCCTCACCTGTTCGGCCAGGACCCTCCAGTGCCAGCTGACCTGTGCAGCAGAGCAGAGGTCACGAGGGGTCAGGAATGACATCACATAGAGAGACAGGAACCGTGGCAACACAGAGGTGAAGTCCTTGCGCGTCACCGGCACGATCTGCTTCAGCCAATCCCTGCAGGACCTAGGGTCACAGAGTCAGTGCCCACTGAATTACTACACATCATTACTACACAGTAAACCTACTGGTTGTACTACTTGATTGCTATTGACGTGTAGTAAAACCAGTAGTGATTTATGTAGTCATTTAAGTAGCAATGAGTGATAAATTGGGACTTTTCACTACTGCTGAGCACTACATATTTCCTATTCAAATCCCTATATCATTCTTCCTTAATAAGGATCAGACCCTTTTTTTTTCAAATTCTTGCCCAAAATGACAAATCTAACTGCCTGTAGCTCAGGAGCTGAAGCAAGGATATGCATATTGTTGATACCATTTGAAAGGAAACACTTTGAAGTTTGTGGAAATGTGAAATGAATGTAGGAGAATATAACACATTAGATCTGGTAAAAGATAATACAAACAAAAAAAACATGCATTTTCTATTTATTTTTTGTTCCATCATCTTTGAAATGCAAGAGCAAGGCCACAATATAATATTGCAGTGTAGGCGCAATTTACATTTTGGCCACTAGATGGAAGCAGTGTGTATGCAAAGTTTCAGACTGCACCATCAAGAGCATCCTGACTGGTTGCATCACCGCTTGGTATGGCAACTGCTCGGCATCCGACAGCAAGGCGCTACAGAGGATAGTGCATACGGCCCAGTACATCAATGGGGCCGAGCTTCATGCCATCCAGGACCTCCATACCAGGCGGTGTCAATTGTCAAAGACTCCGGCCACCCAAGTCATAGACTGTTCTCTCTGCTACCGCATCGCATGGGAACCGGTACCAGAGCGCCAAGTCTGGGACCAAAAGGCTCCTTAACTGTTTCTACCGCCAAGCCATTAGACTGCTGAACAGTTCATCAAATGGCTACACAGACTATTTGCATTGACCCCCTTAATTATTTAAATTTTTTGCACTGACTCTCTTGCACAGGCTCGGTGTACACTCACTGATACTCCAACACACACACACACACACACACACACACACACACAAAACCACACAGCTGCTACTCTCTGTTTATTATTTATGCATAGTCACTTTACTCCTACCTGCATGTGCAGTACCAGTCAAACGTTTGGACACACCTACTCATTCAAGGGATTTTCTCTCTTTTTGAAAACTATTTTCTACATTGTAGGATAATAGTGAAGACTTCAAAACTATGAAATAACACATATGGAATCATGTAGTGACCAAAAAAAGTGTTAAACAAATAAAAATTATATTTGATATATTTGAGATTCTTCAAAGTAGCCACCCTTTGCCTTGATGACAGCTTTGCACACTCTTGGCATTCTCTCAACCAGCTTCACCTGGAATGCTTTTCCAACAGTCTTGAAGGAGTTCCCACATATGCTGAGCACTTGTTGGCTGCTTTTCCTTCACTCTGCGGTCCGACTCATCCCAAACCATCTCAATTGGGTTGAGGTCGGGGGATTGTGGAGGCCAGGTCATCTGATGCAGCACTCCATCACTCTCCTTCTTGGTAAAATAGCCCTTAAAACAGCCTGGAGGTGTGTTGGGTCATTGTCCTGTTGAAAAACAAATGATAGTCCCACCAAGCCCAAACCAAAAGGGATGGCGTATTGCTGCAGAATGCTGTGGTAGCCATGCTGGTTAAGTGTGCCTTGAATTCTAAATAAATCACAGACAGTGTCACCAGCAAAGCACCCCCACACCATTACATCTCCTCATCCATACTTTATGATGGGAACTACACATGCTGAGATAATCCGTTCACCCACACCGCATCTCACAAAGACACGGCATTTGGTACCAAAAATCAAATTTCCACCGGTCTAATGTCCATTGCTCGTGTTTCTTGGCCCAAGCAGGTCTCTTCTTCTTATTGGTGTCCTTTAGTAGTGGTTTCTTTGCAGCAATTCGACCATGAAGGCCTGATTCACACAGTCCCATCTGAACAGTTGATGTTGAGATGTGTCTGTTACTTGAACTCTGTGAAGCATTTATTTGGGCTGCAATTTCTGAGGCTGGTAACTCTAATGAACGTATCCTCTGCAGCAGAGGTAACTCTGTGTCTTCCATTCCTGATGCATGGTGGTTTTTGCGACTGCACTTGAAGAAACATTCAAAGTTCTTGAAATGTTCCTTGTTGACTTACCTTCATGTCTTAAAGTAATGATGGACTGTCGTTTCTCTTTGCTTATTTGAGCTGTTCTTGCCATAATATGGACTTGGGCTATCTTCTGTATACAGCTTCTACCCCAAAGCCATAAGACTCCCAAGCCATAAGACTCCTGAACATCTAATCAAATGGCTACACACTCTTTTACGCTGCTACTCTCTGTTTATTATCTATGCATAGTCACTTTAACTCTAGCTACATGTACATATTAACTAAATTACCTCGACTAACCGGTGCCCCCGCACATTGACTCGGAACTGGTACCCCTTGTATATAGCCTCGTTACTGTTATTTTATTGTGTTACTATTTTTTCTTTAATTTATTTAGCAAATGTTTCTTACTTTTTTTAAAACTCTGCATTGTTGGTTAAGGGCTCGTAAGTAAGCATTTCACGTTAAGGTCTACATCTGTTGTATTCGGCGCATGTCACAAATAAAAATTTGATTTGAACCATCATATTTTTGTATAAAAGATTTAATAATGAAAGAAGGATTGCTGTTTTCAATTTGGTCAAGTTAGTGTGGGAGAGGTGGAAAAACTATTGTTATCCATCAAGGTATAGACAACCTTGATGGGAAACCATTGAGAATGGTAGCAGACTGTATTGCCACCCCTATTTGCTCGATCTTTAACCAAAGCCTAAAGGAGTGTGTGTGTCCACAGGCGTGGAAGGAAGCTAAAGTAAATTCCACTGCCTAAAAATAGTAAAGCGCCCTTTCCTGGCTCTAACAGCCGACCAATCAGTTTGCTGCGTGTTCTTATTAAACTAATGGAGAGAATTGTTGTTTGACCACAGACAACGCTATTTTTCAGAGAGCAAGTTAACTATTGACTTTCAGCATGCATATAGACAAGGGCACTCAACTTGTACTGCACTGGCTCAGATGACAGATGATTGGTTAAAATAAATGGATAATAAGATGATAGTTGGAGCTGTAGTGTTATATTTCAGTGCAGCCTTTGATGTTATTGATCATAAATTGTTATTGAAGAAACTCACTTGCTATGGCTTTACATCACCTGCCATCACATGGTTGGAGAGTTATTTATCCAATAGAACCCAGAGAGTCACATGGTTGGAGAGTTATTTATCCAATAGAACCCAGAGAGTGTTCTTCAACGGACGCTTCTTTAACATCAGATATGTACAGTGTGGTGTCCCTCAGGGCAGTTGCCTTGGGCCATTACACTTCTCTATTTTTACAAATGATTTGCAACTGGTCTTACACAAAGCTAGAATGACTATGTATGCGGATAATTCCACACTCTACATGTTCTAAATAAGAAGTTACAGTCAGTATCAGAATGGGTGATCAATAATAAACTGGTCTTTAAATACAACTAAAACTAAAAGCACCGTCTTCGGTGTAAAACATTCCCTAAGACCTCAACTGGAATTGTGCATAAAGAGGGCGTGTGACCATTGAGCAAGTTGAGGAAGCTAAACTCCTAGGTATAACATTGGATGGTCAATTATCATGGTCAAGTCATATTGAGAAAGTTGTGAAGATGGGGAGAGGGGTATGTCTGTTATAAAAAGATGATCTGCGTTTTTTTAGACAAACATCAACTGTACTAGTTATTCAGGCTCTGGTCTTGTCCCGTCTTGATTCCTGTCTGGTAATGTGGTCAGGTGCAGCAAAGAAAGACCTAGCTAAGCTGCAGCTGGCTCAAAACAGAGCAGCACGCCTTGCCCTTAACTGCACACACACAGAACTAACATCAACAACATGCATGATAGTCTTTCCTGGTTGAGGGTTGACAAGAGATGGGACAAGACCAGAGACACACACACACACACATTATTTTTGTAGTTTTATATCATTGTATTTTACATTTGTGTGACTGTCCTTGTCTAACAGTATCAGTGTTTTGATACTTGTCATGTTTTGTTTTTTTCGTGGACCCCAGCAAGAGTAGCTGCTGCTTCTGCAAAAGCTAATGGGGATCCAGGTAAACAATAATAACAGTCCTGTCTGTCAGAAGTGCTTACTTGAGCTGGGAGTTGGAGCACTGAGACAGCAGCGCCTGGAGGAAGACTTTTCTCTGGCGGTCAGTCCAAAGGTCAAACCAGTGAAGCACCAGGGTCGTCCGCTCCTCAAACAACTGACAGGTCATAAAATAAGATGTAGACTGCATTAACTTACAGGGGACGGAAATGTGTCTTTATGCTAATAACCCAACACCCACCACCCTACCCCGAGACACACACACACACACACACCCTACCCCGAGACACACACACACACACACACACACCCTACCCCGAGACACACACACACACACACACACCTACCCGAGACACACCACACACACACCACACAACCCTACCCGAGACACACACACACCACACACACACCCTACCCCGAGACACACACACAACACACACACAACACACCCTACCCCGAGACACACACACACACACACACACCCTACCCCGAGACACACACACACACACACACCACCCTACCCCGAGACACACACACACACACACACACACACACCCTACCCCGAGACACACACACACACACACAACACACCCTACCCCGAGACACACACACACACACACACACACACCCTACCCCGAGACACACACACACACCCTACCCCGAGACACACACACACACCTACCCCGAGACAACCACACACACACACACACCCTACCCCGAGACACACACAAGCATTTCGCTACACCCGCAATAACATCTGCTAAACACGTGACAAACACAATTTGATTTGACACAGCCTACCCCGAGACACGAGCACAGCCCGAGGGGCTGGAAGCAATGGGTCAGCTGGCCCCAGAGTAATTGTAGTGCCTTGCTCAAGGGCACAATGGCAGGGTCGCTGAATGGTTGTTTTTTTTTGGTGCAAAAATATAGTAGCTTAGAATTAATAGATGCACGAATTATATGGGGATTTTCCCTTGTGGCTCAGTTGGTAGAGCATGGCCTTTGCAACGCTGGGTTGTGGGTTCGATTCCCACAGCGGACCAGTACGCAAAAGTACAAAAATGCATCTCCTAAATGACTCAAATGTAAATGTTTTTTAGTAGGGAAGGCCAAGGTGGTGAAAAAGCATAACAAAAAGGATAAAGAAAAGGAAAACGATTGACTGTCTTCTCTCACTTGGCTGACCTGGTGGTTGGAGGTCTTGTTTGTGATGGGGGTCCAGGCACTGAAGCGGCTGTCGGCTGTCCCTGTGACCGAGCTGCGATGCGTCAGGGCCGGCTGGGGTTGGTAGTCTGTCCCGCTCAGTTGCCACTGTTTCACGCGGTGAGGACCTGGGTTAGGACTTGGACTGGACCGAACGGTCAGATCCACGGACGTCATTTTATGGGTGGGTTGGCCCAGTTGAGGATACTACCGGAAGACGCTCTGTTTTATTAAAGTTGGTAGACTACGTGCGACTTTTATAGGCGATTGTTTGTGTGGTTCAAATTAAGTCTTAACAAAGTGCGGGTAAAATCTTCTTCTGTCAATAATCCAGTTAAAACTATGATAAAAAAAATGATACAGCGGTAATTAATCACCGCTGTGTTTTAAACTGGCCGGTCTAGGAGATCCTATGCAATGTAATTTCCAAAAATAATTCCACAGACCTGCACAAGTATGAATATAAAGTGCAATTTATTAACCTACTCTCCTACCCAACAATCTGTCCCGTCTCCTTAGAGACGGAATAACAGGAGCAACAGCACAAGGCGCGGGCAGCATTCCATCACACACACACACGTTAGCGGTCCGTCCCCTCCGACCTTCTCATCCAATAGGTTTTGAAGACGTGACCAGAATGGACACGAGGAACCAAGGGAATACAAATCAGATTCGCCCATGGCGTGTCGGGGTTCGTACAGTGCGCGGCTTTGGTTACCGAGTAGGCTAGGCTTACACAGGCTGCTTGGTCAACAGGATCGGCCTGTGAACTGCACATGATCTGATCTTTCACTGATAAATTACTACACAAACAATCCTTTGCTGAAATACATCACTTGTGGGCGCGGCAAAAGTAAGTGGACATTATTGTCCCTGAAGCGAAATTCAAGTCTTCGACATTATTAAGATGTGTTGCTGCTTCCACAAATAATATCACCAGGTGAAAACATACATCATTACCATCCATCCATATGAGGAAAGCACAAACACGTGATTCAGTCATTAGAATTTCCATGAGGAAAGCACAAACACGTGATTCAGTCATTAGAATTTCCTCTTTATTGACTTTCCTAAAACTGAGAAAAATAAATCATAACAAGGCCCCCCCCCCCCATTAAGTAACAATCCCCCCCATCTGTAATGTACAGGATTACTCAAATTAAAAGGTTGACAATCAAGCAGCTTCAAATATGATTATTGCATTCCACCTGCATATAAGACAAAGATATGTGTAGAAGGTGAAATATATATCTCAATGGAACACTGGTTCAAACCAAGGCAACAGTAAAAGTAAGGCGGAAAAAGGCAACAACATTTGGCCAAACACTCGTGTGCACATGTGCAGTGAGTTTCCAAAGTCAAACAAACTCGCAAATATGTGCAACTCAGTTCAATACAAATGCAGTGTGTTTGAGCAGATGAGTGGAGGATGGTGATTAGGCTCAATCCCATAAACCCTTAGCCCCAAGGAGAGGAGGGGAGGGGAGAGGGGGGTAGAGGGAGGGGAGAGGAGAAGATGGTAGAGGAGACGAGGAGGGATGTAGAGGGGAGAGAGAAGGGGATGGTAGAGGAGAGGGGAGAGGAGAGATGGTAGAGGGGAGAGGGAGGGGATGGTAGAGGGGAGGGAAGGGGATGGTAGAGGGGAGAGGACGGGGGATGGTAGAGGAGAGAGAGGAAGGGGATGGTAGGTAGAGGGAGGGGAGAGAGAGGGGATGGTAGAGGGGAGAGGAGGGATGGTAGAGGGGAGGCGGAGGCGGGAGGGTAGAGGGGGAGGGAGGGGGATGGTAGAGGGGGAGGGTAGGGAGGTAGAGGAGGAGAGGAGGGATGGTGTAGAGGGGGGGAGAGGGGATGGAGGAGCGGGGCGGGGCTGGTAGAGGGCGCGGGGGGTGGTAGGGGGGGGCGGGGATGGCTAGAGGTCGAGAGGGGGTGGTCTAGGGGAGGGGATGCGAGGGGCGGGAGTGCTTGTAAGGGGGGCCGGATGGGGAGGTCGAGGGGGGGGCGGGGATGGTAGGGGGAGAGAGAGGGGATGGTTGTCGAGGGGAGTGAGAGGGAGAGAGGAGGGGGGTAGAGGGGGATGGAGGGAGGGGGAGGTAGAGGGGAGAGAGGGGAGATGGTAGAGGGGAGAGAGGGGGATGGTAGAGGGGGGGGAGAGGAGAAGCTGGTAGAGGGGAGAGAGGAGGGGCTGGTAGAGGGGCGGGGGGGATGGTAGAGGGGGGGGAGGGGATGGTAGAGGCTGAGAGGAGGGGATGGTAGAGGGAGGGGAGGGGATGGTAGAGGGAGAGAGCAGGGGATGGTAGAGGGGGAGAGAGGGGGGATGGTAGAGGGAGGAGAGGAGGGGATGGTAGAGGGGAGAGGCCGGGTGGTAGAGGGCGAGGAGGGGAGGTGGGAGAGAGAGGGGGGGATGTAGAGGGGAGGGGAGAGGGGATGGTAGAGGGGAGAGGGGGAGGTAGAGGGAGGGGAGAGGGGATGGTAGAGGGGAGAGAGAAGGGGATGGTCGAGGGGAAGATGGTAAGGAGGAGAGGGGAGGGGATGGTAGAGGGGAGGGGAGGGGGATGGTAGAGGAGAAGATGGTAGAGGAGAGAGGGGAGGGGATGGTAGAGGGGAGGGGAGGAAGGAGAGGAGGGGATGGTAGAGACCGTTGACCGACTCAGATCAGAGCTGAGACCGTTGACTGCAGACCGACTCAGATCAGAGCTGAGACCGTTGACTGCAGACTGACTCAGATCAGAGCTGAGACCGTTGACTGCAGACCGACTCAGATGCTGGCTGTCCTGGGTATCTCCTGGCTGTCTGCCAGATTCAGCTTCTGACTTGTGGAGAGGAGTCAAGGAGAACAGCTGAAACACACCCCACTCACTCTGCTCTGAGCTCACACCCCCCCCCCACAGAGAACATAACAAAGAAATGTCCTCTATTATGTAACTACAGTACGTGAAGTCCTGTAATATCTGCAATTGTTTTATTATATTAAGTCTGCATTTCTTAAGTTTATCTGTAAACTGTGAGCTAGAATTAATCAGGTCAAAGTCAACAGCTCAAAGACACACACCCCTCACACACACACACACACACACACACACACACACACACACACACCACACAAGTATTTTAAAAGGATACATTGATGAACTCAGTTCCTCTAGCTGTAGAGAAGGACAGAGATGTTTCATTCCATTGAGCTAACATTGAGATGTTTCATTCCATTGAGCTAACATTGAGATGTTTCATTCCATTGAGCTAACATTGAGATGTTTCATTCCATTGCGCTAACATTGAGCCAAGATACATTCACAGAGCATGAGGTGTGTGTGTGGCTTTGCTCTCACATGAGAAGACTTAGATCTGGATATTAAGCCCTGCTTTGGCCTTCTGAAAACTGAGAAATCACTGTTTGACATGCTGAGGGAGGCTAGCCCTGTGTGTTGGGATTTTAGGGCCTAGATTGCTATCAAGTACTTGCACAGTATTAACAGAATTTAAGATCCAACACAGCACTTAAAGATAGACGGGATATGACGTAGATGCAGAAGGTAAACAGCAAAGCGGGTCAATTTCCGCAAACAACTAAGAGAGGATCAACTTCTCCGCTGTTTTGGTGCCCTGGCTACCACGCGGCGAACACAGTGAAGCCAACCACCAGATACAGTGTGTGACTGTGAGTGAAGTCTTTCATCTCGCTCATATCAATATCTGCAGTGCTGCTCATGGCAACGTAATTTCGCAGAGTCTACCTTTAAGGTGGTCTAGTGGTCTAAGCCACTGCTTCCAGAACACATATACGACTGCAGCATGGGTTAGAACCCACATGATGAGTGGAATTGCCCCACTCCTTAAAAAAAATATATAGTGTCTTGCAAAAGTATTCAGACTCCTTGGATTTCTTCAAATTTTATTGTGTTACAAAGTGGGATTAAAAGTGAAAGAAAATTCTAACATTAAAAAAAAGATTAATAAAAAATAAAATAAAATATATATATGTTGCATAGGTATTCAGCTCCTTGAGTCAATACATGTTAGAAACACCTTTGGCATCGATTACTGCTGTGAGTCTTCTTGGGGAAGTCTATAAAGAGCTTCGCCCGCCTGGATTGTACAATCTTCTTTTAAAAATTATTCAAGCTCTGTCAAGATGTTGGGAATCGTGGCTAGACTGCAGTTTTCAAGTCTTAACAGACTTTCAAGCAGATTTCAGTCAAAACTGTAACTTGTCCACTCAGGAACATTCACTATCTTCTCTCAATGCAACGCTCCCTCTATGGGCTGACTGGCTGGCTAGCAAAACGTGGCTACACACAATAATACTGAAGACAATATCAGCATGTAAAAGTAGCTAGTTAGCTGTAAAATCACCTAAACAAACTGCACTATCAATTTAGGAGTCTACAATCTCACCATGTTCAACCTGCAGATCTGTGTGCCTCACAGAGTGGAGTCTGACATTCACAACAGCAGATATACTTTCGAGAAGATGGGAAACGTTGCCCATGCTACACACACACACACACACACACACACACAAAAGTATGTGGACACCCCTTCAAATTAGTGGATTCGGCTATTTCAGCCACACCCGTTGCTGACAGGTGTATAAAACCGAGCATACAGCCATGCAATCTCCATAGACAAACATCGACAGTAGAATGGCCTTACTGAAGAGCTCAGTGACTTTCAACGTGGCAACGTCATAGGATGCCGCCTTTCTAACAAGTCATTTAGTCAAATTTCTGCCCTGCTAGAGCTGCCCCGGTCAATTGTAAGTGCTGTTATTGTAAAGTGGAAAGGTCTAGGAGCAACAACGGCTCAGCCGCGAAATGGTAGGGCACACATCTGTCCTCAGTTGCAACACTCACTACAGAGTTCCAAACTGCCTCTGGAAGCAACGTCAGCACAAGAACTGTTCGTCGGGAACTTAATGACATGGGTTTCCATGGCCGAGCAGCCGCACACAAGCCTAAGATCACCAGGCGCAATACCAAGCGTCGGCTGGAGTGGTGTAAAGCTCGCCGCCATTGGACTCTGGAGCAGTGGAAACGCGTTCTTTGGAATGATGAATCAAGCTTCACCATCTGGCAGTCCGACGGACGAATCTGGGTTTGGCGGATGCCAGAAGAACACTACCTGCCCCAATGCATGGTGCCAACTGTAAAGTTTGGTGGAGGAGGAATAATGGTCTGGGGCTGTTTACTGTCATTCTTCCTGGGGGTGTAAATGAACAGATTTTAGTAAGATTTCATGTTGCTAAAATGCTGTCAGTTCCACTTTAAGAGCGGCTAGCCCAGTTTAACAACCTTTAGTTGTCGCTCTCGATTTGGTTTCTTAAAAAAACAATCCTTCATCTGATCTTTCCTGTTTTCATTTTGCTCCACTTGTTGGTTTACTCGTTGTTGTTTTTTTTCGTTTGTTTGCCTCTTCTTGGGCAGATTTAGTGTGCGCTCATGGTGGCTGTCTTTTAGGTCCCAGTTGTTGTTGCTAGTCATCTTTCAGTGGACACCTCCATGAGTGTCTTTCAGAGCCCCTCCTAAAACCCCACCTGTTTCGTTTTGGTTGTTATTAGTGACTGTTTTAGCGCCATTTTTGGTTTCTACCTGGGGACCGTAACACGCGGTATATGGTACCGCAATGCCGCGCGCGACAAACAGAACATTCATTTTCCACAATCATGTTCATTGATACTCTCGTTTCAGTAGGGTCTGCTCCGTTCTCCATTTTGGGAGTTGAGACATAAAAAGGGTATCGTTAGAAAAGGTTCAGTTCTCCTCTATTACAGTCAAATTATATCTATGTTCTGTTGGACCAAACCTCAAATGTAAATAGCGAGTTTAAACTGCTTGTTGTCAGAGAGGAAGAAGTTATTTCGTCTTTTGTTGTTGAGCGGCGGGGGGGGAGGGGCTTGGTGTCTGTGTGCGAGTGGGAAGGTGCACAGTGCACACAGCACAGAAGGAGGGGCTTGGTGTCAGTAGGAGGGGCTTGGTGTCAGTAGGAGGGGCTTGGTGTCAGTAGGAGGGGCTTGGTGTCAGGAGGAGGGAGCTCAGTGAACACAGCACAGAAGGAGGGGCTTGGTGTCAGTAGGAGGGGCTTGGTGTCAGTAGGAGGGGCTTGGTGTCAGTAGGAGGGGCTTGGTGTCAGTAGGAGGGGCTTGGTGTCAGGAGGAGGGGAGCTCAGTGAACACAGCACAGAAGGAGGGGCTTGGTGTCAGTAGGAGGGGCTTGGTGTCAGTAGGAGGGGCTTGGTGTCAGTAGGAGGGGCTTGGTGTCAGTAGGAGGGGCTTGGTGTCAGTAGGAGGGGCTTGGTGTCAGTAGGAGGGGCTTGGTTTCACAGCACCGAAGGAGCAAAGGAGATGAGACCATAACAGACACAGCATAAAAACTGGAAAAAATACCAACTTTGATTCTTGCGATACAGGCATTTGGAACATCGCGCAAAAACATTAATTCGATATCGCCCTACTACAATGTTGTTGATCCATCCTCAGTTTTCTCCCATCACAGCCATTGAACTCTGTAGCTGTTTTAAAATCACCAATGGCCTCGTGGTGACATCCCTGAGTAGTTCCATTCCTCTCCTGCAGCTCAGTTCAGAAGGACGACTGAATCTTTGTGTCTGGGTGGTTTAATACATCATTCACAGCATAATTATTAATTTGACCATGCTTAAAGAGATATTCAATGTCTCGTGTTATTGTTACCCATCTACCAATCACTGCCCTTCTTTATGAGGCTTTTGAAAAGCTCCCTGGTCTTTTCAAGGGTTAGTCATTCAAACATCATGTCCACCCCTATTATTTCCATGTAACTTATCGTGTGATTTTTGAAAGCCACATTTTACTCCTGAACTAATGTAGACTTGCCTGAACAAAGGGGCTGAATAGTTATGGAACTCCTGGATTTTAGATATTATTTTTAATTTTTTATCTTTAAAAAAATAAAACAAATATTCCACTTTCACAGAGTATTTTGTGTAGATTGTTGACAAAAATTGAGAATTAAATCCATTGTAATCCCACTTTCTAACACAAAGCGGACTGAATACTTTTGCAAGACACTGTATTTTAACAAAAACTATTGCCAGATCTTACGTTGAGCAGTAGTTTGTCCATGTTGGAGTCGCAGGCAGTCTTCCGCTGGTCGTCAGGCATCTCATCCACCTCCCCATAAAGGTCAAAGTGCAGCCGAGCCAACTTCTCCTGCATCTCTCTCACATGCTCCATCTGATCTATAGAACACTCATTACCTAGAGGAGGGAGAGGAGAGGGGGAAGTGTGAGAGAGAGAGGGGGATGAGTGAGGGGTGAAGGGGGGGAGAGAGAGAGGGGGGGTAGAGGGAGGGAGAGAGAGAGGGGGGGAGAGGGAGGGAGCGAGATGGAGACGTGGGGGTAGAGGGGGGGGGGGGAGAGACGAGGGGGGGGGGGGGAGGGAGGGAGAGGGAGGGAGAGAGAGGGGGTAGAGGGAGGGAGGAGAGAGAGGGGGTAGAGGGAGGGAGAGAGAGAGAGGGAGAGGGGGTAGAGGGACGGGAGGGAGAGGGGAGAGGGAGGGGAGAGGGGGGTAGAGGGAGGGAGAGAGAGGGGGGGGTATGAGGGAGGGAGAGAGAGGGGGGTAGGGGAGGGAGGGGGAGAGGGGGGGGGTTTGAAGGGAGGGAGGGGGAGAGGGGGGGGGAGGGAGGGGGGAGGGGGGGGGGGGTTTTGGGGGGGGGAGAGGGGGGGGGGTAGGGGGAGGGGGGAGAGAAAGGGGAGGGAGAGAGGGGGGGAAAGGGGGGGGGAAAGAGGGGAAAAAAGGGGGGAGAAGGGGGGGAGGGAGAGAGAAAGGGGGAGGGAGAGAGGGGGGGGGGGAGGGAAGAGGAGGGAGGAGAGGGAAAAGGAGGGGGAAAGAGAGGGGGGAAAGAGGGGGGGAGGGAAGGGGAGGGAAAAAGGGAAAGGGAGGGAAGAGGGAGGGAAGAAAAAAGGGGGGGAAGGGGGGGGGAAGGAAGAGGGAGGGGAAACGGGAGGGAAAGGGAAAAGGGGGGGAAGGGAGGGAGGGAGCGGGAGGGAGGGAAGGGGGGAGGGAGGGAAGGGGGAGGAAGGAGAGGGAGGGAAGCGGGGGGAGGGAAGCGGGAGGGAGGGAAGCGGGAGGGTACGAGGAGAGGGGATAAAAGAGAGGTCATAGATAGTGTTTATGTAAAACTCCACCGACACAGACAGGTAATATGCTCTTTTATCCACTGAGCCACTGGAACCCTGGTCTCACCGAAGGCCTGTAGTTTACACAAGCTCACAAAGCCTGTAGTTTTTCCACACAGCTCACCAAGGCCTGTAGTTTACACACAGCTCACCAAAGGCCTGTAGTTTTACACACAGCTCACCAAAGGCCTGTAGTTTTACACACAGCTCACCAAAGGCCTGTAGTTTTACACACAGCTCACCAAAGGCCTGTAGTTTTACACACAGCTCACCAAAGGCCTGTAGTTTTCCACACAGCTCACCAAAGGCCTGTAGTTTTCCACACAGCTCACCAAAGGCCTGTAGTTTTACCACACAGCTCACCAAAGGCCTGTAGTTTTACACACAGCTCACCAAAGGCCTGTAGTTTTACACACAGCTCACCCAAAGGCCTGTAGTTTTACACACCAGCTCACCAAAGGCCTGTAGTTTACCACCACAGCTCACCAAGGCCTGTAGTTTTACCACACAGCTCACCGAAGGGCCTGTAGTTTTTAAACACAGCTCACCAAAGGCTGCAGTTTTTACACACAGCTCACCGAAGGCCTGTAGTTTTACACACAGCTCACCAAAGGCCTGTAGTTTTCCATTGTGGAAGTCATTGAGGAGGCTCAGCAGTCCTTTCTCCATCTCCTGCACGTCGGAGACGTCTGTCAGGAAGGAGTGTTGGATGGGGTCCGGCTGGCCCTGGCCTGACTTACTGCCTGAAGCCTGCTGCTGTCTGGCCTTCACACCCCTGACACACACACACACACACACACACACACACACACACACACACACACACACACAACACCAACACACACACACACACCACACACACACACAAACACCACAAACACACAAACACACACACACACACACACACACACACACACACAACACACAACACACACACACACAACACACACACAACACACCACACAAAACACACACACACACACAACACACACACACAATTAAGAACTTCACCTCAAAGCAGTTAATCTTCAAGTCATCCAGATGATGAAGATGATTATGTTTCTTACCTGCGGCTCTTCCCCTTCTGGCTGGCATGTGTACCCATGTGGCTGAAGCCCAGATGACGTCCAGGGGCTGTGTTCTTCCGGGTGCTGGTTGGTGGGGCAGGGGCCTGGTTGGTGGAGGGCCTGGAAATCTTTCTCTTCAGCTTCCTATCCTCCATGGCATCATAATATGTAGTTCACTAGTTAGTAGTTAGTCACTGCACTGGACACTCCTGCAGAAAGTATCTAGTATAGTAATCAAACAACAACGGTGACAAGTTTAGTAGCCCAACCTTAGCTAGTTAGCTACATTGCAACTGTCAGCTACTGACAACAACACGGCTTGGCAGATAGTGTTGGGTCCAGCTAGTTAACCTAACGACCAAAGCCATAGCTAACTACATAGTTAGTAGTAGTATCGCGAGGCCATCCAAGTCTCGTCTCGTTTACCAACTAGTTAACGCGAACTAGTATCTTATCAGTACCAACTAACTGGCTACCAGAGAAGGTTTAAACCCGGAAGGCTCTTTGTAGTTTCAGTGAAAAGTGCAAATAAAATGCTAAGTAACGTCGTATTTCTAGTTTTTTCAATAGCTGAACTAGTTATTGAAATCGAGAGCAAAGCAGCAAGCTAAACAGCTAGCATTGCTAGCGATCAAATCAACCTAAATATAACGTCACTACGCTAGCTGGCTTAGCTACACAACTTACACAAATGTATAACATATAGCTAGCTAGCTACAGACCTCAATTTTCTCCGTTGTTGAAGGTATTTGTAGCTAGTTCATTCGATGTGAACATATTTTAAACCTGTTGTGTTGTTGTTAGCTTGACTGCGGTCGTCACTAGTACTCTAGTTACCACAGCCACGAAGTCATTATGATTATGCCTATGCAGCCGATAGAGGGCGATAGATCTGCACTATCGTCTAGGATTGATGTGTGCCCAGCCGGTAATAGCCAAGATATTTATAACTAACATCTGTGTCGTTTACAGTGGGAGCAAATTAAGCCTATTGGGCAGAATAAGCAAGGAGGTGGGCAAATCCAAGCACCCGCTAGCGACAACCTATTGTATTGGCGCGTTGTAGCATATATTTGCATATTTCCGTTAGGTAACGCCTCCTTTGCGAAGTGCGTTTGTGCACAAACTCAATTCGACCTTGCATTCCTTCTAAACTCCCATTTTTGGTGGTGAGAAAACGTTCTAAGCGGATGCTTTATAGAGCCTGTGACATGTATGGGTTACACCTTCTGTCTGTGATAATAGAGTTTGCCAGCTTGTAGTCCTAAAACCTAGATGCCATCTGCTGGTGCCTGAGGCTGAGGAGGAACACAGGTCAGTGGCTCACAGCACCACGCATTAGGATAACATGTAGTGAAACAGCAAAACAACTGTCTCACTTACTAAAACTAGTAACGTTTTAGTAAAGAACCTTGATTTCCAAGATCACAGAGTCTGGTCCTGAACTCTCTCTGTTTCATAGTCTCCAGTTGAGGGGGGCTGCTCCCAGAGTGCGGACCGGCGGTGCGGAACAAGACCCCCTGGCCAACTGTACCTACGGCTGCCATCCAACCATCTGCATCTTGATCCCCCACCTGGAGTGTGGCCGTCCAATGACTTTCCCACGATTTACCTGTGGAGTCCAGAGAAACTCCCCAGTCTGGGCCGGAACACAGAGTTGTTGTTCCAGCGCCCCGCCACCAGATGGGGCAGGCATGTTAAGAACCCATGTTGGGGAGGAGGGAAGAGGGACTCCATGATGCCATTGCCAACGGAGAAGGTCACAACCTAGATTGGGGTGAGAGTGGAGGATGAGGTTGAAGAGGAGAGGAGAAGAGAGGGGAGGGGAGCTGAAGGAGAGGTGTAGTAGCCAGTGTATTCCTGGGTGATATTATTTTGGGAGTGGGACAGAGCTTGGACAGGGTTTTTTACTCATGCTTTTTAAAAATTGACTTCTGCTTTTTTTCATCTCTGTATTTCTGTACAGCATAGAGGATTAAACTACTGGTGTTACCTGCATGATCAGAGGACAGGCAGACAGGTCCTCATGCATGTTGACTGGCAACAGGTGTTTTTATAGCATGAGGAGTCTACTGCACATCTATGTGTATGTGGGACCACCCATTGTGGAATGGTTTCTGTACAGCAGATATTGTAGCTAATACCTCACGAGAGATGGCGTTACATGCAAGGCCGTTCCTCGAAAAACGAAGAATAGGTCTCAGTTAACCCACGGAGGTCTCAGATAACCCACAGAGGTCTCAGTTAACCCACAGACGTCTCAGTTAACCCACAGAGGTCTCAGTTAACCCACAGTTTTACTCCTTGATGTTTAAACCACTTTCTAACCTGAAAGGGCAATATGTTGATAAAGACTATTTTGGGGGAGAGTTTCAGCCTGGCTTTGAACTGGTCAAAACTTAATCCATTTAAGTTATTAAGACCATGGACAGGGGCGGTGTGTTCAATAGGGCGATATGGGCGACGCACTGCCAAACGGGAAAAGGAAGGGATTTTTTTTCTAATCAATTATATCACGGCAACAGTAGTTATCAGTGTTGTAATCTAGACGTCTGATCTGCCACAGTGCCACACTGCCACTAAATGTCCAATCAGGCTAAAGTCGTGCTTCAAATGGCTCCCCCCCCTTTTGGGGCGATTTCAGTCAGGTTGAAAATCGCCCAGAAGTCTGTCATAGACTCCCATGTAAAATCTATTTTTTTCAAATTTCAGAGCTTTCAATACAATCTCTATGGGTGTCTGAGGGCTTGCACTTACGCGCTTTCGTCATACGTAACGTAACCATGAACGTAACTAAGAAAATAGCGGGTAGCAGCGTCAATCAATTCACTATTACTGTCAAAATGGCTAGGCTTCAGTGCAAACTCGATTGTGTCTTTGAAAGAAGTTCCTTTTTGTCGGCGAACAAATGAAGATAAATTGGCAACGAAACAATTAGGACCTCCCAGACCAAATTTAATAATTCAACAGGTTTCTACTAAAGGCGGAAAGTCCTACACCCGAGGATTTTCCAAAAATTGGTACGAACGAAAAAATAACATTGCCACTCAACTGGATGAGGGATACAGGCTAGCTGTCCGCCGCCACAACGATGAGGTTAGTGTTGATAATCACAAGTTTACTGGAGAACTGAGACCAAGTAGAGACTTTGGACAGGGTGGATATGGTATAATAAAGGCAGTTTATTCAGAGGTAAAGATATCTGGAATCGCGTGCACGGACCCCGTTCGTCAAACTCTTAGGGAGCTACATATATTTTACATCCTGGCCCTACATAGTTCACTATTTGCATCACTTACCAAAATATTACATGTGGTCATATATGCTTGGAAAGTGGAGATGCCATAGAACGTCAAAAAAGTAAACATTGCTGGAGACACATTGCCGTTTTGGAGAAGACATCGCGTTTGCTAGCGAAGAGATTTGTTGTGGCAAATGAACTTGGGCTGGGAATTGCCAGGAACCTCACGATAAGATATATGCATTGCGAGTCTCATGATTCTATACGTATTGCGATTCGATACTGTGATTTTATTGCGCACCATATGTCTGTTGCAGAGGGATCAGAAAGCCATGAGAACGAGTTTTGATCAGTCATGGAAATAAAAGTGCTGAAAACAAATTGGCTCCCAATGTGAAAAGATTGAGAACAAGCTATGAAGGAACAATAATGGTGTTTTGGTGCAGGTACAGCCAACTAGCGCTAAAATATTGCGATATTGTCAATACAGTATATCGTAAAGTATCACTATGTAACTCGATTTCTTTCACCCCAATCCCTCAAATTAACGGTAAATAACTGAATTGTTTGCCCCACATTTAGCTAAGATGATTAGCTAGCCAGCTAAAATGTTTTATTTAGTTAGCAGTCGCATCTACAATAGTTTACTGTCAATAACATGTCTCCAAAAATGACGTGGTGTCTCCAATTGTGTTGACATTTTACAATTGCGATGCGCATCCATGAGTATCCACTTTCTGTAGCTCAGCTGGTAGAGCACGGCGCTTGTAACGCCAAGGTAGTGGGTTCGATCCCCGGGACCACCCATACACAAAAATGTATGCACGCATGACTGTAAGTCGCTTTGGATAAAAGCGTCTGCTAAATGGCATATTATTATTATTATTATTATTATTATCTGAAGAGAGCCCCGAAACATTGTGTGCAGACATTTTATGCAATAAATGAAGTAGGTTGAATCTAGTAGTTCTGATCTGATTGGTCCTGATGAGTTGGGCGAGGTCCCCTCCAGGCTACTGTCACTGTTGCATTGGCTCTGAGTCGGGTTCTCTGTCTTCAAATGTTCAGCCTAAGAGAGGGGATTTTTGTGTGTGTGGTGTGTGTTTAACAGTGATGATGTGTGTGTGTGTGTGTGTGGTGTGTGTGTTTAACAGTGATGATGTGTGTGTGTGTGTGTTTGTGTGTGTGTGTGTGTGTGTCCTCAGAGCAAGAACTCGTGAGTTGGAAGAACTGAGAGGCCTATGGCGTGGGTGTTGTCCTTGGCCACCTGCTGACAAGGCTGACAAGATAGGACCCTTTTGTCCATTGTTATTGGATAGGAACAGAACTTATAACCAGCTCCTGACCTAAATAGATCTTAGCACAACATTTTACTCAACATATCATATTCCATATTCACTATAACAAATATATTTACTACGACATTAGCAAGAACCGCCACATCCTCAGCCGGCTAATCCAGTGTGTGAAGTTTTGCGGAGTGTTTGAGTTAGCTTTGCGAGGCAAAGATGAAACTGTGGGCTCCACCAACCCTGGTAAGCCAACACTTTTGAGATCAGTCAATAAATGCTTCTGGTATTGACTTATATGCTGCCCCTGTCTTCATGTTGTTGCTGGACATATCTTTTTTAAAATGTGTGTAGGTCACCTAAATCATCAGAAAAATTGCCCCCCCTGAGAATTTTTTCAGGAGCCGCCACTGACCATGGAAGATATAATACGCTCAGCCCTCTTGCTTAAGAGCAGGGAATAGATGTGTATGAATACAAATCCAAATGTGGATATGTTTTTCACTGTGTAGACCCACCCAACTAACATTCCCTTTTGGATCACCCTTCCATGGATATTTTCTTCATTCATATATATATATATATATATATTTTAAGCAATTGTGTGTACAGAGAGAACTTGAATTAAATAATGTATATAATAATCCAATATTCTCATCTCACGTCATCATTACATCTGTCACTTTCGCTCTCACCATTAGGTCACGTTAAATTGTTGATGCTTTTCATAACCTATTGCACATTACAAAAGTGGGATTTTATGTTATTCACTCAAGACTACTCATTAAAAAAAATAATAATAATTGCACCACCCTATTTTTCCCATTACTCTGTTTAAACGTCCATCATTTTCATGTACTGTATGTACGAGAAACAGCTTGACCTGGCAACCTTTGGGGTCTAAGATGTTGAGTTGAAGTGGCATTGGAAACGTCTGACATGGAATACATACCCTAACCTGTGGTCCTCTGTAGCTCAGCTGGTAGAGCACGGCGCTTGTAACGCCAGGGTAGTGGGTTCGATCCCCGGGACCACCCATACACAAAAATGTCTGCACGCATGACTGTAAGTCGCGTTTGGATATTCAGTAGTGGTCTTCAGGGAGGGGCACACCTGCATGTTTCTGTACTCCATGACATCGATCTCATTAGATCAGAACAGGATGTATCAACAGTGATTCATATTTCTTGTTTACATCCCAAAATACACTAAACAAAACTAAAAAGGCAACATGCAACAATTTCAAAGAAAATCAGTCAATTTAAATAAATAAATTAGGCCCTAATCGATGGATTTCACATGACTGGGAATACAGATATGCATCTGTTGGTCACAGATACCTTTAAATAAAAGGTAGGGGCATAGATCAGAAAAACCAGTCAGTATCTGGTGTCACAGCCATTTGCCTCATGCAGCGCGACACATCTCCTTTGCATAGAGTTGATCAGGCTGTTGATTGTGGCCTGTGGAATGTTGTCCCACTCCTCTTCAATGGAGTTGAAAGTTGCTGGATATTGGCGGGAACCGGAACACGCTGTCGTACACGTCGATCCAGAGCATCCTAAACGTGATCAATGGGTGACATGTCTGGTGAGTATGCAGGCCATAGAAGAACTGGGACATTTTCAGCTTCCAGGAATTGTGTACAGATCCTTGCAACATGGGGCCGAATGCATTCCAACCTCTCCCTCAACGTGATCAAGACAAAGGAGATGATTGTGGACTACAGGAAAAAAAAGAGGACTGAGCACGACGGGGCTGTAGTGGAACAGGTTGAGCGCTTCAAGTTCCTTGGTGTGCACATCACCAACAAACTATCATGGTCCAAACACACCAAGACAGTCGTGAAGAGGGCACGACAAAGCCTATTCCCCCTCAGGAGACTGAAAAGATTTGGCAAGGGTCCTCAGATCCACAGCAGCTGCACCATCGAGAGCATCCTGACTGGTTGCATCACCGCCTGGTATGGCAACTGCTCGGTCTCCGACCGCAAGGCACTACAGAGGGTAGTGCGTACGGCCCAGTACATCACTGGGGCCAAGCTTCCTGCCATCCAGGACCTCTATACCAGGCGGTGTCAGAGGAAGGCCCTCAAAATTGTCAAAGACTCCACCCGCCCTAGTCATAAACTGTTCTCTCTGCTACCGTACGGCAAGTGGTACCGGAGCGCCAAGTCTAGGTCCAAAAGGCTTCTCAACAGCTTCTACCCCCAAGCCATAAGACTCCTGAACATCTAATCATTTCCACCCTGACTATTTGCACTTTGATTTGATTTGATGCGATGGCGGCGGATGAATGGCACGACAATGGGCCTCAGAATCTCGTCACGGTATCTCTGTGAATTCAAATTGACATCGATAAAATGCAATTGTGTTCGTTGTCCGTAGCTTATGCCTGCCCATACCATAACCCCACCACCACCATGGGGCACTCTGTTCACAACGTTGACATCAGCAAACCGCTCTCCCACAAGACGCCATCTACCCGGTACAGTTGAAACCGGGATTAATCCGTGAAGAGCACACTTCTCCAGCTTGCCAGTGCCCATCGAAGGTAAACATTTGCCCACTGAAGTCAGTTATGATGCCAAACTGCAGTCAGGTCAAGACCCTGGTGAGGACAACGAGCACGCAGATGACCTTCCCTGAGACGGTTTCTGACAGAAGTGCAGAAATTATTTGGTTGTGCAAACCCACAGTTTCATCAGCTGTCCAGGTGGCTGGTCTCAGACGATCCCGCAGGTGAAGAAGCCGGATGTGGAGGTCCTGGGCTGGCGTGATTACATGTGGTCTGCGGTTGTGAGGCCGGTTGGACATACTGACAAATTCTCTAAAACAAAATTGGAGGCGGCATATGGTAGAGAAATGAACATTCAATTCTCTGACAACAGCTCTGGTGGACATTTCTGCAGTCAGCATGCCAATTGCACGCTCCCTCAACTTAAAACATCTGTAGCATTGTGTTGTGTGACAAAACTGCACATTTAGAGGGGCGTTTTATTGTCCCCAGCACAAGGTGCACCTGTGTAATGATCATGCTTTTTAATCATCATCTTGATATGCCACACCTGTCAGGTGGATGGATTATCTTGGCAAAGGAGAAATACTCACTAACAGGGATGTAAACAAATTTGTGCACAAAATGTGAGAGAAATAAGCTTTTTGTGCGTATGAAAAATTTCTGGGATCTTTTATTTCAGCTCATGAAACATGGGACCAACACTTTACATGTTGCGTTTATATTTTTTGTTCAGTGTATATTGTGTTAATTGTTTTCACCTTTACGAATATTGTGGATAAAGAGAATAAGGACAGGTGTCACATGATGGATGAAACATGTTGGAGAATTTGACATAGTGGTTCCCAACTTGACGTCTTTGACACCTGCTATACATCATGAGGAAAATGCAGTTTAAAGACATTCACCTTTGGATGAAAGTGTCCTATGTCAATCTACAAGGTTTTCATTGTAATCCATCAGGGAGTCATGATGACCATGTCGTATGAATAAACCTGCTATTCAACATGTTTGGCTTGCAGTATGTTTGGCTTGGAGTCTTGCATTGGCAGTTATCTGGCTGCTGTGGTGATGGCAGTAATACTGGAGGTCCTTGGTAAACCCCAGGATGTAGACCACCAGGATATAGAATTAGTATTTTGTCAGGCCTTATCTATTCAGATTCGCCAATGTCCCCCTTTCTGAGAATATGTAGACACCAACAAAAGGTTGGTTGAACCTCACAAAGCAATCGGTCTATGAAGGAACAATGTATTTTTTTTCATGCTATTTTGACTATCAGGGATTCAACAGTCTTAGTCAAGGGTTTCATAAAATTGGCTTTATTTAATCAGGTACTTTTTCATACAGTATATGAACTGTTCTCACACACACCTACGCACACCCACATACTTGTTTATATGATTGATCAGTTTATAACATGGTTTATGGATAACCACCTGTGAAGCGTGGGACTGGGCAGATTTCCTCGTCCTTCTCGCCAGCCGTGATTTTGGGCAGCTCCATGGTAGGAAATGTGACCGTTCCTGGTGCAAAAACAATGTCCTATCCCGGAGATCGAGTAAATGACATTACTAAGCTGCTCCCGATTGAATGTACTACGCCAGGACATGGAAATCGATTCTATCGTAGTCCATGTGGGTTTTAATGACATTATGAAGGGCAGCTCTGAACAGTTGAAACTGGATTTTAAAGAGCTGATTGACTCTCTGCTAGTCACTAATAAAATACCCATCATATCTGGCCCTGTGCCCTCTCTGAATCATGGCATTGAACGCTTTAGCAGGATTCTTTCTCTTCACAACTGGCTACGTGATTATTGTAGCTCACTGGGTGTAACCTTTGTTTACAAATTTGATACCTTTTGGAAACAAAACACATAAGGAGTATGGGATCCACCCAAATCATTTGGGTTCCTGGATCCTTTCACAGCATTATAAGGCTGCGTTGAGACAATGACTTATCAATGACCCAAGCCCAGCTCAGTTAATCCCTACCATTGTGACGCTGAGTTGTCATAATGCTTCAGCAAATGTACATTATACCAGGGGCGTTGGTAGACACAATGTAAGTAACCTAATTTATGTCCCTCTAACTGCCCTGAATGCCTCTGCTGATCCTACAGCTATTGTATGCAGTAATCATGTGCCTGTGAACCAGATGTATACTGTTAGCACTGAGGCAATGTGCCCTACTAGGAAGTACACTGTGTGCAGCTCACCCTGCACAAACATAAATAACATGAGCATATCTACTTCGGCTAAGCTTCCCAGTAAAGCAATGAAAACAAGTAAGAATCCCATAAAAGTGCTCAAAATAGGCCACGTTAACATATGTGGGTTAACAAACAAGGTTCATGAAATCAATACTTTGCTAGTAACAGATGACATTCATATTCTGACTATCTCTGAAACTCACTTAGATAATACCTTTGACGATACAGTGGTAGCAATACAAGGTTGTAACATTTACAGAAAATACAGAAATGCCAATGTTGAAGGTGTTGCTGTTTATATTCAGAACCACATTCCTGTAAAGCTTAGAGAGGATCTCATGTTAAATACTGTTGAAGTAATATGGCTACAGGTTCACCTGCCTCACCTAAAGCCCATTCTGGTGGGAAGCTGCTATAGACCACCAAGTGCTAACAGTCAGTATCTGGATAACATGTGTGGAATGCTTGATAATGTATGTGATATCAACAGAGCGGTATATTTTCTGGGTAATTTAAATATTGACTGGCTTTCATCAAGCTGCCCACTCAAGAAAAAGCTTCAAACTGTAACCAGTGCCTTCAACCTGGTTCAGGTTTATCAGTCAACCTACCAGGGTAGTTACAAACAGCACAGGAATGAAATCATCAACATATATTGATCACATCTTTACTAATGCTGCAGAAATTTGCTTGAAAGCAGTATCCAGATCCATCGGATGTAGTGATCACAATATAGTAGCCATATCTAGGAAAACCAAAGTTCCAAAGGCTGGGCCTAATATAGTGTATAAGAGGTCATACAATATGTTTTGTTGTGTTTCCTATGTTGTTGATTTAAAGAATAGTTGTTGGTCGGTGGGGTGTAGTGAAGAGCAAACAGAAGCTGCACTTGACACATTTATGAAATTGCTTATTCCAGTTACTAATAAGCATGTACCCATTAAGAAAATGACTGTAAAAACTGTTAAATCCCTGTGGATTGATGAGGAATTGAAAAATTGTGTGGTTGAGAGGGATGAGGCAAAAGGAATGGCAAATAAGTCTGGCTGCACAACCGATTGGCAAACATACTCAAATTGAGAAATCATGTCTAAACTGAATAAAAAGAAGAAGAAACTACATTACAAAAAAAAAAAAAAAAAAAGTCAATTATGAAACAAAGATAAATGACATGAAGAATGATAGTAAAAAGCTTGGGAGCCCCTTCAATGACATTTTGGGAAAAAAGGCAAACTCAGCTCCATCATTCATTGAATCAGATGGCTCATTCATCACAAAACCGACTGATATTGCCAACTACTTTAATGATTTTTTCATTGGCAAGATTAGCAAATTTAGGCATGACATGCCAGCAACAAACGCTGACACTACACATCCATTTATATCTGACCAAATTATAAAAGACAAGCATTGTAATTTTGAATTCCATAAAGTGAGTGTGGAAGAGGTGAAAAAAGTATTGTTGTCTATCAACAATGACAAGCCACCGGGGTTTGACAACTTGGATGGAAAATTACTGAGGATAATAGCGGACGTTATTGCCACTCCTTTTTGCCATATCTTCAATTTAAGCCTACTAGAAAGTGTGTGCCCTCAGGCCTGGAGGGAAGCAAAAGTCAAGAATAGTAAAGCCACCTTTACTTGCTCAAATAGCATACCAATCAGCCTGTTACCAACCCTTAGTAAACCTTTTTGAAAAAATGGTGTTTGACCAGATACAAAGCTATTTTACCGTAAACAAATTGACAACAGACATGCACAGCACTTACACAAATGACTGATGATTGGCTGAGAGAAGTTGATGATAAAAAGATTTTGGGGGCTGTTTTGTTAGACTTCAGTGCGACTTTTGACATTATCGATCATAGTCTGCTGCTGGAAAAACGTATGTGTTATGGCTTTACACCCCCTGCTATATTGTGGATAAAGAGTTACCTGTCTAACAGAACACAGAGGGTGTTCTTTAATGGAAGCCTCTCCAACATAATCCAGGTAGAATCAGGAATTCCCCAGGGCAGCTGTCTAGGCCCCTTCCTTTGTTAAATCTTTACTAACGACATTCCACTGGCTTTGAGTAAAGCCAGTGTGTCTATGTATGCGGATGACTCAACACTATACATGTCAGCTACTACAGCGACTGAAATAACTGCAACACTTAACAAAGAGCTGCAGTTAGTTTCAGAGGGGTGGCAAGGAATAAGTTAGTCCGAAATATTTCTAAAACTAAAAGCGTTGTATTTGGGACAAATCATTCACTAAACCCTAAACCTCAACTAAATATTGTAATGAATAATGTGGAAATTGAGCAAGTTGAGGAGACTAAACTGCCTTGAGTAGCCCTGGATTGTAAACTGTCATGGTCAAAACATATTGATACAACAGTAGCTAAGATGGGGAGAAGTCTGTCCATAATAAAGCGCTACTCTATCTTCTTAACAGCACTATCAACAAGGCAGGTCCTACAGGCCCTAGTTTTGTCGCACCTGGACTACTGTTCAGTCGTGTGGTCAGGTGCCACAAAGAGGGCAACCAGTGGAACACAAACAACATTGTAACTACCACCAATATGTATCCATTCATTTATCTTCCCCCACTATTCATACTACAACTATTGGCACATTGCTAAAACACTGATAGCTGATAATATATCACTTGAAATGTATTTATCCTTTTGAAACCATTGTGAGTGCAAAGTTTACTGTTCATTTCTAATAGTTTTTTGTTAATGTTGTTTTGGTTTCTTCTCCCTTTTGTTTATTGTTTATATCACTTGCTTTGGCAATGTAAACATATGTTTCCTATGCCAATAAAGGCCCTTTGAATTGAATTGAATTGATAGAGGACTCATCATGGACATAACCCGTTTTAGCATTGACCTTGCCATTGGGGGCTTCCACCATTTTAAAGTAGTCAAGTTGGTGGGGATTCCAATGAGTTGGGAGCAATCAGCCAATGAAGAAGAAGAAAATGTACTTCTTTAAAATGGAGATAGCCTCAATGGCACTGACCAAGCTGTCACAGATAATGGCAAAGGTACAAAGATGAGTCCTCTATCTATCTCTGTGGCCTGATCACACGCGTATCTGCCCTATCATTGGCTAGAATGGTCACACCTGATCTCGCCTCCTCCCGCTTGCCTTCCGTTATTTGAGGACCTGTATTTCCATTGTTAGAGCGGTCACTCGAATATCTTGTCAATATAATAGACAATCTTTGCTGCTGCTAACTTTGTAAACTTCCTGGTATGTGACGTTATGACACCAAACCCTTTCTTACGTTCCAACAGTCTTCAGTGGCTTCTCTCCTCGGCTCGACTTCCGCCGAATATGAACGTCTCATGTCCAAAAGAAACTAAGAAAGCTGGTACAGTAAGTTTTCTAAATGATCTGCGACTAATCATGTTCGATGATGTTGTCAAGTCAGTCCGTAAATACCACCAGATTTGAGTTAGTCTAGCATGACCATGTAGTGACAACTGTATGTCCAGCAGGTGGTGCTACAGATTCATTTTACCAGCTGAGACAAACCGCATCACATATAAAACTACATGCCTACCTTGTCGGGATCCTCATTTGGAGAAATACTATTGGTTACATTTGAGCGTACCATCAGGATATTCTATTTATGAAATGTCAATACACACCAATGAAAAGAGTGGGAGTCGACTAGAAAACATTCTAATGTGCATTCTATAGATAATGTACTTTATGTGTCCCTTTTATTTTTTTAAATATCAAAGTGAATTTCAACCAAAAATCCAAGGACTGCATAATCAATTGAACTAAATGAAAACAATGATTTCTGTGAGAGTGAACCACCGACCCCCCCAGGGCAGTAATCCTCCCAACGAGGTCCATCAGATCAGCTGGTCGGAGTCCTGATGGGGGGCAGACAGAGAGACAGAGGCCCAGCACCACCCTGACCCAGGGGAACCATGGAGGCTTCGACCTGGGGTGGAGCTGGAGGATCCGTGGTAGAAACTCAGAAACACCTAGGGAGGTTGGTCCTTTAATGGGGTGTATTCATTAGTCCCAGACCGTAGCAAAACGTTTTGTAACATAAACCGTTTACTCCAAACGGAAAACGTTTTGCAACAAAAACTAGAGTTTCTATTGGACAAATCCAGGTAGGTCCCTTCCCGTTTTGTTCTGTTTGGTTCCTAGTGAATGCACCCCTGCTGTTGACTGACTGATATCTTATACTGTACTAAGTCAGTTCTCCTGGTTGATCTCCTGTAAACTCCCATTTGTAGGGGGTCTGGGTACTGAACCACAATAAAACACAAGATGAACAACACACTGTTCAGTGATTAACTCAGTGCCCCCTTTCTCTCTCTCTCTCTCCTCCTCTCTCTCTCTCTCTCTGCTTCTCTACTCTCTACTTCCTCTTCTCTACTCTCTCACTCATACCACACACAAACAACACACACACACACACACAAGACACGCACACACACACACACACACACACACAGCACTCATACAGAGACTCACTGTGGCATCTGCATGATGTGGTTCAGGGTGTGCAGCATTTTGTTTCCATCTCTCCACTGAGCTACCTGAGACACAAAACTGCGGTCTCCGAGAGAGGAGGAGGGGCGAGAGAGAGAGAGAGCCGGAAAGAGGAAGAGAGAGCGCGAGAGAGAGAGACCGAGAGAGAGTAGGAGAGAGCGAGATGAGAGCGAGCGGGGAGAGAGGAGAAGCGAGAGAGAGAGAGAGGAGAGAGAGCGAGGAGAGCAGAGAGAGAGAGAGGCAGAGCAGGAGAGAGGAGATGACGAAGCGAGTAGAGCGATGGAGAAGAATGCGACTATAGACGAGAGATACGCATGAGTCACGAGCTTCTCTCCTCTCTCTCCTCTACTCTCTCTCTCTCATCTCTCTTCTCTCTCTATCTTGTCTTGTCTATCTCTCCACCACACTCTGAGTCGTTCTCAGCCTCAGCAGCAGTGAGTGAGTAGTAATGAGTTGTTTGTAGCTAAAACAGAGTGATTAGCAATAATGGCATCGTCAGGCTCACAGGCCTGTTACTGAGGCTAGGTAATGAACCTGCTACTGAACAACCAAGATACTAATTACACTACAACACTCCTACACTGCTAATTAGAACAACGGACAGACAGGAAATGCACTTAGGGGGAGGGAGAGACAGAGACAGAAAGAGAGAGAGAGAGAGAAGAAGAGAGAGAGAGAGAGAGAGAGAGGAGAGAGAGAGGATGAGAAGACACAAGAGGAATGATTTGTGACCTCACCCAGTAAATAGTAGGTTCTTTGATTACAGTATTAACTATCGAGCCATCCATCAGGCTCCATAAATCAGCAGGATTTTAAAACGATGGTTAGTAAGGGAATGGGTTTGACCCATTTCACTTGATTTATTGATACATACATGTAAATAGTGGCTTTATTTTTTATTTATTTTTTTCACCTTTATTTATCCAGGTTAGTCTCAATGAGGTCAAATCTATTTTTCTAGGGAGACCTGGTCCAACCAAGACAGCAGCAATGTTTAAGTGAAGTATGTTGTAAGATATTTGTTCAAGTATGAACTTAAAATATCAAAGCTTATTCTCATACAGAAGTTTATGTGTATGTTAATTGGAATAATAGCGTAGGGAGTTGACTGTGTAAATGTGTGTCACTACAATATGTCACTACTTTGAAGCCTTTGACGCTCTCACCTCATGGTCACACACACACACACATTCTTTCAGTCTAAAATCATTAGCATATATCTCCCATTAAAAACATTGTGAACCTTCAGCCATGCACCATAGCGGAGTATGCTAATAACACAAAGTAATTTACCCAAACACCTTCAGCCATGCACCATAGCGTAGTATGCTAATAACACAAAGTAATTTACCCAAACACAAGTGGCTTCATTGTGATGCGTGGAGCGTCCGTTGAGGTGACTGTATGAATGGCCACAGACAGCAAAGGTTAGAATGTTAGCAGTGTTTCAGTGTGATGTCAGAGTTCTAATGGCTGACTGGCATTCTATTGCCGTTCTATTTGGAACCCTGCTGCTGTTGTAGAAAAAAATTGCCAAGATTCATCATTCTGAACTGTATTTAATCATTATGAATTTTAAAATCTTTGAGATGATAACAATCTAATAATAATTAATGAATTAAATCACAAAAATTATTCCAGTATATAGGAAAAGTGTAAAAACTATTTGGATCACGACTGTAAAATATGACACTGAAACAACACTGGCAGAATCAGAGAAAAAGCTAAACTTGTATATTTAAAAAAAAAAACTGTTTTGTTCAGCACCATGCGAGTTTGGTTGACTGGGCAGTACTGTGAGAGTGAGTTTGGTTGACTGGGCATAGAGGTGGAATAGTATGAAAGACAAACATTAAAGCTGAGTGGAGAGAAGGTCAGCCAGGAATTCAAATGGAAGACATTTGCAGATCCAACAAGACCACGCGAGTGTGAAACACACACACCACACACACACACACATCTGAGCCAGGGACTTTGCTGGAATAATTGCGAGAGAGAGCACATCTGGTGCACTTTGAGAGCGAGTTGGCGTGGCACAGTGACGATAATAACAGACACAGAGAGTGAGTGTGTGTGTGTGTGTGTGTGTGTGTGTATGTATGTATGTGTGTGTGTGTTTGCGTGTGTGTGTGTGTTATGGCTCTAAATACCACCATGGGGCTGTCCAGGCCTCTACCCTGTTCATTTCCTTTCGTTTATCACTTTGTTTATTTGTCTGTCTGTCTGTTAATGAGTCTTTTTCTCTCCTTAGGTCTCCTGAACCACAACCACTCTAGCTAAGATAGCTTATCCTGCCTCCCGGGCTCCGGGCTCCGGGCTCCGGGCTCCGGGCTCCGGGCTCCGGGCTCCGGGCTCCGGGCTCGGGCTCCGGGCTCCGGGCTCCAGGCTCCAGGCTCCAGGCTCCAGGCTCCAGGCTCCGGGCTGCTGGTGTGGCGGTGGTGGCTGGCTGCAGGGCCCTGGTGAAGGGGTAGAGGAGCTGGGCTGGCCCCCCTCCCCTGGAGGCTCTGGGGGATCTTAAAGAGCACTCATTAGTCTAAGCTGCTAGAGGTATCGTTGCAGGAAATCTTGTCAGGCAGATACCTACTACTTAATTAGGCAGAAACACACTCGCTCGCTGGCGGGGGAGAAAAGAGAGGCCTCGGTGTGTGTTTGAGCTAATAGTGACCCCGGGCTCAACCTGCTGTGTAGAACTGGAACTTGTGACACGCCGCCTTCCAGCATCTGGCCCCGGCCGAAGGCAGTGTGTGTACTCAGTGTGTCTCAGTGTGTGTGTGTGTGTGTGTGTGCGCGCTGAGGCGATAAGAGGATTTAAGGCGAGGAGTTGATCATCGTCGTGGAAACCTCTGAGGGAAAGACAGGAAGCCCCTTCTGTCAGCTGGGTCTGACGCTCAAATACTTCCCCTCCACTGCCCCCATTAACACAAACACACACACACACACACACACACACACACACACACACACCACACACGACCCTCCAGTGCCCCGTCTCAAGCTAAGCAGTAAATTAACACAATTAAGCAGGATTCCACTGAGGGACACTGGGGTATTGTTCTGCTCCGTTCTGGGGGACCCGGGGGTAAGGGAATGTTTGTGACAGACAGAAAGAGATGTGTGTGTGTATGGGGGGGGGGGGGGGGGGGGGGGGGTGGGGGGGGGGGGGGGGGGTGGTGGGTGGGTGGTTGGTGTTGATAAGGGCAGTGAGGCCATGGCCGGTCTAATGCAGTGTGTGTGAAGTGGAAGCGCTCATTTGAGAGGTGAACATTAGGAGACACTAATTTCTCTTCTGTGTTTATCTGGGGAGTACAATCTCGCCTCATACACGGGTCCATTTCCAGGCAGAGGGCCTTCCATTTCACACGGTCCAGTAGTCAGGCCATCGTCACAAGTGAGCTCAAAAAATTAGTCACAGAGCAGAGAGGCCTCCATCACACGGGTCCATTAGTCACAGAGTAGAGAGGCCTCCATCACACGGGTCCATTAGTCACAGAGCAGAGAGGCCTCCATCACACTTACTTAGAGCAACACACACACTCACTACACACTTATAAACAAACACACACAAAAGCTCTCCCCGTATCTAGCTAACCTTCATCTGCTCAGCACGCCTCCAAGTGTCTGCTTCTCTCTGCCTGGAGCAATGGAAGGAACAGAGGAAGGGAGGGAGGGAGGGAGGGAGGGAGGAAGGAGGGAGGGATGGGGGAGGGAAGGAGGGAGGGAGGGAGGGAAGGGAGGGGAGGGAGGAGGATGAAGGAGGAGAGGGAAGGAGGAGAGGGAGGGAGGGAGGGCAGGGAGGGAAGGAGTATGTAAACGAAATAAAGACACAAACAGTTTGAGAGCACTGCAGAGCCTTGATCACTCCAGGGAGAGACCCTTCCCCGGGCTAGCACCTGAGAGGAGAGACCCTTCACATGGGCTAGCAAATTTCTAGGAGGAGACCCTTCCCCTGGGATGCACATTGATAGGAGAGACCCTTCCCCTGGGCTAGCACCTGCTAGGAGAGACCCTTCCCCTGGGCTAGCACCTGCTAGGAGAGACCCTTCCTGGCTTAGAACTGCTAGGAGATGAAAGAAGAAACCATCCTCTAATTAGAATGATGATACAAATATATATTTATTGTATGGCAACTTTAATCCTATCTCTCTATCTCTCTTCCTCTCTCCTCCTCGCTTCTCGTCTCGCTCTCGCTTCTCTCGCTCACTCTCTCTGTCTCTGTCTCTGTCTCTCTCTCCTATTCTATCTCTCTCGCATCTCTACTCTCTCTCTGCTCTCGCTCTCTCGCTCGCTCGCTCACTCTCTCGTCTCTTCTGTCTCTGTCTCGTCTCTTGTCTCTCTCTCTCTCTCTCTCTCTCTCTCTCTCTCTCTCTCTCTCTCTCTCTCTCTCTCTCTCTCTTATACAATCAGGTCCATAATTATTGGCACCCTTTGTTAGTTCCCCTCGGGTTGTAGCTCGTCTGAGGAGGAGATGTAAATGCCCCGTGCCTGCGCACACAATGTAAACTAGATGGATGGGGAAGAAATGTGGGGTTGTAATGAACTAAAAAACCAGATCTCAAGGTTAGCCCTGTGGACGTTTAGTAAAGTACTTAAACAAAATAATATACAACAGCCATAAAAAAATCAACAACAGTAATGACACAACAATAGACCAATCAACCAAACCAGGGAAGGTAAGAGAAGGGAATGTTTGGGAACGGTGTCCAATTAATGAAAAATAAACAAAAGCTCCATCTTCTTCTACACACCTAATCCTTCCAACACACTCTAAGCCTTAACCAGCTTTTACCAAAAAATACAGGAGTGACACCCGCCCGGCTAACCTATTGTGTAAAACAGTGGGTTATCTACGTGGGCAGAACTACCTTTTCCCTTCTCCAGGACCCAGGTAGGGTGGAATACAGCAGGAAGACAGGCTGGAACCCAAACAAAGATAAATTATCACAACCAATTATATAGACATTAAAGATGAGCAAAAAAGACAAAAAAAATTAATATAAATAATACAATTACTGAGCTATTTTGTATGCCAAAAAATGGGGATACATGTTATTTGTTTATACTCAGAGAAAGAGATTTTGTTTAACAAGTAATAGAAAAAAATCTAAAAAAGACAGACAGGGGTCTAAATTATTGGCACCCCTGTTTTCAATACTCCAGCACGCTCCCCTTGTGAGGATAACAGCACTCAGCCTTTTATTGGCACCCCTGTTTTCAATACTCCAGCACGCTCCCCTTGTGAGGATAACAGCACTCAGCCTTTTATTGGCACCCCTGTTTTCAATACTCCAGCACGCTCCCCTGGTGAGGATAACAGCACTCAGCCTTTTATTGGCCACCCCTGTTTTCATAATCCCAGCACGCCTCCCCTGGTTGGGATCAACAGCACTGAGCCTTTTATTGGCACCCCTGTTTTCAATACTCCAGCACGCTCCCCTGGTGAGGATAACAGCACTCAGCCTTTTATTGGCACCCCTGTTTTCAATACTCCAGCACGCTCCCCTGGTGAGGATAACAGCACTGAGCCTTTTATTGGCACCCCTGTTTTCAATACTCCAGCACGCTCCCCTGGTGAGGATAACAGCACTCAGCCTTTATGGCACCCTTGTTTTCAATACTCCAGCACGCTCCCCTGGTGAGGATAACAGCACTGAGCCTTTTATTGGCACCCCTGTTTTCAATACTCCAGCACGCTCCCCTGGTGAGGATAACAGCACTCAGCCTTTTATTGGCACCCCTGTTTTCAATACTCCAGCACGCTCCCCTGGTGAGGATAAACAGCACTCAGCCTTTTATTGGCACCCCTGTTTTCAATACTCCAGCACGCTCCCTGGTGAGGATAACAGCACTGAGCCTTTTATTGGCACCCTGTTTTCAATACTCCAGCACGCTCCCTTGTTGAGGATAACAGCCTGAGCCTTTTTGGCAACCCCTGTTTTCAATACTCCAGCAGTCCCGGTGAGGATAACAGCCTGAGCCTTTTATTGGACCCCTGTTTTTAATAAATCCAGGGACGCTCCCTGGTGGAGGATAAAAAGCACTGAGCCTTTTCTAGATTGGGTTTGGGGTTAGAGACAATTTGGGGGGGATCTTACACCTTCCTCCATACGAATCTTCCCGGGTCCTTTATCCTTGTTGCTCTTGTGGATGCCCTTACAATAAAAACCCCAGGTTTTCAATGGGGTTCAAGTCTGGAAAATCTGAATTTTAAATTTTGTGTGGTAAATTAACTATTTCTTGTGGATTTTGAGTGTGTGCTTGGGGTTATTGTCTTGCTGGGAAGATCCACTTGTGGCCCAAGTGTCAGCCTCCTGGCGGGGGGAACAACCAGTCTTTGGCTAAAATGTTCTGGTACTGGGAAAAGTTCATAGTTCATGTTTGCCGGTTGAGCTTAACAAGGGCCACCGGGACCAGTGGAAGCAAAATAGCCCCATAACATCGAAGACCCACCACCATATTTTACAGTAGGTATGAGATACTTTTTTTTTGTATATGCTTCTGTTTTTCAAAGGCCAAAACCCACCATTGGTGTGCATGGCCAAAAGAGCTCTATTTTCATGTCATCTGACCATAGCACCGGTTCCCAATTCAATCCATGTGCCAATGCCGTTTAGCTAACTCCAGGCGGTGCTATGGTCAGATGACATGAAAATAGATGCACACCAATGGTGGGTTTGGCTCCTCCCTCCTCAGACTGAATCCTCTGGCTGACCTGACTGATGCTGTTATGACAACACGCACGGACACACACACAACACACACACACACACACACGGACACACACACACACGCACGGACACACACACACACACACACCATACAACACACACAACACACACACACACGGACACACACACAACACACGGACACACACACACACAAACATACACAACACACACAACACACACACACACACACACACACGGACACACACACAACACGCACGGACACACACACACACACACATACACACACACACACACCACACACACACTCAGACTCACACATGGACACGCACACGCACATGGAAACACACACACAAACACACACACACATGCCAACGACCTGACGGTGTTATTCACCCCAGACCTTTCTCATGCTAAACAAAACACTCTGAAAAGTGTCAGCACTGTGTGGCGTGTGTGTCTGTGTGTGTGTGTGTGTCCATGTGTGTGTGTGCGCGTGTGTCTGTGTGTTATATTGTATGATTATAATGCATGATTTTTAATGTATGATTATAATGTATGATTTTAATGTATGATTTTAATGTATGATTGTTTTTTTCATTCTACTTCCTCCTGTCTTTGTTTATTTGTTAGTACTTTTATTGAAAAGCACTATACGCAAAGTTATTATTATTATTATTATTATTATTATTATTATTATTATTATTAAATGGATTTGCCTCCAACTGCAACTGGACGGTCACCAGTTTGAATCCCTGGTCAGACAGGAAGTGGTCCTCAATGCTCTGGACAAAATAAGTTAGGCCACAACACCATCGTACCCACAAAGCTCATCACTAAGGACCCTGGGACTAAACACCTCCGGATCCTGGACTTCCTGACTGGCCGCCCCCAGGTGGTAAGGGTAGGCAACAACACATCTGCCACGCTGATCCTCAACACGGGGGCCCCTCAGGGGGGCGTGCTTAGTCCCCTCCTGTACTCCCTGTTCACCTATGACTGCATGGCCAGGCATGACTCCAACACCATCATTAAGTTTGCCGATGACACAACAGTGGTAGGCCTGATCACCGACAACGATGAGACAGCCTATAAGGAGGAGGTCAGAGACCTGGCAGTGTGGTGCCAGGAAAACAACCTCTCCCTCAACGTGAGCAAGACAAAGTAACTGATCGTGGTCTACAGGAAAAGGAGGGCCGAACACGCCCCCATTCACATCGATGGGGCTGTAGTGGAGCGGGTCGAGAGTTTCAAGTTCCGTGGTGTCCACTATCATGGTCCAAACACACCAAGACAACACCCTTTCCCCCTCAGGAGACTGAAAAGATTTGGCATCGGTCCCCAGATCATCAGAAAGTTCTACAGCTGCACCATCGAGAGCATCCTGACCGGTTGCATCACCGCCTGGTATGGCGGTGATGGGGCGGCAGGTAGCTTGGTGGGTAAGAGCGTTGTGCCAGTAACCGAAAGGTCGCTGGTTCTAATCCCCGAGCCGACTAGGTGAAAAATCTGTCGATGTGCCCTTGAGCAAGGCACTTAACCCTAATTGCTCCTGTAAGTCGCTCTGGATAAGAGCGTCTGCTAAATGACAAAAAAAAAAAAAAAAAAATTGCAACTGCTCGGCATCTGACTTTAAGGCGCTACAGAGGGTAGTGCGTACAGCCCAGTACATCACTGGGGCCAAGCTTCATGCCATCCAAGACCTCTATACCAGGCGGGTGTCAGAGGAAGGCCCAAAAAATTGTCAAAGACTCCAGTCACCCAAGTCATAGATTGTTCTCTCTCCTACAGCACGGCAAGCGGTACCGGAATGCCAAGTCTAGGTCCAAAAGGCTCCTTAACAGCTTCTACCCCCAAGCCATAAGACTGCTGAATAATTAATTAAATGGCCACCCAGACTATTTACACTGACCCCCCTCCCTTTGTTTTTACACTGCTGCTACTCGCTGTTTATTGTCTATGCATAGTCACTTTACCCCTACCTACATGTACAAATTACCTCGACTAACCTGTACCCCCGCACATTGACTCAGTACCGGTACCCCCTGTATATAGCATCATTATTGTTATTTTATTGTGTTACTTTTTATTTAATTTTTTACTTTAGTTTATTTAGTAAATATTTTCTTAACTCTATTTCTTGAACTGCATTGTTGGTTAAGGGCTTGTAAATAAGCATTTCACAGGAAGGTCTACAGCTGTTGTATTCGGCGCATGTGACAAATAACATTTGATTTGATTTAATCTTTCATTTACATTTATTTTTTATTCTCTTATTTTTATAAATCTATACAAATGATAAGGAATAAGAACTCAAACATACTTGAACATATACATCTCTCTCTCCCAATCTGTTCATCGGGAACCCACAGTCATTGCAGGGTACTGGGTGTGTGTTGAGTGTGATGCGTGCTGACCACGACCCAGGCCCTGCTGAAGCCCCCCCCACTCCCCATATTTTTCTATTATTTCTCTATTTTCTTTCTCTCTGCATTTTTGGTAAGTAAGTGTTTCACTGTTAGTCCACACCTGTTGTTTACCAAGCACGTGACAAACGCAATTGTATTTGATTTTTTTTTAAACAGTGCAGTAATGTCTAGCAATCCAATACAACACACATGATCCAAAAAGTAAAGAACAAACAAAAAAGAAATTAAGAAACATCAGAATGAGCAATGTCAGAGTCCGTAATATAAATATATTTGGGCTGTCAAATGATTAAAATAATTAATGGAGTTTTGCTCAAATTTGGCCCTAAAAAAAGATTTCTCTCATTTTACAGCAGTGCATTGAGTCACAGGCAGACTATGCTTTGATTGTTCATGAAGTTTAACACTGGAGCACAGAACACACACACACACATACACAGCTTTAAGTCCTGTTATAGGAAAAAATTACTTGCTTAATGGATACAAAGAGCTTTTAAACTTGTCCAACAATGTTCTGAAAACACTGTAACCCTCTGTACTGTTCAGAGAACTTTACACACATAGGCCTACACGCTCTCTCTCTCCCTTATGGGCTAAACTCCCCTAGCAGCTCTCCCGTATGGGCTAAACTCCCCTAGCAGCCCTCCCTTATGGGCTAAACTCCCCTAGCAGCCCCTCCCTTATGGGCTAAACTCCCCTAGCAGCCCTCCCTTATGGGCTAAACTCCCCTAGCAGCCCTCCCTTATGGGCTAATCTCCCCTAGCAACTCTCCCTTATGGGCTAAACTCCCCTAGCAGCCCTCCCTTATGGGCTAAACTCCCCTAGCAGCCACCCTTATGGGCTAAACTCCCCTAGCAACTCTCCCCTTATGGGGTCTCAACTCATACCCCTAGCAGCTCTCCCTTATGTGCTATAACTACCCATAGCAGCCCTCCCTTATGGGCTAAAACGTCCTCCTAGCCGCCACCCTTATGGGCTAAACTCCCCTAGGCAGTCCGTCCCCTTATGGGCTAAAAACTCCCCTAGCAGCTTACTTCCCTTATGGGCTTATAAACCCCCCTAGCAGCCAACCTTATGGGGCTAAAATCCCCCTAGCAGCCTTCCCTTTTGGGCATAAACTCCCCTAGGCAGCTCTCCCTTAATGGGCTAAAACTCCACTAGCAGCTCCTCCCCATATGGGCATAAACCTCCCCCTAGCAGCTACCCTTATGGGCTAAACTCCACCTAGCAGCCCTCCTTATGGGCTAAAAACTCCCCTTAGCAGCCCACACTTATGGCTAAAACTTCCCCATAGCCAGCCTCCCTTATGGGCTAAACTTCCTAGCAGCCCTCTCTTATGGGCTAAACTCCTTAGCAGCCACCCTTATGGCTAAACTCCCCTAGAAGCCCCCCCTTTCAGGCTAAACTCCCCTAGCAGCCCTCCCTTATGGGCTAAACTCCCCTAGCAGCTACCCTTATGGGCTAAACTCCCCTAGCAGCCCCTCCCTTATGGGCTAAACTCCCCTAGCAGCCACCCTTATGGGCTAAACTCCCCTAGCAGCCCTCCCTTATGGGCTAAACTTCCCTAGCAGCCCTCTCTTATGGGCTAAACTCCCCTAGCAGCCACCCTTATGGGCTAAACTCCCCTAGAAGCCCCCCCTTTCAGGCTAAACTCGCCATAGCAGCCCTCCTTATGGGCTAACTCCCCTAGCAGCCTTCCCTTATGGGCTAAACTCCCCCTAGCAGCTCTCCCTTATGGGCTAAAACTCCCCCTAGCAGCTTCTTCCCCATATGGGCTAAACTCCCCCTAGCAGCCCTCCCCTAGGGCTCTAAACTCCCCCTTTGCAGCTATCCCTTATGGGCCTAAACCCCCTAAGGGAGCCACCCTTTTGGGCTAAACTCCCCCTAGCAGCCACCCTTATGGGCTAAAACTCCCCTTAGAAGCCCCCCCTTATGGGCTAAAACCTCCCTATAGAAGCTATCCCTTATGGGCGAAACTCCCTAGCAGCCCTCCCTTATGGGCTAAACTCCCCTAGCAGCCACCCTTATGGGCTAAACTCCCCTAGCAGCCCCCCCCTTACGGGGCTAAACTCCCCCGCAGCCCTCCCTAGGGCAAGCAAGGAAAAAGCAAAAAAAAAACCCAAAAAAAACCCCCCCCCCCACCCCCCAAGGATAAAAAAAACCCCCCAAAAAAAGCCCCCCCACCCCCCCCCACCCCCCCCTTATGGGCTAAATCCCCTAGCAGCCCCCTTAGGGCTAAACTCCCCTAGCAGCCCCCTATGGGTCTACTTCCTTTGCAAAACCCCCCCCCCCCCCACCACCCCCCCCCCCCCCCCCCCCCCCCCCTTATATAAAACTCCCTAGAAGCCCCCCTTTTGGGGCTAAACTCCCCTAGCAGCCACCCTTATGGGCTCTAAACTCCCCTAGCAGCTATCCCTTATGGGCTAAACTCCCCTAGCAGCCCCCCCTTATGGCTAACTCCCCTAGCAGCCCTCCCTTATGGGCCCAAACTCCCCTAGCAGCCACCCTTATGGGATTAAACTCCCCTAGCAGCCCCCCCTTAGGGCTAAACTCCCCTAGCAGCCTCCCCTTATGGGCTAAGCTTCCATAGCGCCCCCCCCCCCCCCCCTTATGGGCTAAACTCCCCTAGCAGCCCCCCCTTATGGGCTAAACTCCCCCAGCAGCCTCCGTTATGGGCTAAACTCCCCCCTAGCAGCCCTCACCTATGGGGCTAAACTCCCCTAAAAGCCCTCCCCTTTTGGGCTAAACTCCCCTAGCAGCCCTCCCTTATGGGCTAAAATCTCCTAGCAACCCTCCCTTTTGGGGCTAAACTCCCTAGCAGCCCCCCCCTTTCTCCCTGATGGGCTAACTCCCCTAGCAGCCCTCCCTTATGGGCTAACTCCTCCCTAGTAGCCCCCCCCCCCCCCTTATGCGGCCTAAACTCTCCTAGCAGCCCCTTCCCTTATGGGCTCCTACTGCCTCCTCTAAACTCCCCTAGGCAGCCCCTTCACCTTATGGGCCTCTACACTCCCCTAGCAGCCCTCCCTTTATCCGGGGCTCTAAACCTCCCCTAGCAACCCTCCCTTATGGGGCTAACTCCCTCTAGCAGCCCCCCCTTCTGCGGCTAAACTCCCCTAGCAGCCACCCCCTTATGGGCTCTCTTAAACTCCCCTAGCAGCCCTTCTCCTTATGGGCTTCTTTGTGCTAAACTCCCCTAGCACCGCCCTCCCTTATGGGATTCAAGTTCCCCTAGCAACTCTTCCCTTATGGCCTCTTTAAACTCCCCTTAGCAGCTCTCCCTTATGGGCTAAACTCCCCTAGCAGCCACCCTTATGGGCTTTAAACTCCCCTAGGCAGCCCTCCCTTGATGGGCTAAAACTCCCCTAGCAGGCCCCCCCTTATGGGCTAAAACCCACCCCAGCAGCCCTCCCTTATGGGCTAAAAAACTTCCCTAGCAGCCCCCCCCCCACCCCCCCCTTATGGGCTAAACTCCTAGCAGCCCTCCTTATGGGCTAAACTCCATAAACAGCCTCCCCCTTTTGGGCTAAACTCCCCTAGCAGCCCTCCCTTATGGGCTAAAATCCCTAGAACCCTCCCTTTTGGGTAAAATCCCCTAGCAGCCTCCCCCATGGGCTAAACTCCTAGCAGCCACCCTTATGGGCCCCAAACTCCCCTAGCAGCCTCCCTTATGGGCTAAAACTCCCCTAGCAGCCTCCCCTTATGGGTTAAAGTCCCTAGCAACCTCCTTATGGGCTAAACTCCCTAGCAGCTCTCCCTATGGGCTAAAACTCCCCTAGCAGCCCCCCTTATGGGCTAAACTCCCCTAGCAGCCCTCCCTTATGGGCTAAACTCCCCTAGCATATAGGATGACTATAATACAGTATATAACCTTGTGCATTGATGGTGCATCTGTAACAGTTTTAAAGGGTCTTAGGGGCCAAGCCGAATTTCTTCAGCCTCCTGAGGTTGTTAGAGGCTCTGTTGAGCCTTCTTTACCACGCTGTTGTGGGGTGGAGGGACAGTTTCAAGTCCTCAGTAATGTAATGTGCACGGTGAGGAAGTTGAAGCTTTTGACCCTCTCCACTGTGGTCCCATCAATGTGGATGGGGTTGGGCTCTCTCTGCTGTCTCCTGTAGTCCACGATCAACTCCTTCATTTGTTGACGTTGAGGGAGAGGTCATTATCCTGTCACCACTCCACCAGGGCTCTCACCTCCTCCCTGTAGGCCGTCTCGTCGTTGTTGGTAATCATTGTTTTGTCGTCAGCAAACTGGATGATTGAGTTGGAGATGTGCGTAGTCACGCAGTCATGGGTGAACAGGGAGTACAGGAGGGGGCTGAGCACTCACCCCCGTGGGGTCCCCGTGTTGAGGATCAGCTTGGCGGAGGTGTTGTTGCCTACCTTCAAAACCTGGGGTCGGCCTGTCAGGAAGTCCAGGACCCAGATGCACAGGGAGGGGTTCAGACCTAGGGTCCTGAGCTTAGTGATGAGCTTGGAGTCCAATATGGTGTTGAAGGTTGAGCTGTAGTCGATTCTCACATAGGTACAGTGGGGGGAAAAAGTATTTAGTCAGCCACCAATTGTGCAAGTTCTCCCACTTAAAAAGATGAGAGAGGCCTGTAATTTTCATCATAGGTACACGTCAACTATGACAGACAAAATGAGAAAAAAAATCCAGAAAATCACATTGTAGGATTTTTTATGAATTTATTTGCAAATTATGGTGGAAAATAAGTATTTGGTCACCTACAAACAAGCAAGATTTCTGGCTCTCACAGACCTGTAACTTCTTCTTTAAGAGGCTCCTCTGTCCTCCACTCGTTACCTGTATTAATTAATGTTTTTCCAAGAGAGTTCTTTCTTTCTTCCTGACCCCCCCCCCCCCCCCCACACACACACACACACACACACAGACACACACACACAGACACACACACACACAAAACACACACACACACACTACTGACACCTGCATGCACAGGTGCATGTTTTGGTATATTTGTATTCTGTACAGGCTTTTTTCTTTTCACTCTGTCATTTCTGTTAGTATTGTGGAGTAACTACAATGTTGTTGATCCATCCTCAGTTTTCTCCTATCACAGCCATTACACTCTGTAACTGTTTTAAAGTCGCCATTGGCCTCATGGTGAAATCCCTGAGCAGTTTCCTTCCTCTCCGGCAACTGAGTTAGGAAGGACGCCTGTATCTTTGTATAGTGACTGGGTGTATTGATATACCATCAAAAGTTTAAAAATTAATAACTGCACCATGCTCAAAGGGATATTTAATGTCTGCTTTTTTTTATCCATCTACCAATAGGTGCCCTTCTTTGCGAGGCATTGGGAAACCTCCCTGGTCTTTGTGGTTGAATCTGTGTTTAAAATTCACTGCTTGACTGAGGGACCTCAAAAATAATGTTAAACACTACTATAGTCCATGCAACTTATTATGTAACTTGTTAAGCACATTTCCACTCCTGAACTTATTTAGGCTTGCCATCAGGGTTGAATACTTGAAGACATTTCAGCTTTTCATTTTGTATTAATTTGTAAACATTTCTAAAATATAATTCCACTTTGACATTATGGGGGCTATTGTGTTTAGACCAGTGATACAAACATCTCAATTTAATCCATTTAATTCAGGCTGTAACACAACAAAATGTAAAAAAAAAGTCAATGGGTGTGAATACCTTCAGAACGTATTCACACCACTTGACTTTCTCCACATTTTGTTGTGTTACAGCCTGAATTTAAATGGATTAAATTGAGATTCATATTGTCCCCTTTCTCTAATCACCATTATTATTTTCATGATTTATGATTTTCTAAATGTTATTTTTGATGTCATTATCTCACTTCACTTTAGAAACAGTGGCTTTGTCACTTATGCAAATAAGTATTTTCTGATCTGAGCTGAGGGGGAAGCCTCCAAGGAGCAGGCTAGATTGAGGGGGGAAAGCCTCCAAGGAGCAGGCTAGATTGAAGGGGAAAGCCTCTATGGAGCAGGCTAGATTGAGGGGGAAAGCCTTCCAAGGAGCAGGCTAGATTGAGGGGGAAAGCCTCTAAGGAGCAGGCTAGATTGAGGGGGAAAGCCTCTAAGGAGCAGAGTAGATTGAAGGGGAAAGCCTCTAAGGAGCAGGCTAGATTGAAGGGGAAGCCTCTAAGGAGCAGGCTAGATTGAGGGGGGAAAGCCTCTAAGGAGCAGGCTAGATTGAAGGGGAAAGCCTCCAAGGAGCAGGCTAGATATGAAGGGGAAAGCCTCTAAGGAGCAGGCTAGATTGAGGGGGAAAGCCTCCAAGGAGCAGGCTAGATTGAGGGGGGAAAGCCTCCAAGGAGCAGGCTAGATTGAAGGGGAAAGCCTCTAAGGAGCAGGCTAGATTGAGGGGAAAGCCTCCACCAAGAGCATGCTAGATTGAGGGGGAAAGCCTCTAAGGAAGGCAGCTAATTGATGGGAAATCCTCCAAGGACGTCTAGATTGAGGGGGAAAAGCCTCCAAGGAGCAGGCTAGATTGGAAGGGAAAGCTCTAAGGAGCAGGCTAATTGAGGGGGGAAAGCCTCCAAGGCGCAGGCTAGATTGAGGGGGAAACTCTAATGATGCAGGCTAATTGAAGGGGAAAAGCCTCTAGTAGCAGGCTAGATTGAAGGGGAAAGCCTCTAAGCAGCCTGGCTAGATTGAGACTCAGTGAGTCCCTCTGCCAAGTCCTTATCTGCCTTCTGCTGGCTCGCTTTCGCTGCCTGGTTGAAAATGATTTGCTACAACAGGCAACAACGTCTATTATTCAGACAATGGCAGCTGGCCCATACTGCGAGGTGTGTGTGTGTGTGTGTGTGTGTGTGTGTGTCCAGAGAAAGACAGAGGGGGTAGAAGGAGTGACGGGAGTTGGCGTATCATTTAGAGTGTGGAGCTGGCCGCATCCCCTGCCGACATCATTCAGGAGTGTGTGTGTGTGTGGCACGCTGGCCTATAGGATTGTGAGCTTGTTCAAAAGAGTGTTTCTCTGTACCAAGCAAAGAAATCAGGTGTTAGGAAGGGCAAACGAGACATATTTCCCTCCTTTCGGCCATTGCCCTCTTCCTTCCCTTCCTCCTCCTCCTCCTGCCTCCTCCTCCTCTTCCTCCTTTTCCTCCTCCTCCTCTTCCTCCGCCTTTTCCTCTCCTCCTCCTCCTCTTCCCCCCTCCTCCTTGCCTCTTCTTCTTCCTTTCCTCCTCCTCCGCCTCCTCCTCCTCCTAACTCTTTCCTCCTCCTCCTCCTGTCGCTTCCTCCTCCGTCCTCTCTTCCCTCATCCTCTTCCTCCTCCTCCTTCTCTGGCCTCTCCTCCTTCTCCTATTCCTCTTCCTAACTCCTCGTCCTCCTCGTCCTCCTCTTCCTCCTACCTCCTGTTCTTATTTTGTGAGGAAGGTCAAAGGGCATCATATACTACTATGTGTGTCCAATAAAAAAAAGCATATTCACCCAATGGGTCCAATAGTAATGTTAGAGAGCCAACTGACACGCTGATTGCACTGAGGTGGTGTTTCCTGAGGTGTGATCCCACGTTTGGTTATTATGTGGTGGCCCCGCACGAGGACCTGAAGCCTTTTTCACTTCCCTCAATATCCCAGAATGAATCTAAGATAACTCAAGAAATCTTAATTAATGTAGACATTATTACCGAGTGATGTTTTAATTTGCGCAATTTTACATCTAACTAAGGGTTTGGTGCAAGTATTTTCTCAGACAAAAATGTGCGACGTGTTGTCTTATGTAAACAATATCAGAGCTCTGCTGGGCAGGTCGTCCACTTTCTATGCATTGGATAAGAGAGCAATCCCCGCAGCTGTTCACCCAATGTTAGTGGCAAATTGGTCCATCATCAAATCAAATCCCAACCTTCTTTACCTGTGTGACACCACATTCCAAACTCAGTTTTAGGATGAGACCTGACTTATGACCAAAATTTACTTTTACACTTTGTCGTCAATTTTGAATATAGATAACGGTTTCTGTCTCTATCGATTACCAATAGCTGTTTACGAAGGATTGTCGCTTTTTAAAGGCCGTCAAACTCTTTCATTTTGTGTAGATAATCCTCTGGAAAGCCATGGTCAACCTCAAGTCCTCTATCATAATCTTTCAACAAATTTTATTGGAGTTTTTTGCCCTTGTCTGATGGACAGAATAAGGGTGGCTAAATCAATGGGGCCAGGAGATTTATTTTGGTCAAAAATCTGGAATTGCATCTCGTCAGTTGGCCTGATTCTACTGCTACTGACAGGATCACTTTCCTTTGTTGAATTTGTCACCTTTCTTGTCGAATTCTCTAGGACTAAAACAATATAGAGGTAAGATGGATACGATGTTATTTTCATATATTTTAGTATACCTTTTCATATAATTCGAACATTCCTGTTATTTTTTCAAAGATTTCTCACAAAAACAAGCGTATCTCTGTAAATGTCAAACGAGCAACTGATGTCTACCAAGCTTTTAATTTTCAAGCTTTTTATATTTAATTCAGCTCGGTTTCATGCTAATTTAGCTTATTGCGACCCACGGAGAAAACAATTTGGAAACGACAACCACAAAATGTCAATTCCTCAAAAGTTGTTATGAGAACCTGCCTCGTTATGTCAGCAGAGCTTTTGTGCTTATTATGGGAATTATTAGATTGTCGAAATCTGATTTTTTTGGGAAATATGTTAATGACATTTAGAGAAAGAACCACTAATGATTCAGACATAATAATCATATTTGTCTGGGGTAAATGTAATTTTCATAACATAGGAAGTGAATGTAATCACCCAAAGCGTCCGACACTGTCTATCACGCACGTCATCTTAAGTAGAACCTAGAACACGTCCTCTCCTCCCAGCTTCCTTTCCTACCTCTTCCTGCTCGTCTGGTAACATTTTCAAAGAGCTCTATCTCTCTGTGTCGTGGCTTGGAAAAAAACGTTCAACAAGCAGAGTTTCAAGTTTCAAGGTTTATTAGTCGTATGTACGGATAGGCATGGTGTATACACCGTCCAATGAGATGCTTACTTGCAGGTTCCTTCTCAACAACAATAAGAATAATGAAAGATAAGAATACTGAACATAAAGTAAATGGCTCAGTAGAATAGAATAGACATTTAAGCATCAGTATAATACAGGAAGGCACAATTTATAGTCCAATATTTACACGTGTATTGGGGGGGGGGGGGGGGGGGGGGTCAGTGTATTACATGTGCAGTATGTGAGGTGGTGTGTAGCATGAATGTATATGTGGTGTGTATGTCTGTGTGGGTGTGTGCATGAGTGAGCGCATGTGTGCTGAAGGTGCGGAGAATCAGAGCGGGTGGGTCAGTCCAGTTCAAGTGTTCGGCAGTCTGATGGCTTTGTAGATAGAAACTGTCTCTGAGCCTGTTGGTATCAGACCTCCGATAACATCTAATGGACAGTGAAGGGAGGACAGCGGCTCGTGGATGGAGGGTGTGGGGTCCTTGATGATGTGCAGGCCTTCCTCAGGCACCGTTTCTAGTAGATGTCCGGATGGGTGGGAGCACGGTCCCAGTGATGTCCTGGATGGGTGGGAGCACCGGTCCCAGTGATGTCCTGGATGGGTTGGGAGCACGGTCCCAGTGATGTCCTGGATGGGTGGGAGCAAGTCCCAGTGGATGTCCTGGATGGGTGGGTGCACGGTCCCAGTGATGTCCTGGATGGGTGGGTGCACCGGTCCAGTGATGTCCTGGATGGGTGGGAGCATGGTCCCAGTGATGTCCTGGATGGGTGGGAGCACGGTCTCCAGTGATGTACTGGATGGGTGGGAGCACGGTCCCAGTGATGTCCTGGGCCGTCTTCACCACGACACTGGAGGGCCTTGCGGTCAGTGACGGAGCAATTCCTGTACGCAGCCGTGATGCAACCATGAGGATGCTCTCATGGTGCAGCGGTATAAGTTTTTGGAGAGGCAGATTTCTTCAGTCGCCTAGGAAGTAGAGAAGCTGCTGACAGTTAGTGGTGGTGTTGTTGGTTCCCATGCCCAGACCGATCAGAAAAGATAAATGTTTATAATATAAAATGTTTATTTAATTCCTCCTCAGTCTCAAACCAACTCTTGGTATTTTTTCTAAAACCAGTAATTTCACTCATTAGAGTTCAGAAAAATAATAAGCTTGATTCTTACATACGTTTTTTAGACTATAAAATGATTATCTCTCTCTCTGTCTCTGTCTGTCTGTCTGTCTCTCTTCTCCTTTCTCCTCTCTCTCTCTCTCTCTCCTCTCTCTCTCACGTTGCTATACCTCTCCTGATCCCCCCGCACGCTATCTCTCTCGTTCATCCTCATCTCTCCCATCTTCGAGCGCTCTCGTCTTCTCTCTCTCTCTCTCTCTCTCCGGGTTCTCATCATCCTCTCTCTCTCTCATCTCCTCCTCGTCTCCTCCTCTGCTCTTCTCTCTCTCTCCGTCATCTCATGACCGGATAATATCTTCTGCTCTGTTGATTGGTCTTGTGGCCCTCCTAAGCAAAACACGGGTGAACTGAGGAAATGAACACTGGTCCCTCACCAGCCAGGCCTCAGGCTGCCCCATCTGCCACACACACACACACACAGATAGTACCCCCCCACCTTCAACAAATTGTAGTCCATGCCCTGGGTAAACAGAGAGGGGTGGAAAGATCCCATATGTACATACACCCGCCAGAGTGAGGGTGTGAGGGCCGGAAAGGACTGGGGAGAGGAAGAGAGGGAGAGGGGGAGAGGGGAGAGGAGAGAGGGGAAAGGAGAGAGGGGGAGAGGAGAGAGGTGGGGAGAGGAGAGAGGGAGAGAGGAGAGAAGGGAGCGAGGGAGGAGAGGAGTGCGAAGGAATCCTGAAGGACAGCCAACATTCCTCCAGGCGTAGAGGCCAGCACCATCCCTGACCACCAGCCCAGCCCAGCAGGAGCACCCCCCCCCCCCCCTCCCCACCCCACCCCATGGCCCCCCTACACAGGCCCCTGTCTACCCTCCCAATGGCCACCAAGGGCGGCACAGACAGAGGGCTAGTGGGGCCCTGCAGCGAGAGGAGGGAGGGAGGGAGGGATGGATTGAGGAGGAAGGAAGGAAGGAAAGGAAGGAAGGAGGAGGAAGAAGAAGGAAGGAAGAAGGGAGGAAAGGAAATGACAGTAAGGAAAGTAAGGTTAGTCCGTGATGTTAGCGCCGGTGCAGTCGGCCTTCTGATCCTTTCTTTAGGGGGACTTGGCAGCTGTCACTTACACACTGTCTTTCTTCTCTCTCTTTCTTTCTCTTCTAAGTCAAGGAAAACATGCCCCTCACTCAGGGCCAACCCCTCTCTCTTCCTCCACCCCTCTCCACCCCTTCTCTCCTCCTAACACGTGTGTCGTGTGCGTTTGCGTGTGGTGCGTGCTGTGGGAGTTTCTGGTGACAAGCAGTGACACATTCTTAGAATTATCAAAATGAATATTCATGATCGTGGTACTGTTTAATATTTATAACTGTTATGTCATTTTACGAATGTTTACAACCAGAAGGCGGGCTGAAATGCTCGTTTAACTCATCCCGCAGCATAACACAATTCCCTCTGTTTTCCTATTATATGGTTCATAGTGGGAATGACTTTCAACATACAGTAATCATCATCAGCGTATCATTTATTTTTCCTACCTATTAGCCACATGGGAAGGTTCATTCACCTACTGACCTTTAGCCTATGAGCACGGCACAATAATGCACATTCCACCACGGCCTTGCCGTTTAACCTATGGGCTCACCTCTTTGCTGTTTACCTATGTCTCCGTTTGCTGTTTAAAACCTACTGTGTTTAACCTGGGGCTCACTGCTGTTGACCCTATGGCTCACTCTTGCAATGATCACTTTTCCTCTACTCAACCTTGGGAAGTATTTATATCAATTTACCCATGTTCTCTCATCTTGCTGTTTTTTTCAGAAATATTTTGAATCAACGTTCTCTGCTTTCTGTGTTGTTTAAGTCATGTCAGACACCGAAACCTCCCTGAGGTGAGGATACGTCCCTTGTCCCAGCCGAATCGATCCACACACACCCCCTCCCAGGTGATCGGGATTCCCCAACACTAGGTTTCCTCCTCCCCTGAAGAAATTAAGACTTCGCAATTTGGCCCGCATTTTTGGCACTAATTGGGTTCAACATTCACTAGCGTTTCATGTTACTCATACATATCGCATTAACGGCATGCGTGATTGGGTAGAACCTGCGCTCACAATCGCGCTTTCAAATAATAAACATTTTAAACAATACTTCCGTTACAGCATAATTGTCACTTTGTTTATAGTCTTTGCATCCCTCCTCTTTAAATCTTCTTATCTCCTCTTTTTTATCTCCTCTTCCATCTTTAGATCCAACCGTTGCTCCACTGTGTCCCTTCTTCCTATGAGCAAACCTTATTTAATTTTTGGGAAGGGTTTCGATGCCCAGCTCCCAACAAAGAACTCCTGTCCCTCAGCACCTGGCTCCGAAGAGCATTCCTCAGGGACAAGGCATACCCCAACCTATTAAATAACATTTCCATATGGCATTTCTGTCTCTGTTGTTCATATTCAGTTGCCTGTACTTGATTTAAAAACAATTTTTTATCACGTGTCAGGAGAATCCCAGATGCAGACAGTGTCGAAGTACACAGTTATTACAAACAGGGGGCAGGCAAACGACCGGTCAAGTCAGGCATTAGGTCAGTAATCCAGATCAGAGTCCAAAGGTTCAGAACGGCAGTGGCAGTCTCAGGGTTCCAGGGCAGGCAGAGTGTCACTAATCCCAGATCAGAGTCCAAAAGGTAGCGAACGGCAGGCAGGCTCAGGGTCAGGGGAGGGTCAGCATAAGAATGTTTCAAAAAATCAAAAACCGGGAAAACTAGAAAACAGGAACTTGAGAAAGACAGGAGCAAGGGGAAAACCGCTGGAGGCTTGAACGAACAAAAACTGACAACAGACAAACAGAACACAAGGTATAAATAGAAACACTGGGGATAATGGGGGAAGAATGAGAGACACTGGAGGGGGGTGGAAGACAATCACACAAAGACAGGAGGTGAAACAGATCAGGGTGTTACAGTTTTATGATGCTCCCTAACACTTTATTCTAATTGGTTTAACTGAGTTCTCTACAGTCATCAGTGTTGTATAGAGGAAGGTAATTGACATCCCCCCTGTCCTACCTAAAACCTAAGGTGCAATCAATTGTAAGGCTTTAAGAATCGCTCTGGAAAAAGCATCTGCCTAAATGATTAAAATATCAATTAAGTGTGTGTATGTGTGTATGTGTGTGGGTGTGAAACACTAAATAAATCATCCTAAACCTTTCCCTTAACCTTTTCCTCCCCCTCCTCAAAAACAACCCCCCTCCCTGACCTTACAGACACATTAAGACCTCTTTCTTCTCCTTCTACATCTCTCCTTCCGTCCCTGCATCCCCTTCCGCTCCTCCTTCCATCTACCAGTTCAAAACGGATGATCCTCAAGCGTGGCCCGTGTGTGTGTGTGTGTGGTGTGTGTGTGTGTGTTGGTGTGGTGTGTGTGTTGGTGTGTGTGTGTGGTGTTGTGTGTGTGTGTTTTGGTTTACTATCCTTGTGGTGACCATAATTCATCACAAGGATAGAAAAAGCCTCCGGAATAATAAGAAACATAGGACATTTGTGACAGGTGGGCGACTTTCGCTGGTCCCCACTAAGGAAAAAGGGAATTTTAAGCTTAAGGGGTTGGGTTTAGAATTAGGGTTATAATGGTTAAGGTAAGAGAGTGGGTTAGGTAAACTGAGGATTTTTGATACTACTGATAGTATAGCATGCCTCGACTACTTATTTCCCCCTTTCCCTTTGATTTCACCCTTTTTTGGCCCCCTTTCCTCCAGGCTTCCCCCAAAAAAATAAATCCATGAAAAAAACGTACAAAATTATGTATCTTTTTTGTCTCTTCTCCTCTCTGTGTTTTCATAATTTCCTTCCATTCGCCGACTAAATTCTGCTCCTGTTCCTCACCGGAGAAAGCCTCCGAGCGAGTGGAACAGCGCCCCCCTCTGTCTCTGTATGTATAGCCCATCCATCTGATTCTGTCTGGTCAAAAAGAGTATACACGTTGCCACCACCTTAGCTTGAATGTAAAGGGAAGCCAGCGAGCACTTGGTTTAATAAAAATCTAAAAATAATATGCCAATAAGCGTTTGAGCTAAACTGAAGTGTTCGAAGCTCAGCTCTTTTTAAATGGTCCCTGGCACACATGTGCCCACCCCTTGACTCCTTGTGGGAGAAACCAGTTTCGTATTTTGCTTTCAAACCAAATATATCACATCACAAGAAGCCAAAATATAACTGAGAAAACTTTGAAATTTTTGTCCATCTCATTGTCTTTGTCCTCCAGTGGCCTAGCTAGCTAAAATTAGCCATGGATGGAGTGTCCCACCCTGACTCATGGGACTCTTGTATGTTGATTCAAGGGTGTGGAGTCTATGTTAATTAATTTCTATGTTCACAATTCGTAGGTATGTTTTCTTCTATGTTTGGCCGGGTGTGATTCCCAAATCAGAGGCAGCTGGGGTCTCTCCGTTGTCTCTGATTGGGGATCCATGCTTTTAAATTACCTGTGTTTTGCGATCCTTTCTTTTTGTGTCTCTTTTTCCTTTTTTATCCTTTTCTTTTTGTTCTCCTCTTCCTTCCCCTTTCTTTTTTTTTTTTGTTTTTTTGGTCTTCTTTTTTTTCCATCTTTCTCCAAGGGCTCCCCCTTTGTCTGCATTTACGCTGCGCTTGGTCTGACCCGTCCTTCAGTCAATGCCCGTGACAGAGATAATCAGAAATCGAAGGTCATCACAGCTACTTATAACAGCACATTTCCGACCATTGAACGCAACGCAATTTTGCTTCCCCTTCCCTATTTCCCCTAGTCCCACCCCCACATTTCCCCCCACTGAAATAATAATAATAATAGGTGATTGTGACTTTTTTTTTTTACCTAATTCTCTCTCCGTACTTGCCATTGATTATAACCGGAGATTGCGATTCCGAAAAAGACACTGGAGGACCCCCCGAACGCCTCCCCCCTCCCTTCCTCCCGTTTTTTCCCATGCCCTGTCACTTTCCTTCCTTCTTTCCGTTTGTCACTGTAGTAGATTAGTAGGCTAATGTTAACTAGGCTGGCTCATAGTTGCCCATGAAGGAAGGTTAGGCTAGCGAGCGAATCATCTTTTAAGATATGTAGCCTAGGGACAACCCAAAAAAACCCCAAAATTTTTTAAAAAGAGTGTACTGTATGACAGAGTCCAGACGCGTTTACTGTATGACAAGTCATAGACTTTTACTGTATGACAGAGTCCATATAACCGTTTACTGTATGAACAGAGGCACAGACGTGTACTGTATGAACAGAGTCATAGACCGTTTACTGTATGACAGAGTCATGACCCGTTTTACTGTATGATACAGACTCATAAGTCATAGACAGTTTACTGTATGACAGAGTCTGGACCGTGTACTGTATGACAGAGTCATGGACCCGTTTACTGCATGAAAGAGTCAAGACCGTTTCTGTATGACAAGTCCATAGACCGTTTACTGTAGTCGAGTCATAAACATTTACTGTCTGACGAGTCATAGTACGTTTACTGTATGACAGATCATAGACCGTTTTATTGTATGACGAGTCACAGCCTTTACGGGATGACAAGTCACAGCCGTTTTTACTGATGACAGAGTCATAGACCGTTTACTGTTGAGAGTCCATGCCGTTTACTGTATGACAGAGTCAGGACCTTTTACTGTAATACAGAGTCATAGACCGTTTACTACTGTATGTCAGAGTCATAGACCATTTACTGTATGAACATAGTCATAGAGTCATAGACAGTTTCCTGTTTGTCAGATCTAGACCATTTTAATTTATGACAGAGTCATAGACCTTTTACGTAATGACAGAGTCATAGATGTGTTTACTGTATGACGAGTCATAGATAGACCGTTACTGTATGACAAGTCATTAGAGTCTAGACAGTTTACTGTTTTTTCAGAGTCATAGACCATTTACTGGATGACAGAGTCATAGACATTTTTACTGTATGACAAGTCATAGACCTTTACTGTATGACAGAGTCATAATCGTTTACTGTATGACAGAGTCAGAGACCGTTTTACGTATGACAGAGTCATAGACCGTTTACTGTTTGACAGAGTCATAGACCGTTTACTGATGACGAGTCATAACCTTTTAACTGTATGACAGAGTCTAACCTTTTACTGTAGACAGAGTCATAGACCCGTTTTATTGTATGACAGAGTCACAGACCATTTACTGGATGACAGAGTCACAGACCGTTTATCTGTATGACAAGTCATAGACCGTTACTGTTATGATGAGTTCCCATGACCGTTTACTGCATGACAGAGTCATGGACCATTTACTGTATGAAGAGGTCATAGAAGACCGTTATGTATTTCAAGTCATAGAGTCATAGACATTTTACTGTTTGTCAGAGTCATAGACCATTTACTGGATGACAAGCATAGACTCGTTTTACTTGCATGAAAGGTCATAGATCGTTTACTGTATGACAGAGTCATAGACCGTTTACTGGTATGACAGAGTCATAGACCGTTTTACTGTTTGTCAGAGTCATAGACAGTTTTAAACTGTATGTCAGTCATAGACCTTTTTTTTACTGTAATGACAGAGTCATAGACCGTTTACTGCATGAAAGAGTCCATAGATCCGTTACTCTGTTGACAGAGCATAGACCGTTCACTGTATACAGAGTCATAGACCGTTTACTGTTTGTCGATCATAGACCGTTTACTTGTATTTCAGATCATAACCTTTTTAACTTACTGTATGACAGAGTCATAGACCGTTTACTGTAGACAGAGTCATGGACCGTTTACTTATGACAGAGTATGGACCGTTTCCACACTGCATGAAAGATTCATAGACCGTTTCTGTATGGACAGAGTCATAGACGAGTTTACTGTATGTCAGAGTCATGAGGACATTTACTGAGACAGAGTCATAGTACTTTTTACTGTATGACAGAGTCATAGACCTTTTTTGTATGACAGAGTCCAGAACATTTACTGGATGACCAGAGTCACGAACCGTTTAAGTGTATGACCGAGTCTAGACGTTTACTTAGGATAGTCATTACCGTTTACTGTATGACAGAGTCAATGGGGACCGGTTACTGTATGACAGAGTCCATAGAACCGTTTACTGTATGTCAGAGTCTAGACCATTTACTTGTATGACAGAGTCATAGAGTCCATGACAGTTTACTGTTTGTCAGAGTATAGACCATTAACGTTGACAGAGTCATAGACCTTTTACTGCTGACAGAGTCATAGATAGGTTACTGTATGCAGAGCATAGACCGTTTACTGTATGACAGAGTCATCGAGTCATAGAGCAGTTACCTGTTTTTTCAGAGTCATAGACCATTTACTGGATGACCAGTCATAGACCTTTTATGTATACAGATCATAGACCTTTTACTTACTGTATGACAGAGTCCCATAGATCGTTTACTGTATGACCGAGTCATAGACCGTCGTTTACTGTATGACGTCTAGACCGTTTACTGATGACAGAGTCATAGCCCGTTTACTGTCATGACATAGTCATAGACCTTTTACGTATGACAGGGTCCTAGACCTTTTACTGTATTACAGAGTCATGACCGTTTTATTGTATGACAGAGTCACAGAACCATTTACTTTTACTGAGAACGAGAGTTCACGACCGTTTTACTGTCGACAAGTCATAGAACCGTTTTCACTGTATGATAGTCCTGACCGTTTACTGTAAGGACAGAGTCATGGACCATTTACTGTAATGACAGAGTCAAGACCGTTTTCTGTATGTCAGAGTCCATAGAGTCATAGACAGTTTACTGTTTGTCAGAGTCAGAGACCATACTTTACTGGATGACAGAGTCATAACCGTTTACTGCTTAAGAGTCATAGATCGTTTACTCTGTATGACAGAGTCATAGACCGTTTACTGTATGACGAGTCATAGACCGTTTACTGTTTGTCGAAAAAAAGAAGAAAAAAGAAGAGTCATAGACCGTTTACTGTATGTCCAGAGTCATGACCTTTTACTGATGACAGAGGTCATAGACGCGTTTACTGCAATGAAAAGTCAATAGATCGTTTACTGTAGACAGAGTCCATAGACCGTTTTACTGTTGACAGAGTCATAGCACCTTTTACTTTTGTCAAGTCATAGACCCGTTTTACCTTTACTGTATGACAAGTCATAGACCGTTACTGTATGACAGAGTCATATACCTTTTAAACTGTATGGTCATAGTCCCATAGACCTTTTACTGTATGACAAGAGTCATAGACCTTTTACGGTATACAGAGTCATAGACCGTGTACTGTATGACAGAGTCATAGACCGTTTACTGTATGTACCAGATCATAGACTGTTTCTGTATGAAACAAGAGTCATAGACCTTTAACTGTATGACAAGATTCATAGACTGTTTTACTGTATGACAAGTCATAGTAATAGAAACCGTTTACTGTATGACAGATCATAGACTGCTTACTGTAATACAGATTTCATAGACAGTTTAGGCAACATGAAAAAGTGGAGGATGGCGTTGGTTTTTTTTTTTCTCTACAAGTGTGAGTCAAAACAATGTTTTTTTTTTCTTCTGCTCTTGCAAAATGACCACACAGCACACACATCACACAACTCCACACAAACACACCAACCACACACACCGTACCCACTCCTACCCCACCACCCCCGCCCCCCCCCCACCACACACCCCCCCCCCCCCCCGCCCCCCCCCCCCCCCCCCCCCCCGGACCCGCCTCCCTCCTTAGGCTACCATGGAGAGCCACACAATAATTTTGGCTTATGTATTGGCCTTAAATCGTTTTTGGGTATATTTTGAGCTTGTCAATGTAATAGACTAATTATAGGTGATTAGATAATGTTGAAGTTGAAATGGGAGTCAAGAAGCGCCTGTTTTCTTTGCGACTTGCGGTAAGTCTCTGTGGTTCTCTAATCAATAGTTGTTTATTAGTCCGGAAGCATGAACTTGTTAGGGCCATGCGTCGGTCATGTAAAAAACCGTTTGTTTACATGCTGTAATGCTTTTGAATGCTTTGTGTGGGGACCGTTCAATTCCTTTTCAATCACCGGACAGATGTTGCTCTACCTAACTAAAATATAATACTACTAATAAAAAAATAAAATGCTCAATAGCTCTCACTACAACGCTATAAAACTTTCTCTACATCTCGGTCCTCTACCTAAAACACGTTGCTCTACGGTTTTGGTAATGGCCAAATGTGGTGGTTGAATTTATATTCTATTCTTCTGATTCTGCCACTGTGTCTTAATTCTCACCGGGTCATGATAGAAAGGCCCTATCATCATGTGTCCTCCCTTCAATCTCCCCCCCCTTTTCTATGAGCCCTATCAAACAATGCATATCCAAACACATAGGTTGTAATATTGCAAAAACAACATTTTTCCCTGTTTTTTTTCTTTTTTCTTTCTTTGTTTTCTGGCTTTTGTTTGGTGTTTTGGGCTTTCTTCCCTTCCCTCACCTCCTCCCCCAAGTGATTTTATCAATCACACCCGCTAACTGCTGATTGATTGTGTTGTTTGGGTGTTCTGGGTGTTTTTCTTTCTGTTTTCAGCTCTTGGAGAGAGACAAAGAGAAGGTAAAACGTTTGCACATGGCCTGTTTTGTTTCTAGAGGTGGTCCTAGGATTTGACAGAACTCCCCAGCAATGACCAAGGAGGGATCCATCCACTGGAGAGCAGAGCAAGACAGTACCCACGAAGAGGAGAAGATCATCCACACATTGAGAGACAGGAAAGACAAGGACCACAGAGATGAGATGCTGTATGGCCGATAAATCATGATAGAGAGAGAGAACGATAGGGGGGATTATGGAAGATCGAGAGATAGAGAGAGAGAGAGAGAGAGCGAGAGAGCGAGAGATCGATGAGAGAGACGCTAACTAAGATCTACGAGCTCCCTATATCGCGCGCTCTCGCTCTAGAGCTCTAGATTCTGATCTTCTCTCTCTCTCGCGCTCTCTCTCTCTCTGCGATCTCGCTCCTCTCTCGCTCTCCCTCTCTCTCTTCTTCCTCTCCTTTCCCTTCCTTCTCCTCTATACGAGAATGGACGTACAGCAAGAGTCGAACTGCTGGCTTGACAACTTGAGAGAAAGGCCCGGCCCACTGCCTGGAAGAAGTCCCCTCTCCTCGCTCCTCCTCCTCCTTCCCCTCCTCCTCCCCCCCCTCCTCTCCTCTCCTCTCCTCCATTCTCTCCCTTCCCCACCTCACCCTCCTAACCTCCTCCTCCTCCGTCCCTCCTCTCCTCTCCTCTCCTTCTCCTGGTGTTTTCTCCCTCTGAAAATCTGCACTTTAATCCATTCTCTTTCTTGAATACAAAGACACGATTGTGGGCTGAGAGCGAGGCTGGCACGGGCTGCAATGGCTACAGGCCTGGCAATGTGGAGATGAGTAATCACCAATGAAAGGTCCCTTCCTCCTCCTCCTCTACTCTCCTCCCTCATCTCCTCCCCTGATGTAGGAGTCGATGGGTATCATCTGTGTTTCAATCTCTTTCTTTCTCATATTCCCATTTCTTTGCACACAAACAAAGGCCCATAGTGTGTCTGCCACCCTGGGACAATTGCACACACGGAGTGTACACTAAGGCCCTGGCCAAGAGATGAGTGTACAAACTATGCTCCACCTTCTTGTCAGGAAGGTGCCGACCAGGAGGGAGAACTGTCTCCAGTGTCTGTCTCTCGGTGTGGTGTCCCTACTTAACCGCACACACACTAAACACATACACTACCGGTCAAAGTTTAGAACACCTACTCATTCAAGGTTTTTCTCTTAGTTAAAAAAAAACTATTTTCTACATTGTAACTTACATAAAAACTATTAAATAACCCATATGGAACATTTCGTAACCAAAAAGATACAATCGAATCAAATATATTTATATTTGAATTCTTCACTAGCCAACCTTTGCCTTGATGACAGCTTTGCACACCTCTTGGCATTCTCTCAACAAGCTTCATGAGTTATTCACCCTGGAATGCATTTTCATTAACAGGTGACCCTTGTTAAAAGTTCATTTGTGAATTTCTTTCCTTCTTGAATGCATTTGAGCCAATTAGTTTGTGTTGTGACAAGGGGGGGGGGGGGGGGGGGGGGGGTGGGGGGGGGGGGGGGGGGGGGGGGGGGGGGGGGGGGGGGGGGGGGGGGGGGGGGGGGGGGACGGGGGGGGGTGGGGGTTTGGGTGGTGTGGGGGGGTGGGGGGGGTGGTGTGTGTTTGTTGTGTGTGGGGTGTGGGGGTGGTGTGTTGTTTGTTTTGTGGTGGTGGTTGTGGTTTTGTTTTGTTTTTGTTGGTTGGGTTTGTTTTGTTTTTTTTTTTTTTTTTTTTTTGTTTTTTTTTTTTTTTTTTTTTTTTTTTTCTTTGTTTTGGTTATTTTGTTTTTTTATTTTTTTTTGTATTTTTTTTTTTTTTTTTTTTTTTTTTTTTTTTTTTTTTTTTTTTTTTTTTTTTTTTTTATTTTTTTTTTGTTTTTTTTTTTTTTTTTTTTTTTTTTCTTTCTTTTTTTTTTTTTTTTTTTATTTTTTTTTTTTTTTCTCATTTTTTTTGTTCATTTTTTTTTTTTGGGGGGGGGTATCAGACATAGCCCTATTTGGTAAAAGCCAAGTCCATATTACGGCAAAGCCAGCTCAATCAGCAAAGAGAAACGAAAGTCCATCCCTACTTTTAGACTGAAGGTCAGTCATACGGAACTTTAAAAAACTTTGAACGTTTTCTTTCTTCAGTGCAGTCGCAAAAACCATCAAGCGCTAATGATGAACTGATTCTCATGAGGACCGCGCCACAGAAAGGAATACCCAGAGTTACCTCTGCTGCGAGGATAAGTTCATAGAGTTACCAGGCTCAAGAAATTGCAGCCCAAATAAATGCCTCACGAGTTCAAGTAACAGACACATCTCAACATCACTGTTTCATATGAGACTGTGTGAAATCAGGGCTTCATGGTCCAATTTGCCTGCCAAGAAACCACTACTAAAGACACCGTATCCCTGGTGCGTGGAGTAGGAACAGGCCGGGCTGGGCTGGCGACGCGCACCGTATCCCTGGTGCGAGGTGCCGGAACAGGCCGGGCCGGGCTGGCGAAAGCGCACCGTATCCCTGGTGCGTGGAGTAGGAACAGGCCGGGCTGGGCTGGCGACGCGCACCGTATCCCTGGTGCGAGTGGCCGGAAACAGGCCGGGCCGGGCTGGCGAAGCGCACCGTATCCCATGGTGCGTGGAGTAGGAACAGGCAGGGCTGAGGCTGGCGAAGCGCACCGTATCCCTGGTGCGTGGAGTAGGAACAGGCCGGGCTGGGCTGGCGAAGCGCACCGTATCCCTGGTGCGTGGAGTAGGAACAGGCCGGGCTGAGCTGGCGACGCGCACCTTACACTTAGTGCGAGGGACCGGAACAGGCTGTACCGTACGGGGAACACACACTACTGGCTGCACCTTGGGACTAGGAACGGGCCGGACCGAACTGGTTACACACCCCAGTACCTCACGCCGTGCCTCAACACCTTCCCTCTCTGCTTTACCCAGTAGCCCCCTTGACCTGGTAGCCCACTGAATCCTACCCTTCTCTGCCTCCGTCAGCCCCCTTAACCTGGCCGCCCTCTGACTCTGCCTTGTGGCGGCCTCCTGCTGCTCCGTCGCCCAAGCCATGTGCCCCCCCCAAAAAATTTCTTGGGGTTGCCTCTCGTCCTTACGACGTTGAACCTGCTGCCGCCGATGCTCCTCTCTTGCCAGGGCCTTGATCTTCCCCCAAGGTCCCTTGCCTCCGAGCATGTCCTCCCAGGACCACGCTGTGCCCACCTGGGCCATCGCCAGCCTCTCCATCTCCTTGCCCGGCGCCTCCTCCCATGTCCAGTCACCTTGCTCCTGGACACGCTGCTTGGTCTTTCTTTGGTGGGTTTTTCTGTCACGATCGTGTGAAGGATGAGACCAACGCGCAGCGCGTGTACCAATAAACATGATGACTTTATTTAATTAAAGTGCAACACGAGAAAACAACAAAATACGATACGTGAAGTTCCACTACTGATACAGACAGCAGCAACACGGAAACAAAAACCCACAAACCCCACAGGAAAACATTCAGAATAAATATGGCTCCCAATCAGAGATAACGAGCCGAACAGCTGACACTCGTTACCTCCGATTGGGAGTCATAGACAAACCTAGAAATACAACCAACAGAACGGCAAACCTAGAAATACAAAACCAAAACAAAAGACACCCTCAACGAAAATAACAACCCTGGCTCAACAATCAGAGTCCCTGGAGCCAGAGTGTTACATGGACTCTCTGCTGTTTAACCTATGGGCTCACTGCTGTTTAACCTATGGGCTCACTCTTGCAATTATCACTTTCCTCTATCTCAACCTTGGGAAGTATTTATAAGTCAATTTACCCATGTTCTCTCACTTGCTGTTTTTCAGCAACATTTTCGAACAACGTTCTCTGCTTTCTGTGTTGTTTAAGTCATGTCAGACACCGAAACCTCCCCTGAGGTAGAGGATACGTCCCTTGTCCCAGCGAATCGATCCACACCCCACTCCCAGGTGATCCAGGGGATTCCTCCACGACTAGGTTTCCCCGAGAAGAAGTTAGAGACTCGCCATTTGGCCGCATTTTTGGCATGCACTATTGGGTTCAACAGTCAGCTAGCGTTTCATGTTAATCATACATATCGCATTACGGCATGCGTGGTTGGGTAGAATCCTGCGCTCATCGCGCTTGCATTAATAAACATTTAATATAATACTTTCCGTTACAGCATAATTGCACTTTTGTTATAGTCTTTGCATCCATCTCTTTTAAATCTCTTTATCTCCTCTTCAATCTTTAGATCCAACCGTTGCTCCACTGTGTCCCTTCTCCCTGATGAGCAACTTATTTATTTTTGGGGGTTTCGATGCCAGCTGCCCAGCAAAGAACTACCTGTCATCAGCACCTGGCTCCGAAGAGCATTCCTCAGGGACAAGGCCATACCCCAAACTATTAAATAAAATTCCATATTGCATTATGTCTCTGTTGTTCATTCAGTTAAGCCTGTACTTGATTTGACAATTTTTATCACGTTTCAGGAGAAGACCCAGATGCAGACAGTGTCGAAGTAACACAAGTTTATTACAAAAACAGGGGGCAGGCAAACGACAGGTCAAGGGCAGGCAGAGGTCAGTAATCCAGATCAGAGTCCAAAAGGTACAGAACGGCAGGCAGGCTCAGGGTCAGGGCAGGCAGAATGGTCAAAACCGGGAAAACTAGAAAACAGGAACTTGAGAAAGGGGGAAAACCGCTGGTAGGCTTGACGAAACAAAACGAACTGACAACAGACAAACAGAGAACACAGGTATAAATACACTGGGGATAATGGGGGAAGATGAGAGACACCTGGAGGGGGGTGGAGAATATCACAAAGACAGGTGAAACAGATCAGGGTGTGACAGTTTTATGATGCTCCCCTAACACTTTTATTCTAGTGGTTTAACTGAGTTCTCTACAGTCATCAGTGTTGTATAGAGAAGTGTACTCTAGTGGTTTAACTGAGTTCTCTACAGTCATCAGTGTTGTATAGAGAAGTGTACTCTAGTGGTTTAACTGAGTTCTCTACAGTCATCAGTGTTGTATAGAGAAGTGTACTCTAGTGGTTTAACTGAGTTCTCTACAGTCATCAGTGTTGTATAGAGAAGTGTACTTGACTATCCCCCACTGTCCTTCCCTAAAACTCTAAGGTAGCAAGCAATTGTAAGGCTTTAAGTCGCACTGGAAAAGAGCATCTGCTAAATGATTAAAATATCAAATGTAAGTGTGTGTATGTGTGTATGTGTGTGGGTGTGAACACTAAATAAATCATCCTAACCTTTCCCTTAACCTTTCCCCCTCCCTCACCCCTCCCTGACCTTACAAGACACATTAAAGACCTCTTTCTTCTCCTTCATACATCTCTCCTTCCGTCCCTGCATCCCTCCGCTCCCTCCTTCCATCTACCAGTTCAAACGGATGATCTCAGCGTGCCCTGTGTGTGTGTGTGTGCGTGTGTGTGTGTGTTTTGGTTTACTATCCTTGTGGGGACCAGAAGTCATCACAAGGATAGAAAAAGCCTCACAAGAATAGTAAAACAAGGACATTTGTGACAGGTGGGGACATTTCGCTGGTCCCCACAAGGAAAAAGGGCATTTTAAGCTTAGGGGTTAGGGTTAGAATTAGGGTTAGGGTTAAGGTAAGGGGTTAGGGAAAATAGGATTTTGAGAGAGAGAGAGAGAGCGAGAGAGCGAGAGAGAGAGAATGATTGCATTGGCATGTATTCATGGGTGCCAAGGGAAGCCAGGCTTCCCCCCCAAAAATAAATCCATGAAAAAAACGTACAAAATTATGTATCTTTTGTCTCTCTGTGTTTCATAATGTTCCTTCAATTCGCAAGAGGCTGAATGTATCTCACCGGAGAAAGCATCCGAGCGAGTGAAACAGCGCCCCCTCTGTCTCTGTATGTGTAGCCCATCTATTTGATGCAGTCTGGTCAAAAAGAGTATGACACTGTTGCCACCCCGTAGCATTGAATGTAAGGGAAGCCAGCGAGCACTTGGTTAATAAAAATCTAAAAATAATAGCCAATAAGCGTTGAGCTAAACTGAGTGAGCTCAGCTGTGAATGGTCCTGGCACAACCAAAACAAGTGTAAAGGGAAACCAGTTCGGATTTGGCTTCAAACCAAAATATATCACATCAGAAGCCAAATATCACTGACAGAAAACATTTGAATTGTTGCATCTCATTGTCTTTATCCTCCGGCGGCTAGCTAGCTAAAATTAGCCATGGATGGAGTGTCACACCCTGACTCATGGGACTCTAGTATGTTGAGTCAGGGTGTGGAGTTCTATGTTATTATTTCTATGTTCACATTCTAGTTATTGTGTTTCTATGTTTGGCCGGGTGTGATTCCCAATCAGAGGCAGCTGTCGCTCGTTGTCTCTGATTGGGGCTCATACTTAAGTAGCCTGTTTGCAATCCTTAGTTGTGGGGATCTTGTTCCGTGTGGAGGCTTGTATTGTGTTTAGCCTGAGGACTTCACGTTACGTTGTTTTGTTGTTTTTGTTCGTGTGTTTATCGTTATAATAAACATGTATGCATTTCACGCTGCGCCTTGGTCTGACCCGTCCTTCAATGCCCGTGACATGGAGATAATCAGATCGAATCAAGCTTAACTTATACAGCACATTTCAGACATGGAACGCAACGCAATGTGCTTCACAGGAAATATTTACCTCACAATAAACATTTTTAAAAAAAACGAAAGAATAATAAGAAATAGGGATTGGACTTGTGGTTTTACATAATTCTCCGTACTGGCCATTGATTATAACGGCGATTCTGATCCGAACAAACCATAAATTCATACATTGTGCCCCGGGCCTGAGAGGATGGAAGTTAAACATGTAGCTAGATGTAGTAGGCTAATGTTAACTAGCTGGCTCATAGTTGCCCATGAAAGGAAGTTAGGCTAGCGAGCAAGCATTTTAGCCATGTAGCCTAGGACATCAACAATAAAAAGAGTGTACTGTATGACAGAGTCACAGACCGTTTACTGTATGACAGAGTCATAGACCTTTTACTGTATGACAGAGTCATAGACCGTTTACTGTATGACAGAGTCACAGACCGTTTACTGTATGACAGAGTCATAGACCGTTTACTGTATGACAGAGTCATAGACCGTTTACTGTATGACAGACTCATAGAGTCATAGACAGTTTACTGTATGACAGAGTCATGGACCGTTTACTGTATGACAGAGTCATGGACCGTTTACTGCATGAAAGAGTCATAGACCGTTTACTGTATGACAGAGTCATAGACCGTTTACTGTATGTCAGAGTCATAGAACATTTACTGTATGACAGAGTCATAGTACGTTTACTGTATGACAGAGTCATAGACCGTTTTATTGTATGACAGAGTCACAGACCATTTACTGGATGACAGAGTCACAGACCGTTTACTGTATGACAGAGTCATAGACCGTTTACTGTATGATGAGTCATGACCGTTTACTGTATGACAGAGTCATGGACCGTTTACTGTATGACAGAGTCATAGACCGTTTACTGTATGTCAGAGTCATAGACCATTTACTGTATGACAGAGTCATAGAGTCATAGACAGTTTACTGTTTGTCAGAGTCATAGACCATTTACTGTATGACAGAGTCATAGACCTTTTACTGTATGACAGAGTCATAGATAGTTTACTGTATGACAGAGTCATAGACCGTTTACTGTATGACAGAGTCATAGAGTCATAGACAGTTTACTGTTTTTCAGAGTCATAGACCATTTACTGGATGACAGAGTCATATACCTTTTACTGTATGACAGAGTCATAGACCTTTTACTGTATGACAGAGTCATAGATCGTTTACTGTATGACAGTCATAGACCGTTTACTGTATGACAGAGTCATAGACCGTTTTATTGTATGACAGAGTCACAGACCATTTACTGGATGACAGAGTCACAGACCGTTTACTGTATGACAGAGTCATAGACCATTTACTGTATGATGAGTCATGACCGTTTACTGTATGACAGAGTCATGGACCATTTACTGTATGACAGAGTCATAGACCGTTTACTGTATGTCAGAGTCATAGAGTCATAGACAGTTTACTGTTTGTCAGAGTCATAGACCATTTACTGGATGACAGAGTCATAGACCGTTTACTGCATGAAAGAGTCATAGATCGTTTACTGTATGACAGAGTCATAGACCGTTTACTGTATGACAGAGTCATAGACCGTTTACTGTTTGTCAGAGTCATAGACCGTTTACTGTATGTCAGAGTCATAGACCTTTTACTGTATGACAGAGTCATAGACCGTTTACTGCATGAAAGAGTCATAGATCGTTTACTGTATGACAGAGTCATAGACCGTTTACTGTTTGTCAGAGTCATAGACCGTTTACTGTATGTCAGAGTCATAGACCTTTTACTGTATGACAGAGTCATAGACCGTTTACTGTATGACAGAGTCATAGACCTTTTACTGTATGTCAGAGTCATAGACCTTTTACTGTATGACAGAGTCATAGACCTTTTACTGTATGACAGAGTCATAGACCGTGTACTGTATGACAGAGTCATAGACCGTTTACTGTATGACAGATTCATAGACCGTTTACTGTATGACAGAGTCATAGACTGCTTACTGTATGACAGATTCATAGACAGTTTAGGCAACATGAAAAAGTGGAGGATGGCGTTGGTTTTTCTCTACAAGTGTGAGTCAACATGTTTTTTTCTACTTGCAAAATGACACACACACACACACACACACACACACACACACACACACACACACACACACACACACACACACACACACACACACACACACACACACACACACACACACACACACACACACACACACACACACACACATAAATCAGTAGGCTACCATGGAGAGCCACATCATATTTTGCTTATGTAATTGGACTAAATCGTTTTTGGTATATTTTAGTTGTCAATGTAATAGACTAATTATAGGTGATTAGATAATGTTGAAGTTGAAATGGAGGCAGCGACTGTTTTCTTTGCGACTTGCGGTAAGTCTCTGTGGTTCTAAATCAATAGTTGTTTATTAGTCCGGAAGCATGAACTTGTTAGGCCATGCTGTAGGTCATGTAACCGTTTGTTACATGCTGTATGCTTTGTGGACTTCACCGGACAGATGTTGCTCTACGGTTTTGTAATGAAGCAAATGTGTGGTTGAATTTATTCTGCCACTGTGTCTTAATGTCTCGACCTCAGGCCTATTCATCATGGTCGCAATGCATATAAACTAACAGGTTATATAGCAAACAATGCAATTATCATAACACATAGGTTGTAATATTGCACATTTTTTCTGGCTTGGCTTCCCCAGTGATTTTATCACCGCTACTGTATGATTGATTGTGTTGTTTGGGTGTTCTGTGTGTTTTCTGTTTTCAGCTCTTGGAGAGAGACAAAGAGAAGGTAAACGTGTGCCCATGGCTCTGTTTTGTTCTTAGAGGTGGCCTAGATTTGACAGAACTCCCCAAGCAATGACCAGAGGAGAGGATCCATCCACTTGGAGAGCAGAGAAAGACAGGACCACAGAGAGGAGAAAGATCCCATCCACTTGGGAGAGCAGAGAAAGACAGGCCCACAGAGAGGAGAGGATGGAGGAAATAAAGATGGCGAAGAGAGAGAAAGAGGGAGAGAGAGAGAGAAGAGAGAGAGAGGATAGAGATAGAGATAGAGAAGAGAGCGAGAGAGAGAGTATAGAGAGAGCTCTCTCTTCTCACTCTCGATCTAATCTCTCTCTCTCTCCTTCACTCGTGCTCTCTCTCTTGCCCTCTCCTCCGCCATCGCGCAGAAGCGAGCGCTCAGCGAGAGCTCTCTTCAGCCAGAGAGACGAAGGAAGGAAGACTCC
>LR778281.1:43550071-43562571 GCA_902810595.1 Coregonus sp. 'balchen'
ATTACACTATATATACAAAAGTATGTGGACACCCCTTCAAATTAGTGGATTCGGCTATTTCAGCCACACCCGTTGCTGACAGGTGTATAAAATCGAGTACACAGTCATGCAATCTCCATAGACAAATATTGGTAGTAGAATGTCTTACTGAAGAGCTCAGTGACTTTCAACAACGTGGCACCGTAATAGGATGCCACCTTTCCAACAAATCAAATCAAATCAAATTGTATTTGTCACATGCGCCAAATACAACCTTACAGTGAAATGCTTACTTTCAAACCCTTAACCAACAATGCAGTTTTAAGAAAGAATACCCCCAAAAAATCACACACAAAATACAATATAAAATAATACGAAATAAAAGTAACAAATAATTAAAGAGCAGCAGTAAAAATAACAATAACGAGGCTATATACAGGGGGTACCGGTACCGAGCCAATGTGCGGGGGCACCGGTTAGTCGAGGTAATTGAGTTAATATGTACATGTAGGTAGAGTTAAAGTGACTATGCATAGATAATAAACAGAGAGTAGCAGCGTAAAAGAGTGTGTAGCCATTTGATTAGATGTTCAGGAGTCTTATGGCTTGGGAGTCTTATGGCTTTGGGGTAGAAGCTGTTAAGAAGCCTTTTGGACCTAGACTTGGCGCTCCTGTACCGCTTGCCATGCGGAAGCAGAGAGAACAGTCTATGACTAGGGTGGCTGGAGTCTTTGACAATTTTTAGGGCCTTCCTCTGACACCGCCTGGTATAGAAGTCCTGGATGGCAGGAAGCTTGGCCCCAGTGATGTACTGGGCCGTACACACTACCATCTGTAGTGCCTTGCGGTTGGAGGCCGAGCAGTTGCCATACCAGGCAGTGATGCAACCACTCAGGATGGTGCCGCTGTTGAACCTGAGGACCCACGGCAAATCTTTTCAGTCTCCTTAGGGGGAATAGGTTTTGTCGTGCCCTCTTCATGACTGTCTTGGTGTGTTTGGACCATGTTAGTTTGTTGGTGATGTGGACACCAAGGAACTTGAAGCTCTCAACCTGCTCCACTACAGCCCGTTGATGAGAATGGGGGTGTGCTCGGTCCTCTTCTTTTTCCTGTAGTCCATAATCATCTCCTTTGTCTTGATCACGTTGAAGGAGAGGTTGTTGTCCTGGCACCACACGGCCAGGTCTCTGACCTCCTCCCTATAGGCTGTCTCGTCGTTGTCGGTGATCAGGCCTACCACTGTTGTGTAATCGGCAAACTTAATGATGGTGTTGGAGTCGTGCCTGGCCATGCAGTCATGAGTGAACAGGGAGTACAGGAGGGGACTGAGCACGTACCCCTGAGGGGCCCCCGTGTTGAGGATCAGTGTGGCAGATGTGTTGTTACCTACCCTTACCACCTGGGGTGGCCCGTCAGGAAGTCCAGGATCCAGTTGCAGAGGGAGGTGTTCAGTCCCCGGGTCCTTAGCTTAGTGATGAGCTTAATGGGCACTATAGTTTTGAACGCTGAGCTGTCCAGGGCAATAGAGATTGCATCATCTGTGGATCTGTTGGGGCGGTATACAAATTGGAGTGGGTCTAGGGTTTCTGGGATAATGGTGTTGATGTGAGCCATGACCAGACGTGAGTGCTACGGGTCGGTAGTCATTCAGGCAGGTTACCTTAGTGTTCTTGGGCACAGGGATTATGGTGGTCTGCTTGAAACATGTTGGTATTACAGACTCAGACAGGGAGAGGTTGAAAATGTCGGTGAAGACACTTGCCAGTTGGTCAGCGCATGCTCGGAGTACACGTCCTGGTAATCCGTCTGGCCCTGCGGCCTTGTGAATGTTGACCTGTTTAAAGGTCTTACTCACATTGGCTATGGAGAGTGTGATCACACAGTCGTCCGGAACAGCTGATGCTCTCATGCATGTTTCAGTGTTACTTGCCTCGAAGCGAGCATAGCAGTAATTTAGCTCGTCTGGTAGGCTCGTGTCACTGGGCAACTCGCGGCTGTACTTCCCTTTGTTGTCTGTAATAGTTTTCAAGCCCTGCCACACCCAACGAGCATCAGAGCCGGTGTAGTACGATTCGATCTTAGTCCCGTATTGATGCTTTGCCTGTTTGATGGTTCGGGATTTCTTATAAGCTTCCGGGTTAGAGTCCCGCTCCTTGAAAGCGGTAGCTCTACCCTTTAGCTCAGTGCGGATGTTGCCTGTAATCCATGGCTTCTGGTTGGGGTATGTATGTACAGTCACTGTGGGGATGATGTCATCGATGCACTTATTGATGAAGCCAGTGACTGATGTGGTGTACTCCTCAATGCCATCGGAAGAATCCCGAAACATATTCCAGTCTGTGCTAGCAAACAGTCCTGTAGCTTAGCATGTGCTTCATCTGACCACTTTTTTATTGACCGAGTCACTGGTGCTTCCTGCTTTAGTTTTTGCTTGTAAGCTGGAATCAGGAGGATATAATTATGGTCAGATTTGCCAAATGGAGGGCGAGGGAGAGCTTTGTATGCATCTCTGTGTGTGGAGTAAAGGTGGTCTAGAGTTTTTTTCCTCTGGTTGCACATTTAACATGATGGTAGAAATTAGGTTAAACGGATTTAAGATTCCCTGCATTAAAGTCTGGATGAGCGTTTTCCTGTTTGCTTATGGCTGTATACAGTTAATTGAGTGCGGCCTTAGTGCCAGCATCGGTTTGTGGTGGTAAATAGACAGCTACGAAGAATATAGATAGTGTGGTCTACAGCGTATCATGAGATACTCTATCTCAGGCGAGCAAAACCTTGAGACATCCTTAGATATCGTGCACCAGCTGTTGTTAACAAATATACATAGACCACTACCCCTTGTTTTACCAGAGGCTGCTGTTCTATCCTGCCGATACAGTGTATAACCCGCCAGCTGTATGTTATTCATGTCTTCGTTCAGCCACGACTCGGTGAAACATAAGATATTACAGTTTTTAATGTCCCGTTGGTAGGATATACATGCTTGTAGTTCGTCCACTTTATTATGAAGTGATTGGTAAGTTAGCCAATAGTATCGATGGCAAAGGCAGATTAGCCACACGTCGCCGGCTCCTTACCAGGCACCCCGATCTCCTTCCGCGATATCTCTTTTTCTTTCTACTGCGAATGACGGGGATGAGGGCCCTGTTGGGTGTCTGGAGAAAATCCCTCTCGTCCGACTCATTAAAGAAAAATTATTCGTCCAGTTCAAGGTGAGTAATCGCTGTTCTGATGTCCAGAAGCTCTTTTCGGTCATAAGAGACGGTAGCAGCAACATTATGTACAAAATAAGTTACAAATGATGCGAAAAAAACAAAACCAAATAGCACGGTTGGTTAAGAGTCCATAAAACGGCAGCCATCCTGATAAAACGGCAGCCAGCCTGATAAATCGGCAGCCAACCTGATAAAACGGCAGCCATCCTGATAAAACGGCAGCCATCCTGATAAAACGGCAGCCAGCCTGATAAAACGGCAGCCAACCTGATAAAACGGCAGCCATCCTGATAAAACGGCAGCCATCCTGATAAAACGGCAGCCAGCCTGATAAAACGGCAGCCAGCCTGATAAAACGGCAGCCATCCTGATAAAACGGCAGCCATCCTGATAAAACGGCAGCCATCCTGATAAAACGGCAGCCATCCTGATCCTCAGTTGTCATGTAGTGGCCATGTCAGTGCGTTTAATCCCCATCGATATATTAACTTTGATACACTGTTGCCCAACCCTGTTCCTGGAGAGCTGTAGGTTTTTGCTCCAACGCTAATATAGCACACCTGATTCTAATAATTAGCAGATTGATAAGATGAATCAGGTTAGTAACACCTGGGGTTGGAACGAAAACCTACAGGAGGATAGCTCTCCAGGAACAGGGTTGGGCAACCCTGCACTGTATATACATGAGTATATGGACACCCCTTCATTTTAGTGGATTCAGCTATTTCAGCCACACCCGTTGCTGAAAGGTGTATAAAATCGAGCACACAGTCATGCAATCTCCATAGACAAACATTGGCAGTAGAATGGCCTTACTGAAGAGCTCAGTGACTTTCAACGTGGCACCGTCATAGGATGCCACCTTTCCAACAAGTCAGTTCATCACATTTCTGCCCTGTTAGATCTGCCCCGGTCAACTGTAAGTTATGTTATTGTGAAGTGGAAACGTCTAGGAGCAACAACGGCTCAGCCGCGAAATGGTAGGCCACACAAGCTCACAGAACGGGACCACCGAGTGCTGAGGCACGTAGCACGTAAAAGTCGTCTGTCCTCGGTTACAACACTCACTACCGAGTTCCAAACTGCCTCTGGAAGCAACGTCAGCACAAGAACTGTTAGTCGGGAGCTTCATGAAATGGGTTTCCATGGCCGAGCAGCCGCACACAAGCCTAAGATCACCAGGCGCAATGCCAAGCCTTGGCTGGAGTGGTGCAAAACTGGCCCCAGACCAATAATGGTCTGGGGCTGTTTTTCATGGTTCAGGCTAGGCCACTTAGTTCCCATGAAGGGGAAATCTTAACGACTACAGCATACAATGACATTGTAGACGATTCCCTTTCCTGTTTCAGCATGACAATGCCCCCATGTACAAAGCGAGGTCCAAACAGAAATGGTTTGTCGAGATCGGTGTGGAATAACTTGACTGGCCTGCACAGAGCCCTGTCCTCATCCCCATCGATCACCTTTGGGATGAATTGGAACGCCGACTGCGAGCCAGGCCTAATCGCCCAACATCAGTGCCCGACCTCACTAATGCTCTTGTGGCTGAATGGAAGCAAGTCCCCCCGCAGCAATGTTCCAACATCTAGTGGAAAGCCTTCCCAGAAGAGTGGAGGTTGTTATAGCAGCAAAGGGGTGGGGACCAACTCCATATTAACACCCATGATTTTGGAATGCGATGTTCGACGAGCAGGTGTCCACATACTTTTGCTCATGTAGTGTAGCTGCTGCCTAGGCAGGGGCTACACTTCCTGGGGTCCAAACAGGAAACAACACAACAAATAAAATACATAACATACATAAATATACATAGCACTACATTTACATGACAATTTCGATACTCAGCAGACGCTCCCATCCAGAGCAATCTACAGGCGAGACAAAACACATATCACAGTAGCATCCCAATTATGTATCACATACATTATACAATCCACAATACAATGCAAAATACAATACAAAATGCATAGAAATGTCTGTGTCTTCACAGTCCCCGTCGTGCCATAAGGTGTTATTTTACTGCTGGCTTGAGTTACCTGGGAATGGCGGAGTGTTCCATTTAGTCAGGGACCTGGGGACTGTGAAGAGACCTCTGAAAGCATGTCTTGTGTGATACCGATGATTGTCCGATTCTCCGAAGTCTCTCTTGAGCGATCTGCCTGGGGAGAGAGGTAAAAGTGATAATTGGGCACAACAGTGACCCTCTCAGTGCTATCAGTCATCCGCTCTTAAACTAGTGTCACTCTGGTTTTCTCTTTCAATCTTTCTTATGCTGATGGTGTTTGTTCTCTGAAACAATGCCCGCATTCTTACTGTGTGTTGACTTCTAAATGTCAGGTAAAAAGTTATCCCGTTATTCCATGTTCTGTAGTTCGTGTAAGTGAGTGCGTATTTCAGTGAGCAACGGTTGTCCATGGGAGCTAGAGAAAGCCCAGGGAGGGACAATCGGCCCTCTCCCTGCCTGCCGTCTCTCTGTAGGGGTCCCTCTGCTTGCCTGCCAGAAATGCTTGCATCTCCAAGACCCCTGAGGGGGGAACATCCAAATGTCACCTGGACCTGAAACAAACAGGGAGAAGGGGGGAAACGATGGGGAGAGAGAGACACAGATATTGGGCTGGCAGATCGCTCAAGAGCGACTTCGAAATTGGGCGTCTGTCCATGTCCTGAGGACGTCGGGGATGCCTTCAAACCCGGCCACTAGGGGGAACAGTAAGCACTATTACCATCAAGTAGGCCTGGGTTTTGCTACAGGTGTGGTGTCCCATGACTCTGGATCAGGTTGCGTGTTCGATCCCAGTGATGGACACTCGTTTTAAATTGTTTTACTTTAACGCTATCCAAAACCTTAAACCTTACCTTCTAAATTTGACGTTTGGAGCAACAGAGCAATACTGAGAAGGAGGAGTCAACATAGGGTGTCAAAAACACCTTGAAATTTGACGTTTAAAGCAACTTTGAAATTTGACGTTTGGAGAAACATGGATAAACGTCTAATTCTGCAGTGAGACTGTGAGAGCCAGTTGATATGGGGAGAGATGGTAGCACCGTTTGCATACTTAATGCTTTAGGTTTGTTTTTTAAGTTGAGGACATGTTGCGTTTCATTAACTGTGTCTGTCTGTGTGATAATCAGACACCTGCTCCATTGTTGGGAACAGTTGGACACTTTGTCTGTCTGTCCATTAGGCTTCAGATACTCAGTCCTGCTGCTGACTCCGACAGAGAGAGAGGAGAGGAAGAGAGGAAGGAAGAGAGAGAGAGGGAGAGGAAGAAGAGATGAGAGAAGAGAGAGAGAGAGAGGAGAGAGAGAGAGAGAGAGAGAGAGAGAGCGAGAGAGAGAGAGAGAGAGAGTGTGTGTGTTTGTGTGTGTGTGCGCACGCTGTGTGTGTGTGTGTGTGTGTGTGTGTGTGTGTGTGTGTGTGTGTGTGTGTGTGACAAGGAGTTAAATAGACAAGAATCTCTTAAGGAGACAATGGCAAGAATTCTCTCCTTATTTTCCTGTAACCTTAATTATTCCAGGTCAGTGTGGTTAAGATAATGATATTTTGTGAAGAAACAGCAGGCAGCTGTGCTAGCAGAGAGAGGACCATGTGTTATCTTCATATAACTGAAGATCATAGTACTAACATTTACATTTTATGTTTTAGTCATTTAGCAGATGCTCTTGTCCAGAACAACTTAGAGTTGGGGAATTCATCTTAAGATAGCTAGTGGAGACAACCACTTATCATAGTCGTAGTAAGTACATTCTCCTCAATAAAGACGTTATCAGCAAAGTCAGTGCTGGTAGTAAAAGACAAGTGGCCAAGAGACCAGAGGCGGCAGAACGGAGTGCACGGGTTGGGGTGTAGGGTTTGAGCATAGCCGGAAGGTAGGGAGGGGCAGTTCCCCTTGCTGCTCCGCAGGCAAGCACCAGGGTCTTGTAATGAAAGTGAGCTTCGACTGGAAGCCAGTGTAGTGTGCAGAGGAGTGGGGTGACATGGGAGAACTTGGGAAGGTTGAACACCATGTGGGCTGCGGCATTCTGGATAAATTGCAGGGGTTTGATGGCACAAGTGGGGAGGCCAGCCAACAGAGAGTTGCAGTAGTCCAGACGGGAGATGACAAGTGCCTGGATTAGGAAAGGTCGTACTCTACGGATGTTGTAGAGTTTGAACCTGCAGGAGCGAGTCACTGCTTTGATGTTTGCAGAGAATGACAGGTCATGGTCCAGGGTCACAGCAAGGTTCTTTGCACTCTGGGAGGGGACACCATTGAGTTGTCCACCGTGATGGAGAGGTCTTGGAGCGGGCAGGCCTTCCCCAGCAGGAAGAGCAGCTCTGTCTTGTCGAGGTTGAGCTTGAGGTGGTGGGCCTACATCCAAGCTGAGATATCTGCCAATCACACAGAGATGCGTGTCGCCACCTGGGTGTCAGAAGTGGGGAAGGAGAAAAGTAGTTGAGTGTCATCCGCATAGCAATGATAGGAGAGACCATGTGAGGATATGATGGAGCCGAGTGACTTGGTGTATAGAGAGAAGAGGGCCTAGAACCGAGCCCTGGGGGACACCAGTAATGAGAGTACATGGTGCAGACACAGATCCTCTCCACGTCACCTGGTAGAAGCGGCCTGCCAGGTAGGATGCAATTCAAGCTAACAGCTCTCACAGTCTCACGTCAGAATTAGACATTCATCCATGTTTCTCAAACATCAAATATCGAAATGTCAAAGTGTTTCAGGTTAAGTTCAGGCATTAACTCCATATTCTTAAGGTTAGGCATTAACTCTGAATAGTTAAGATAAGGGTTGAGGTTTGGAATAGGTTTAAAACAAAAATATTAAAAAAACATTATATCACGGGTTCGATCCCCGGGACCACCTATATGTAAAAATGTATGCGCACATGACTGTAAGTCGCTTTGGATAAAAGCGTCTGCTAAATGGCATATTATTATTATATTATTATCACTGGATTCAAACTTGCAAACTTTGGAATCAGAGGCAGATGCTTACACCCATACGCCATCCTCGTCCACAGTGCCCAAGGAAAACCCAAACCTAGTTAAAGGTAACAGTGCTCACTGTTGCCCCTAGTGGCCGGTTTCCACATAATCTCCTGACGTCCTCAGTAATGAATGGACGTTGAATACTGACTTGCATCACGGGTGACCTGGCTAATCCAAGAGTGTGCAGAGCCTGAGACCCCCAGCCCTGAGAGGGTCGAAGGCAGCGGATAGATCTAGGAGGATGTGAACAGAGGAGAGAGAGTCAGCTTTGGCAGAGCAGAGAGCCTCCGTGACACAGAAGAGAGCGATCTCAGTTGAGTGACCCGTCTAGAAGTCAGAAGGGACGCAACCAGTGGTCAGGGATGAGTTGATGAGGGAAGTGAGGAATGGGAGAAGCTCTCCAGAGATGGTCTGGAGAAGGGAGGCGGGGATGGGGTCTAGTGGGCAGGTTATCGGGCGGCCAGACATCACTAGTCACAGGATGTCATCTGGAGAGAGACGGGAGAAAGAGGTCAAGGAAAGGGGACAGTGAGAATCAAAGGATGCGGAAAGGGAGAGTAGGATCGAAGAGGCAGAGTCAGGAGACCGGAGGGAGAGATGATAGGATAGAGGAGGAGAGAGTAGCGGGAGAGAGAGACCATCTGGGTAGGAGCTGAGTGGGTAGGGTTAGAGGAGTGATCAGAAACCTGGAGGGGGGTTACACTGAGATTAGTAAGTGATTAGACAGGTAGGTGTGTTAGCAGAGAGAGGACCATGTGTAACCTTCATGGAACTGAAGATCATCCCACCATACTTCTCATCATAGTACTTCTCATCATAGTACTTCTCATCATAGTACTTCTCATCATAGTACTGTACTTCTCATCATAGTACTTCTCATCATAGTACTTCTCATCATAGTACTGTACTTCTCATCATAGTACTTTTCATCATAGTACTTCTCATCATAGTACTGTACTTCTCATCATAGTACTGTACTTCTCACCATAGTACTGTACTTCTCATCATAGTACTTCTCATCATAGTACTTCTCATCATAGTACTTCTCATCATAGTACTTCTCATCATAGTACTTCTCATCATAGTACTGTACTTCTCATCATAGTACTTCTCATCATAGTACTTCTCATCATAGTACTGTACTTCTCATCATAGTACTTCTCATCATAGTACTGTACTTCTCATCATAGTACTTCTCATCATAGTACTTCTCATCAAGTACTGTACTTCTCATCATAGTACTTCTCCTCATAGTACTGTACTTCTCATCATAGTACTTCTCATCATAGTACTTCTCATCATAGTATTCTCATCATAGTACTGTACTTCTCATCATAGTACTTCTCATCATAGTACTTCTCATCATAGTACTGTACTTCTCATCATAGTACTTCTCATCATAGTACTGTACTTCTCATCATAGTACTTCTCATCATAGTACTTCTCATCATAGTACTGTACTTCTCATCATAGTACTTCTCATCATAGTACTTCTCATCATAGTACTTCTCATCATAGTACTGTACTTCTCATCATAGTACTTCTCATCATAGTACTTCTCATCATAGTACTGTACTTCTCATCATAGTACTTCTCATCATAGTACGTACTTTCATCATAGTACTTCTCATCATAGTACTTCTCATCATAGTACTGTACTTCTCATATGTACTTCTCATCATAGTACTTCTCATCATAGTACTTCTCATCATAGTACTTCTCATCATAGTACTGTACTTCTCATCATAGTACTGTACTTCTCATCATAGTACTGTACTTCTCATCATAGTACTTCTCATCATAGTACTGTACTTCTCATCATAGTACTGTACTTCTCATCATAGTACTTCTCATCATAGTACTGTACTTCTCATCATAGTACTGTACTTCTCATCATAGTACGTTCTCATCATAGTACTGTACTTCTCATCATAGTACTGTACTTCTCAATCATAGTACTTCTCATCATAGTACTGTACTTCTAGCATAGTACTGTACTTCGCATCATAGTACTTCTCATCATAGTACTGTACTTCTCATCATAGTACTGTACTTTCTCATCATAGTACTTCTCATCATAGTACTGTACTTCTCATCATAGTACTGGTACTTCTCATCATAGTACTTCTCATCATAGTACTGTACTTCTCATCATAGTACTTCTCATCATAGTACTGTACTTCTCATCATAGTACTTCTCATCATAGTACTGTACTTCTCATCATGAGTAACTTCTCATCATAGTACTGTACTTCTCATCATAGTAACTGTTACTTCTCCATCATAGTACTTCTCATCATAGTACTGTACTTGTCATCATAGTACTTCTCATCATAGTACTGTACTTCTCATCATAGTACTTCTCATCATAGTACTGTACTTCTCATCATAGTACTGTACTTCTCATCATAGTACTGTACTTATCATTAGTACTTCTCATCATAGTACTGTACTTCTCATCATAGTACTGTACTTCTCATCATAGTACTGTACTTCTCATCATAGTACTTCTCATCATAGTACTGTACTTCTCATCATAGTACTTCTCATCATAGTACTGTACTTCTCATCATAGTACTTCTCATCATAGTACTGTACTTCTCATCATAGTACTTCTCATCATAGTACTGTACTTCTCATCATAGTACTTCTCATCATAGTACTGTACTTCTCATCATAGTACTTCTCATCATAGTACTGTACTTCTCCATCATAGTACTGTACTTCTCATCATAGTACTGTACTTTCATCATAGTACTGTACTTCTCATCATAGTACTGTACTTCTCATCATAGTACTGTACTTCTCATCATAGTACTGTACTTCTCATCATAGTACTTCTCATCATAGTACTTCTCATCATAGTACTTCTCATCATAGTACTGTACTTCTCATCATAGTACTGTACTTCTCATCATAGTACTGTACTTCTCATCATAGTACTGTACTTCTCATCATAGTACTTCTCATCATAGTACTGTACTTCTCATCATAGTACTGTACTTCTCATCATAGTACTGTACTTCTCATCATAGTACTGTACTTCTCATCATAGTACTTCTCATCATAGTACGTACTTCTCATCATAGTACTGTACTTCTCATCATAGTACTGTACTTCTCATCATAGTACTGTACTTCTCATCATAGTACTGTACTTCTCATCATAGTACTGTACTTCTCATCATAGTACTGTACTTCTCATCATAGTACTGTACTTCTCATCATAGTACTTCTCATCATAGTACTGTACTTCTCATCATAGTACTGTACTTCTCATCATAGTACTGTACTTCTCATCATAGTACTGTACTTCTCATCATAGTACTGTACTTCTCATCATAGTATGTACTTCTCATCATAGTACTTCTCATCATAGTACTGTACTTCTCATCATAGTACTGTACTTCTCATCATAGTACTGTACTTCTCATCATAGTACTGTACTTCTCATCATAGTACTGTACTTCTCATCATAGTACTTTCATCATAGTACTGTACTTCTCATCATAGTACTGTACTTCTCATCATAGTACTTCTCATCATAGTACTGTATTCTCATCATAGTACTTCTCATCATAGTACTGTACTTCTCATCATAGTACTGTACTTCTCATCATAGTACTTCTCATCATAGTACTGTACTTCTCATCATAGTACTGTACTTCTCATCATAGTACTTCTCATCATAGTACTGTACTTCTCATCATAGTACTTCTCATCATAGTACTTCTCATCATAGTACTGTACTTCTCATCATAGTACTGTACTTCTCATCATAGTACTTCTCATCATAGTACTGTACTTCTCATCATAGTACTGTACTTCTCATCATAGTACTTCTCATCATAGTACTGTACTTCTCATCATAGTACTTCTCATCATAGTACTTCTCATCATAGTACTGTACTTCTCATCATAGTACTTCTCATCATAGTGCTTCTCATCATAGTACTTCTCATCATAGTACTTCTCATCATAGTACTTCTCATCATAGTACTTCTCATCATAGTACTTCTCATCATAGTACTTCTCATCATAGTACTGTACTTCTCATCATAGTACTTCTCATCATAGTACTTCTCATCATAGTATGTACTTCTCATCATAGTACTCTCATCATAGTACTTCTCATCATAGTACTTCTCATCATAGTACTTCTCATCATAGTACTTCTCATCATAGTACTTCTCATCATAGTAACTGTACTTCTCATCATAGTACTTCTCATCATAGTACTTCTCATCATAGTACTTCCTCATCATAGTACTTCTCATCATAATACTTCTCATCTCAGACAGTTGACCTCTAACTCCTAGACTA
>LR778281.1:43567571-43570071 GCA_902810595.1 Coregonus sp. 'balchen'
TCATACATTGGTCTTCACGTTGATCACAAACCTAAACAGAGATCAACTACTTTATCAGACTGTGCAGTCCTCTGATCTGTGTGTCCGTGCGTGCATTTGTGTGGGCTTACCAAAGCAAGCTAGTTAAATAATATTCAGTATCAGCTGATATGTGTAACTGTCTGGAGAAGACAGAATTGTGTTGTCCTGCTTAGAATAACCATTAGAGCTTTAGATTGTAAGAGGACTCACTAGCAAGGGTTGGGGTCAATTCTAATTCAGGAAATAAACTGAATTTTCCCCCATTTTCAATGACTTCTCAATAAACTGAAAAGCTATTTAATTCAAATCACTTCTTGAACTGAGTGACTTCAATTCGAATTGACCCCAACCCTGCTAGCAAGTAACTGTATCACCTCTCTTTGGTACTCTGAATTGTTCATTGTGGATCCAAAGAAAGTATGTGTGTGTGTGTGTGTTTAATGTAAATACAGTATGTTGCCATAGCTCCCATGTGTAATCAAGTGGTCCTCCGTAGGGACAACAGATTTTCTCCCTCATTAAGCATTCGCATCTTCAAGTACCTCATTCTCCATGGACCTGCCCTCTGTGTGTGTGTGTGTGTGTGTGTGTGTGTGTGTGTGTGTGTGTGTGTGTGTTGCGTCGGTGTGCGTGTGCATGTCTGACTATGCATGTGCCTGAATGCAAGTGTGTTTTTGCCATATGGTCTCCATAGTGATGAGAGGTCGTGATGTGGACACCAAGGAACTCTCGACCCGCTCCACTACAGCCCCGTCGATGTGAATGGGGGCGTGCTCGGCCCTTCGTTTCCTGTAGTTCACGATCAGCTCTTTTGTGTTGCCATGAACCAGAACAGGACCAGACCAGACCAGAGCCGGTCCAGAGTGGAGCAGACCATGCCAGACCCAGACCAGACCCAGACAAGACCCAGACCCAGACCAGACCAGACCCAGACCAGACCCAGACCAGACCAGACCAGTAGAAGTATAGCCCAGACCAGACCCAGACCAGACCAGACCAGGCCTAACCAGATCAAACCAGGCCAGACCAAACCAGACCAGGCCAGATCAGACCCAGACCAAACCAGGCTAGGCGTAACCAGACCAGACCAGTAGAAGTATAGTCCAGACCAGACCCAGACCAGACCAGACCAGACCCAGACCAGACCCAGACCAGACCAGACCAGACCAGACCCAGACCAGACCAGTAGAAGTATAGCCCAGACCAGACCCAGACCAGACCAGACCCAGACCAGACCAGACCAGACCAGACCAGACCAGTAGAAGTACAGCCCAGACCAGACCAGACCAGACCCAGACCAGACCCAGACCAGACCAGACCCAGACCAGACCCAGACCAGACCCAGACCAGACCAGACCCAGACCAGACCAGACCCAGACCAGACCCAGACCAGACCAGTAGAAGTACAGACCAGACCAGACCAGACCCAGACCCAGACCAGACCCAGACCAGACCCAGACCAGACCAGACCAAGACCAGACCCAGACCAGACCAGACCAGACCAGTAGAAGTACAGCTCAGACCCAGACCAGACCCAGACCAGACCAGACCAGTATAGCCCAGACCAGACCAGACCAGTATAGCCCAGACCCAGACCAGACCAGACCAGTAGAATTATAGCCCAGACCAGACCCAGACCAGACCAGACCAGACCAGACCAGTATAATTATAGCCCAGACCAGACCCAGACCAGATCAGACCAGACCAGTAGAATTATAGCCCAGACCAGACCCAGACCAGACCAGACCAGACCAGTAGTATTATAGCCCAGACCAGACCCAGACCAGACCAGACCATACCAGACCAGTAGAATTATAGCCCAGACCAGACCAGACCAGACCCAGACCAGACCAGACCAGTCCCAGACCAGACCAGACCAGACCCAGACCAGACCAGACCAGTAGAATTATATCCCAGACCAGACCAGACCAGACCAGTAGAAGTATAGCCCAGACCAGACCCAGACCAGACCAGACCAGACCAGACCAGACCAGACCCAGACCAGACCAGTAGAATTATAGCCCAGACCAGACCAGACCAGACCAGTAGAAGTATAGCCCAGACCAGACCCAGACCAGCCCAGACCCAGACCAGCCCAGACCCAGACCAGACCAGTAGAAGTACAGCCCAGACCGGACCCGTCTAGTAATATGTCATGAGCATTAGTTGTTTTTATTCCTGAGTCTGTAGAAATCTCAAAATTTACAATCCTTTTGTGTTCAGGATTTCCCCCAGTTCTCTCAGATTTTCGCTTTCAAAATCAAACTTTTTTCATAGAAAAACAATGTAATTGGATGTTTGCAGTACACAAGAATGCTAAAATCACATCAAGAGACCACTTTTGAGGTCTGGGAAAGATCTATGCATTTTTTTTTTGTACAGTTACCCTTTAATTCTACTGCATGCATCTAGCACTGTTGTTTGGTTAGCAGTGTTTCTGTAGTGCACGTGATGGAGTTTACAAAACAAATGGCCACTG
>LR778281.1:43575071-43622571 GCA_902810595.1 Coregonus sp. 'balchen'
TGCACTAACTGTAAGTCGCTCTGGATAAGAGCGTCTGCTAAATGACTAAAATGTAAAATGTAAATGTTAAAACTGCATTGTTGGTTTGAGGGCTTTGTAAGTAAGCATTTCACTTTAAGGTCTACACCTGTTGTATTTGGCGCATGTGGCAAATACAATTTGATTTGCTTTAATTTGATTTGATTTGTATCACGGGTGATCTGGTTGGAAATGCAGACATTGTTATGGGGGAGGGAAATAACACAGGAAGAACACAGGCCTTCTGAAGATCCACAGTCTCTCTCGCTCTCTCACAGTCAAACATAGATGTTAGCCTGCTATCATTATTCTCTTTCTGCTGTGGGGCTGAACACGTCGAAATAAATAACGTGCCAATTATTATCTACAAGCCTTTCAGGAAACTAGCCCCAGTGAATCACACACACACACACACACACACACACACACACACACACACACACACACACACACACACACACACACACACACACACACACACACACACACACACACACACGCGTGCGCGCTGAAAGCCAAACATTGACAGAGCACTGTTCCTTCTCTCTGTCTTAAGACATGTGTCTCTCCAGGGGGAAGACTGGGACTGCTGCCAGCTCCTCTCCTCGCCACTTATCGACGAACAGACCAGTTAATCACACACACACACACACACACGCGTGCACCTGTACGCGCGCACACACACACTTCTGTAACTGCAAGTATTTCAAAGATAGGGACTCGGGGTAATTAAAAATCTTCCATGCCCAAGAAGCGGACATTCAGCACATTAAAAATTATTGTGTGTGTGTGTGTGTGTGTGTGTGGTTATGTGTGTATGTAGTGTGCGTGCGAACACGTATGTGTGTGCCGTTCCCTTGAAAGATAATTGAGTCCAGGTGAATGAGCTGAAAGGACTGAAAATGAGGTGAATTCAAAACAGAAAGTTAGCTGCATACTGCCACTAAGGCAGAAGGCCACGTCCTGCTGTTGGGGTCAAAGATGCTTTTGTAAACCCCAGAAGTTTCCTCAAGGCCACCGGAGAGAAGGAGCCATAGAGAGGAGATTTAGATAGAAGTCATGAGGACAAACAAAACACTAATTCCATTTAAACACACTCTATGGGAAAGAGAGAGAGAGAGAGAGAGAGAGGAGAGGAGAGAGAGAGGAGAGAGAGAGAGAGAGGAGAGAGAGAGAGAGAGAGAGGAGGAGAGAGAGAGAGAGAGAGAGAGAGAGAGAGAGAGAGAGAGAGAGAGAGAGGAGGAGAGAGAGAGAGAGTATTGAATGTACGTATTGAACATAATTTTTTAACGAATCTTGTAGTCCAATTACAGTAATAACACAGGCCTCCAGTTCCTTAGAAAACCTAAATCCTTCTTTCAACAAAGAATGAAGACATTGAAAAAGAGAGAAAGATGAAGAGTGATTAAGAGGAGGGGAGAGGAGTGTGAGAGGAAAACCAAACTCTGCATTCCACAGTACGAACATCATACCAAAGGTCAATCATGGTGGTGGTGGTGTGATGGTTTGGGGATGCTTTGCTGCCTCAGGACCTGGACGACTTGCCTTAATAGAAGGAACCATGAATTCTGCTCTGTATCAGAGAATTCTACAGGAGAATGTCAGACCATCCGTCTGTGAGCTGAAGCTGAAGCGCAGCTGGGTCATGCAGCAAGACAATGATCCAAAACACACAATCAAGTATACATGAAAATGGCTAAAAAGCAACAAATTTGACGTTTTGGATTGGCCTAGTCAAAGTCCAGACCTAATACAAATTGAGATGTTGTGGCAGGACTTGAAACGAGCAGTTCATGCTTGAAAACCCACACGTCACTGAGTTAAAGCAGTTCTGCATAGAAGAGTGGGCCAAAATTCCTCCACAGCGACGTGAGAGACTGATCAACAACTACAGGAAGCATTTGGTTGGAGTCATTGCAGCTAAAGGTGAAACAACCAGTTATTGAGTGTAAGGGGGCAATTACTTTTTCACACAGGGGAATTGGGTGTTGCAAAACTTTGTTTATGAAATAAATATGTAATTGTTGTGTTATTTGTTCACTTAAGTTCCCTTGAACTAATATCAGGTTTTGGTTGAAGATCTGATAACATTCAGTATCACAAATATGCAAAAGTAGAGAAAATTAGAAAGGGGGCAAATACTTTTTCACAGCACTGTATATATATATATATCTTTTTTTTTTTTTTTACAGGACAAATCTGTGCACCCTATGGGCATGATGCCTCTGCACACAGGTAAACCTCCCAGCATGTGAGTGCCTTAGAGAGTGATAGTCAGGTGTGTGAAGATAGGAGCGTCAAGCCAAATGTGTACACAGGAGACCAGAGTTAGCTCTGGGAACGTCTTGGGGAGTTGGAGAGCCCTGGGGGCAGGTGTGTGAAGATAGGAGCGTCAAGCCAAATGTGTACACAGGAGACCAGAGTTAGCTCTGGGAACGTCTTGGAGAGTTGGAGAGCCCTGGGGGCAGGTGTGTGAAGATAGGAGCGTCAAGCCGAATGTGTACACAGGAGACCAGAGTTAGCTCTGGGAACGTCTTGGAGAGTTGGAGAGCCCTGGGGGCAGGTGTGTGAAGATAGGAGCGTCAAGCCAAATGTGTACACAGGAGACCAGAGTTAGCTCTGGGAACATCTTGGAGAGTTGGAGAGCCCTGGGGGCAGGTGTGTGAAGATAGGAGCGTCAAGCCAAATGTGTACACAGGAGACCAGAGTTAGCTCTGGGAACGTCTTGGGGAGTTGGAGAGCCCTGGGGGCAGGTGTGTGTGTCTTGCCAGGTAGAGGTGTGTTGTTGAGAGCACGGCACTAACACCCTGCACAGTCATGCCCCCTGATCACATTGAAACTACAGGGGTCCCCCATTCCTCAGCTTACTGCCCCCCTAGCATGCACACACACACACACCGGTACCCCCCTGTATATATAGCCTCCCTACTGTTATTTTATTTTACTTCTGCTCTTTTTTTCTCAACACTTTTTTTGTTGTTGTTTTATTTTTACTTTTTTGTTAAAAATAAATGCACTGTTGGTTAAGGGCTGTAAGTAAGCATTTCACTGTAATGTCTGCACCTGTTGTATTCGGCGCATGTGGCCAATAAAATTTGATTTGATTTGATTTGACACACAAGCATGTACACGGGTACTAGTCCACCCAGTAGCCCCAGTGAGCTAAGGAATGGAACATGGAATGGGAGGAATGGAACATGGAATGGAACATGGAATGGAACATGGAATGGAACATGGAATGGGAGGAATGGAACATGGAATGGAACATGGAATGGAACATGGAATGGGAGGAATGGAACATGGAATGGAACATGGAATGGAAACATGGAATGGGAGGAATGGAACATGGAATGGAACATGGAATGGAACATGGAATGGGAGGAATGGAACATGGAATGGAACATGGAATGGAACATGGAATGGGAGGAATGGAACATGGAATGGAACATGGAATGGAACATGGAATGGAACATGGAATGGGAGGAATGGAACATGGAATGGAACATGGAATGGAACATGGAATGGGAGGAATGGAACATGGAATGGAACATGGAATGGAACATGGAATGGGAGGAATGGAACATGGAATGGAACATGGAATGGGAAGAATGGAACATGGAATGGAACATGGAATGGAACATGGAATTGAACATGGAATGGGAGGAATGGAACATGGAATGGAACATGGAATGGAACATGGAATGGAACATGGAATGGGAGGAATGGAACATGGAATGGAACATGGAATGGGAGGAATGGAACATGGAATGGAACATGGAATGGAACATGGAACATGGAATGGAACATGGAATGGAACATGGAATGGAACATGGAATGGAACATGGAATGGGAGGAATGGAACATGGAATGGGAGGAATGGAACATGGGAATGGAACATGAATGGGACATGGAATGGGAGGAATGGGAACATGGAATGGAACATGGAATGGAACATGGAATGGAACATGGAATGGGGAGGAATGGAACATGGAATGGAACATGGAATGGAACATGGAATGGAACATGGAATGGGAGGAATGGAACGTGGAATGGAACATGGAATGGAACATGGAATGGAACATGGAATGGGAGGAATGGAACATGGAATGGAACATGGAATGGGAGGAATGGAACATGGAATGGAACATGGAATGGAACATGGAACATGGAATGGAACATGGAATGGAACATGGAATGGAACATGGAATGGGAGGAATGGAACATGGAATGGGAGGAATGGAACATGGAATGGAACATGGAATGGGACATGGAATGGGAGGAATGGAACATGGAATGGAACATGGAATGGAACATGGAATGGAACATGGAATGGGAGGAATGGAACATGGAATGGAACATGGAATGGAACATGGAATGGAACATGGAATGGGAGGAATGGAACGTGGAATGGAACATGGAATGGAACATGGAATGGGAACATGGAATGGGAGAAGGGAATGGAACATGGAATGGAACATGGAATGGGAGGAATGGAACATGGAATGGAACATGGAATGGAACGGAACATGGAATGGAACATGGAATGGGAGGAATGGAACATGGAATGGAACATGGAATGGGACATGGAATGGGAGGAATGGAACATGGAATGGAACATGGAATGGAACATGGAATGGGAGGAATGGAACGTGGAATGGAACATGGAATGGAACATAGAATGGAACATGGAATGGGAGGAATGGAACATGGAATGGAACATGGAATGGGAGGAATGGAACATGGAATGGAACATGGAATGGAACGGAACATGGAATGGAACATGGAATGGGAGGAATGGAACATGGAATGGGAGGAATGGAACATGGAATGGAACATGGAATGGAACATGGAATGGGAGGAATGGAACATGGAATGGGAGGAAAGGAACATGGAATGGAACATGGAATGGAACATGGAATGGAACATGGAATGGGAGGAATGGAACATGGAATGGAAGGAATGGAACATGGAATGGAACATGGAATGGAACATGGAATGGGGAATGGGAGGAATGGAACATGGAATGGGAGGAATGGAACATGGAATGGGAGGAATGGAACATGGAATGGAACATGGAATGGAACATGGAATGGAACATGGAATGGGAGGAATGGAACATGGAATGGGAGGAATGGAACATGGAATGGAACATGGAATGGAACATGGAATGGGAGGAATAGAACATGGAATGGATTATGGAATGGGAGGAATGGAACATGGAATGGAACATGGAATGGGAGGAATGGAACATGGAATGGAACATGGAATGGAACATGGAATGGAACATGGAAGGGGAGGAATGGAACATGGAATGGAACATGGAATGGAACATGGAATATGGAATGGAACATGGAATGGGAGGAATGGAACATGGAATGGAACATGGAATGGAACATGGAATGGAACATGGAATGGGAGGAATGGAACATGGAATGGAACATGGAATGGAACATGGAATGGAACATGGAATGGGAGGAATGGAACATGGAATGGAACATGGAATGGAACAAGGAATAGAACATGGAATGGGAGGAATGGAACATGGAATGGAACATGGAATGGAACATGGAATGGAACATGGAATGGGAGGAATGGAACTTGGAATGGAACATGGAATGGAACATGGAATGGGAGGAATGGAACATGGAATGGAACATGGAATGGGAGGAATGGAATAATAATAATAATAATAATAATAATAATAATAATAATAATAATAATAATAATAATAATAATAATAATATGCCATTTAGCAGACGCTTTTATCCAAAGCGACTTACAGTCATGCGTGCATACATTTTTACGTATGGGTGGTCCCGGGGATCGAACCCACTACCTTGGCGTTACAAGCGCCGTGCTCTACCAGCTGAGCTACAGAGGACCACCCATACGGAATGGAACATGGAATGGGAGGAATGGAACATGGAATGTAACATGGAATGGGACGAATGGAACATGGAATGGAACATGGAATGGAACATGGAATGGAACATGGAATGGGAGGAATGGAACATGGAATGGAACATGGAATGGAACATGGAATGGGAGGAATGGAACAAGGAATGGAACATGGAATGGAACATGGAATGGGAGGAATGGAACATGGAATGGAACATGGAATGAAATGGGAGGAATGGAACATGGAATGTAACATGGAATGGGAGGAATGGAACATGGAATGGAACATGGAATGGAACATGGAATGGGAGGAATGGAACAAGGAATGGAACATGGAATGGAACATGGAATGGGAGGAATGGAACATGGAATGGAACATGGAATGAAACGGGAGGAATGGAACATGGAATGGAACATGGAATGGAACATGGCATGGAACATGGAATGGGAGGAATGGAACATGGAATGGAACATAGAATGGGAGGAATGGAAAATGGAATGGGAGGAATGGAACATGGAATGGAACATGGAATGGAACATGGAATGGAACATGGAATGGGAGGAATGGAACATGGAATGGAACATGGAATGGGAGGAATGGAACATGGAATGGAACATGGAATGGAACATGGAATGGGAGGAATGGAACATGGAATGGAACATGGAATGGGAGGAATGGAACATGGAATGGAACATGGAATGGAACATGGAATGGGAGGAATGGAACATGGAATGGGAGGAATGGAACATGGAATGGGAGGAATGGAACATGGAATGGACAGGAATGGAACAGGAATGGCTTGGTGGAAGGAAATGGAACATGGAATGGGAGGAATGGAACATGGAATGGGAGGAATGGAACATGGAATGAGAGGAATGGAACATGGAATGTGAGGAATGGTACATGGAATGGGAGGAATGGAACATGGAATGGGAGGAATGGAACATGGAATGAGAGGAATGGAACATGGAATGAGAGGAATGGAACTAATGAGAGACATGGAAGGGGGGAATGGAATCAGGGAGGAATGGAACATGGAATGGGATGTATGGCACATGGAATGGAGGAAAGGAAATGGAAGGAGGAATTGGGAAAATTGGGAAAGGGGGGAATGAAACATGGAATGGGGGAATGGAAAGGGGGAAGGGAGGAATGGAAAGGAGGAATGGAACATGGAATGGGAGGAAGGAATGGAATGGAGGATGGAACATGGAATGGAGGAAGGAACGGAGGAATGGAAAATGGAAGGAGGAATGGAACATGGAATGGAATGGATGGAAGGGAGGAATGGAACATGGAATGGGAGGAATGGAACATGGAATGAGGGGGAATGGAACATGGAATGGGGAATGGACATGGAATGGGAGGAATGGAACATGGAATGGGAGGAATGGAATGGAATGGAGGAATGGAACAGGAGAAGGATGGAAGGAATGGAAATGGAAGGGAGGAATGGAATGGAATGGGAGGAATGGAACATGGAATGGGAGGACTGGAATGGGAGGAATGGAACATGGAATGGGAATGGAGGAGGAATGGGAGGGGAAAGGAACAAGGAAGGGAATGGAACATGGAATGAGAGGAATGGAACATGGAATGTGAGGAATGGTACATGGAATGGGAGGAATGGAACATGGAATGGGAGGAATGGAACATGGAATGAGAGGAATGGAACATGGAATGAGAGGAATGGAACATGGAATGAGAGGAATGGAACGGGAGGAATGGAACATGGAATGGGAGGAATGGAACATGGAATGGGATGTATGGCACATGGAATGGGAGGAATGGAACATGGAATGGGAGGAATGGAACATGGAATGGGAGGAATGGAACATGGAATGGGAGGTATGGCACATGGAATGGTAGGAATGGAACATGGAATGGGATGAATAGAACGGGAGGAATGGAACATGGAATGGGAGGAATGGAACATGGAATGGAACATGGAATGGGAGGAATGGAATGGGAGGAATGGAACATGGAATGAGAGGAATGGAACGGAAGGAATGGAACATGGAATGGGAGGAATGGCACATGGAATGGGAGGAATGGAACATGGAATGGGAGGAATGGAACATGGAATGGGAGGAATGGAACATGGAACGGGAGGAATGGAACGGGAGGAATGGAACATGGAATGGGAGGAATGGAACATGGAATGGGAGGAATGGAACATGGAACGGGAGGAATGGAACATGGAATGGGAGGAATGTAACATGGAATGGGAGGAATGGAACATGGAATGGGAGGAATGGAACGGGAGGAATGGAACATGGAATAGGAGGAATGGCACATGGAATGGGAGGAATGGAACATGGAATGGGAGGAATGGAACATGGAATGGGAGGAATGGGACATGGAATGGGAGGAATGGAACGAGAGGAATGGAACATGGAATGGGAGGAATGGAACATGGAATAGGAGGAATGGAACATGGAATGGGAGGAATGGAATGGGAGGAATGGAACATGGAATGGGAGGAATGGAACATGGAACGGGAGGAATGGAACATGGAATAGGAGGAATGGCACATGGAATGGGAGGAATGGAACATTGAATGGGAGGAATGGAACATGGAATGGGAGGAATGGAACATGGAACGGGAGGAATGGAACGGGATGAATGGAACATGGAATGGGAGGAATGTAACATGGAATGGGAGGAATGGAACATGGAATGGGAGGAATGGAACGGGAGGAATGGAACATGGAATAGGAGGAATGGAACATGGAATGGGAGGAATGGAACATGGAATGGGAGGAATGGAACATGGAATGGGAGGAATGGGACATGGAATGGGGAGGAATGGAACGAGAGGAATGGAACATGGAATGGGAGGAATGGAACATGGAATAGGAGGAATGGAACATGGAATGGGAGGAATGGAATGGGAGGAATGGAACATGGAATGGGAGGAATGGAACATGGAACGGGAAGGAATGGAACATGGAAATAGGAGGATGGCACCATGGAATGGGAGGAATGGAACATGGAATGGGAGGAATGGAACATGGAATGGAGGAATGGGACATGGAATGGGGAGGAATGGAACGAGAGGAATGGAACATGGAAATGGGAGGAATGGAACATGGAATAGGAGGAATGGAACATGGAATTGGAGGAAATGGGAATGGGAGGAATGGGAGAATGGAACATGGAAGGGAGGAATGGAACATGGAATGGGAGGAATGAACAAATGGAATGGAGGAATGGAATGGGAAATGGGAGGATGGAACAGAGAATGGAACAGGAATGGGATGGAAGTGGAATGGGTGGAATGGAACATGTTGAAATGGCAGACTGGGGGAATGGAACTGGAATGGGAAGGAATGGAACATGGAACGGAGGAATGGAACTGAGGGGGAATGGACATGGATAGGAGGAATGGGTAGGGAAGGAATGGCAAGGAGGGGAATGGAACGGAATGGGAGGAATGGAACATGGAATGGGAGGAATGGAACATGGAACTACGGAAATGGAACATGGAATGGAAAGGATGGAACATGGAATGGGAGGAATGGAGAATGTGGTTTAAAGTTGGCACCCTAACCCGCAGTTTGCCATCAAGCCTGGTTCAAATTCCCTTTGAAATTCAAGAAAATATACGATGTCTTGTTTCTAGCAGTGTGTGGACTGGATTCAATGATGGGTGTAAACTGCGAGCTCTGGCTCAGAGGGTCACATGCTCAATCCCAGTGCTAGGCACTCATTGATATGTTCTGATATTACCCTATCCCAAACCTTAACCCTTAACTTAACCATTCGGAATGAATGCCTAAACTTAACCTTCAAATTTGGACATTTATGGAGAAACATCGGATTCTACAGCACTGTAAAAACACCTACTAATGAAATGTTGGGGAAGTTAAAATAACAAAAGTTGTGTCAACATTATTGTTTGGGTTTAATTGAGAAAACATATTATTATTATTCTTGTGAAATTCCTCTGCAAATATGCTGAGTGAACTGGCAAATTCAAATCCAGTCGACTTATTATTTTGCCTGAACAGCTGCTAGTGGGTGCTGTGTCATACATTCTTTTGAAGGGCGCATGCGAGTTCAATATTTGAGGAGTGACGAGGCACACGATGGAATTTCAAATTAAGGTTCTAAACTTTGGAATTGCACATGTCCAGGCAAGACATTGTGGTATTTTGTTGAACAAGAGGAGCTGGAAATCGAGCTGGAAATAAATCTACAGAGTGACTTGACTATGCTGAGAAAACATCCATTGAAATACTGGTAAGTGGAACTGCTGTAATGTTTGCTCATGTTAATCGGTTGTGGCATCTTCTGCTGCTGCCTGGCTGTAGATTCATTAGCTAACTAGCTAACATTAGCTTGCTAGCTAATGTTTAGCATGGTTGCTAGTAAGCTAGCTAATGTAACGCTATGTTGCTAGCTAACTCAAGACAGGCTAAGTTACAATGGCTACTTTGCTCTGTGCCAATACAAAAGAGACTCTCCCTGTTGTCGAGTTACCTAGCTAGCCGCATAAAGAACAAACTAAGCCTTGGCTTGTTGAGTGATGCAGTGCATTCGGAAAGTATTCAGACCCCTTGACTTTTTCCACATTTTGTTATGTTACAGCCTTATTCTAACATTGATTAAATTGTTTTTTTTCCCCCTCATCAATCTACACACAATACCCCATAATAACAAAGCAAAAACAGGTTAGAATTTTTTGACAAGATAAAGAAAATAAAAACACTGAAATATAACATTTACATAAGTATTCAGATGCTTTACTCAGTACATTGTTGAAGCACCTTTGGCAGCCTCAAGTCTTCTTGGGTATGACACCACAAGCTTGGCACACCTGTATTTGGGGAGTTTCTCCCATTCTTCTCTGCAGATCCTCTCAAGCTCTGTCAGGTTGGATGGGGAGCTGCACAGCTATTTTCAGGTCTCTCCAGAGATGTTCGATCTGGTTCAAGTCCGGGCTCTGGCTGGGCCACTCAAGGACATTCAGAGACTTGTCCCGAAGCCACTCCTGCGTTGTCTTGGCTGTGGGCTTAGGGTCGTTGTCCTGTTGGAAGGTGAACCTTCGCCCCAGTCTGAGGTCCTGAGCGCTCCGGAGCAGATTTTCATCAAGGATCTCTCTGTACTTTGCTCTGTTCATCTTTCCCTCTATCCCTCGATCCTGACAAACCTCCCAGTCCCCACAGCATGATGCTGCCACCACCATGCTTCACAGTAGGGATGGTGACAGGTTTCCTCCAAACGTGAGTCTTGGCATTCAGGCCAAAGAGTTCAATCTTGGTTTCCTCAGACCAGAGAATCTTGTTTAGGTGCCTCTAGGCAAACTCCAAGCGGGCTGTCGTGCCTTTTACTAAGGAGTGGCTTCCGTCTGGCCACTCTACCATAAAGGCCTGATTGGTGGAGTGCTGCAGAGATGGTTGTCCTTCTGGAATGTTCTCCCATCTCCACAGATGGACCCTGGAGCTCTGTCAGAGTGACCATTGGGTGCTTGGTCACCTCCCATACTTATGTAAATATGGTATTTCTGTTTTTGTTATTTTATAAATGTGCAGAAATGTCTAAAAACCTGTTTTCGCTTTGTCATTATGGGGTATTGTCTGTAGATTGATGAGGGAAAAAAATTTATTTAATCAATTTTAGAATAAGGTTGTAACATAACAAAATATGGAAAAAGTCAAGGGGCCTGAATACTTTCCGAATGCACTGTAACTAGGCACGTCAATTAAGAACACATTCTTATTTACAATGACGGCCTAGCAAAAGTCAAAAGGCCTCCTGCGGGGACGGGGGCTGGGATTAAAAATAAAAATATAGGACAAAACACACATCACGACAAGAGAGACAGCACAACACTACATAAAGCGAGACCTAAGACAATAACACAGCATGGTAGCAACACAACATGACAACAACACGGTAGCAACATAACAAGGCAGCAGCACAACATGGTAGCAGCACAACATGGTAGCAGCACAACATGGTAGGAACATAACATGACAACAACACGGTAGCAACACAACAAGGCAGCAGCACAACATGGTAGCAGCACAACATGGTAGCAGCACAACAAGGTAGGAACATAACATGACAACAACACGGTAGCAACACAACATGGTAGCAGCACAACATGGTAGGAACATAACATGACAACAACACGGTAGCAACACAACATGGTAGCAGCACAACATGGTAGCAGCACAACATGTTAGGAACATAACATGACAACAACACGGTAGCAACACAACATGGCAGCAGCACAACATGGTAGCAGCATAATATGGTAGCAGCACAAAACATGGTACAAACATTATTGGGCACAGACTACAGCACAAAGGGCAAGAAGTTAGAGACAACAATACATCACGCGAAGCAGCCACAACTGTCAGTAAGAGTGTCCATGATTGAGTCTTTGAATGAAGAGATGGAGATAAAACTGTCCAGTTTGAGAGTTCTTTGCAGCTCGTTCCAGTCGCTAGCTGCAGCGAACTGAAAAGAGGAGCGACCCAGGGATGTGTGTGCTTTCGGGACCTTTAACAGAATGTGACTGGCAGAACGGGTGTTGTATGTGGAGGATGAGGGCAGCAGTAGGTATCTCAGATAGGGGGGAGTGAAGCCTAAGAGGGTTTTATAAATAAGCATCAACCAGTGGGTCTTGCGACAGGTATACAGAGATTATCAGTTTACAGAGGAGTATAGCGTGAAGTGATGTGTCCTATAAGGAGCATTGGTGGCAAATCTGATGGCCGAATGGTAAAGAACATCTAGCCGCTCGAGAGCACCCTTACCTGCCGATCTAAAAATTACATCTCCGTAATCTAGCATAGGTAGGATGGTCATCTGAATCAGGGTTTGTTTGGCAGCTGGGGTGAAAGAGGAGCGATTACGATAGAGGAAACCAAGTCTAGATTTAACCTTAGCCTGCAGCTTGGATATGTGCTGAGAGAAGGACAGTGTACCGTCTAGCCATACTCCCAAGTACTTGTATGAGGTGACTACCTCAAGCTCAAAATCCTCAGAGGTGGTAATCACACCGGTGGGGAGAGGGGCTTTCTTCTTACCAAACCACATGACCTTTGTTTTGGAGGTGTTCAGAACAAGGTTAAGGGCAGAGAAAGCTTGTTGTAGAGCGTTTAACACAAAATCCGGGGAGGGGCCAGCTAAGTATAAGACTATCATCTGCATATACAGTGGGGAGAACAAGTATTTGATACACTGCCGATTTTGCAGGTTTTCCTACTTACAAAGCATGTAGAGGTCTGTCATTTTTATCATAGGTACACTTCAACTGTGAGAGACGGAATCTAAAACAAAAATCCAGAAAATCACATTGTATGATTTTTTAATAATTAATTTGCATTTTATTGCATGACATAAGTACTTGATCACCTATCAACCAGTAAGAATTCCGGCTCTCACAGACCTGTTAGTTTTTCTTTAAGAAGCCCTCCTGTTCTCCACTCATTACCTGTATTAACTGCACCTGTTTGAACTTGTTACCTGTATAAAAGACACCTGTCCACACACTCAATCAAACAGACTCCAACCTCTCCACAATGGCCAAGACCAGAGAGCTGTGTAAGGACATCAGGGATAAAATTGTAGACCTGCACAAGGCTGGAATGGGCTACAGGACAATAGGCAAGCAGCTTGGTGAGAAGGCAACAACTGTTGACGCAATTATTAGAAAATGGAAGAAGTTCAAGATGACGGTCAATCACCCTCGGTCTGGGGCTCCATGCAAGATCTCACCTCGTGGGGCATCAATGATCATGAGGAAGGTGAGGGATCAGCCCACTACACGGCAGGACCTGGTCAATGACCTGAAGAGAGCTGGGACAACGGTCTCAAAGAAAACCATTCGTAACACACTACGCCGTCATGGATTAAAATCCTGCAGCGCACGCAAGGTCCCTCTGCTCAAGCCAGCACATGTCCAGGCCCATCTAAAGTTTGCCAATGACCATCTGGATGATCCAGAGGAGGAATGGGAGAAGGTAATGTGGTCTGATGAGACAAAAATAGAGCTTTTTGGTCTAAACTCCACTCAACGTGTTTGTAGGAAGAAGAAGGATGAGTACAACCCCAAGAACACCATCCCAACTGTGAAGCATGGATGTGGAAACATCATTCTTTGGGGATGCTTTTCTGCAAAGGGGACAGGACGACTGCACCGTATTGAGGGGAGGATGGATGGGGCCATGTATCGCGAGATCTTGGCCAACAACCTCCTTCCCTCAGTAAGAGCATTGAAGATGGGTCGTGGCTGGGTATTCCAGCATGACAACGAAACACACAGCCAGGGCAACTAAGGAGTGGCTCCGTAAGAAGCATCTCAAGGTCCTGGAGTGGCCTAGCCAGTCTCCAGACCTGAACCCAATAGAAAATCTTTGGAGGGAGCTGAAAGTCCGTATTGCCCAGCGACAGCCCCGAAACCTGAAGGATCTGGAGAAGGTCTGTATGGAGGAGTGGGCCAAAATCCCTGCTGCAGTGTGTGCAAACCTGGTCAAGTCCTACAGGAAACGTATGATCTCTGTAATCGCAAACAAAGGTTTCTGTACCAAATCTTAAGTTATGCTTTTCTGATGTATCAAATACTTATGTCATGCAATAAAATGCAAATGAATTACTTAAAAATCATACAATGTGATTTTCTGGATTTTTGTTTTAGATTCCGTCTCTCACAGTTGAAGTGTACCTATGATAAAAATGACAGACCTCTACATGCTTTGTAAGTAGGAAAACCTGCAAAATCGGCAGTGTATCAAATACTTGTTCTCCCCACTGTATGAGAGAGCTTCTATGAGAGAGGTGACTACCTCATGAAGCATTCCAGGTGACTACCTCATGAAGCTGGTTGAGAGAATGCCAAGAGTGTGTAAAGCTGTCATCAAGGCAAAGGGTGGCTATTTGAAGAATCTCAAATATAAAATATATTTTAATTTGTTTAACACTTTTTTGGTTACCACATGATTCCATGTGTGTTATTTCATAGTTTTGATGTCTTCACTATTATTCTACAATGTAAAAAATAGTAAAAATAAAGAAAATGTCTTGAATGAGTAGGTGTTCTAAAACTTTTAACCGGGTGTGTGTATATATATGTAATCTTCATAATATATATATATATATATATATATATATATATATATATATATATATATATATATATATATATATATATTAAATAAATAAATATCTTCATTATATATATATATATATATATATATATATATATATATATATATATATATATATATATATATATATAATTAAGATTTGTATTTATTTAAGATTTTTCAGTGGGTGATGCAGCACCCCCAGCACCCCTACTTCCTGGGGCTATGTGTATAGCTTTGGAATAGTGACATTATAGGCAGGAATTCTCGACTCACACAGTGCCTTGCAAAAGTATTCATCCCCCTTGCCGTTTTTCCTATTTTGTTGCATTACAACCTGTAATTTAAATGGATTTTTATTTGGATTTCACGTAATGGAAATACACAAAATAGTCCAAATTGGTGAAGTGAAATGAAAAAAATAACTTGTTTAAAATAATTCTAAAAAATTAATCATGGAAAAGTGGTGCGTGCATATGTATTCACCCCCTTTGCTATGAAGCCCCTAAATAAGATCTGGTGCAACCAATAACCTTCAGAAGTCACATAATTAGTTAAATAAAGTCCACCTGTGTGCAATCTAAGTGTCACAGGATCTGTCACATGATCTCAGTATATATACACATGTTATGAAAGGCCCCAGAGTCTGCAACACCACTAAGCAAGGGGCACCACCAAGCAAGCGGCACCATGAAGACCAAGGAGCTCTCCAAACAGGTCAGGGACAAAGTTGTGGAGAAGTACAGATCAGGGTTGGGTTATAAAGAAATATCAGAAACTTTTAACATCCCACAGAGCACCATTTAAATCCATTATTTAAAAAATTGAAAGAATATGGCACCACAACAAACCTGCCAAGAGAGGGCCGCCCACCAAAACTCACGGACCAGGCAAGGAGGGCATTAATCAGAGAGGCAACAAAGAGACCAAAGATAAACCTGAAGGAGCTGCAAAGCTCCACAGCGGAGATTGGGGTATCTGTCCATACGACCACTTTAAGCCGTACACTCCACAGAGCTGGGCTTTACGGAGGAGTGGCCAGAAAAAACCCATTGCTTCAAGAAAAAAATTAGTGAAAATGTTTGGTGTTCACCAAAAGGCATGTGGGAGTCTCCCCAAACATATGGAAGAAGGTACTCTGGTCAGATGAGACTAAAATTGAGCTTTTTGGCCATCAAGGAAAACGCTATGTCTGGCGCAAACCCAACACCTCTCATCACCCCGAGAACACCATCCCCACAGTGAAGCATGGTGGTGGCAGCATTATGCTGTGGGAATGTTTTTCATTGGCAGGGACTGGGAAACTGGTCAGAATTGAAGGAATGATGGATGGCGCTAAATACAGGGAAATTCTTCAGGGAAACCTGGTTCACCTTCCAGCAGGACAATGACCCTAAGCATACTGCTAAAGCAACACTCGAGTGGTTTAAGGGAAAACATTTAAATGTCTTGGAATGGCCTAGTCAAAGCCCAGACCTCAATCCAATTGAGAATCTGTGGTATGACTTAAAGATTGCTGTACACCAGTGGACCCATCCAATGATTAAATGTAAAACAGCTATGATGATTCCTGGGGAGTATAAACAAATCTGTGTTTGCTCCAACATGGCTGCGTGTGAGTCTAGCATCATTAGTGAGTCCTGTTTTCTGAGTGTGCTAGGCCTCCTTCTCTATAACTAAGGCTGCTAGCAGCTGTTTAACTCCAAGCAAAGTCAAAAGGTGCCCAAGCTCTGAGAAGCGTGCACGGACGCGAACGCGCACACACACACACACACACACACGCGCACACACACACACACACACACACACTGCATACCGATAAATGTCACCTTAGTCCTGCAAGCTGTTAGCCAGCTTCTCCATGCCAAACCGTACAGCCCCAGTGGAGCATGGAGAGAGCGTGTGTGACTCTGTTCGTTGGACAGCTCTTTAAAGGAGAGAGATGCCCGAGGCACAGTAGGCTGAGCAGAGGAAGACAGAGAGATAATGGAGCTACCGCCGCATGCCAAGGACTGTGGCTCAAAGTCACACATACACACACACCAAATGTATATTTTTTGGGCCGTTGTCCTTGGTTCTGTGTATGATTTCTACATTATCTGAAAGCTTTTTAAAGATCTCTCTCTCTCTCTCTCTCTCTCTCTCTCTATCGCACTTCAATTTCAGATATCTTAAATTACCTTCCCGTAGCGCTGAGTAGCCTCAGTTAAAAACAGATAGGGCTGTATTCCCAGATGGTGGGATATGAAGAGGGAGGAGGGCAGCGGCTAGCTGTACAGAGGGCAAGCTTCACTGATCACAAAGCTAAAATGGTCTGTCCATTCTCTTTTTATCAGTCAGGCGTATAAATAGTGTATGGCTGTGTGTAAAAATGCCCCCAACAAACTCATTTATATGGAGATAGATGTTGATTTCAAGATCAAGAAAAGTAATGCTAATGCTAACTGTAGTTTAATGGAAGCATAAACGTTGGTGTTTACAACTTGTCTCTAGATGTAGCAAATTTTCAGACCGCTGCCCTACTCTGAGAAAGTCCCCTTTCACCAGCCGCGCGCACGCACGCCACGCACGCACGCACGCACGCACGCACGCACGCCACGCACGCCACGCACGCACGCACGGGGGGGCAGCAGCCCGGCACGCACCGCACGCACGCACGCACACACACACACCAACCACACACACACACACACACACACACACACAACACACACACCACCACACCACAAAGCAAAGATAGCTGCCGTACTCTATAGGGGGTTGCTTTACAAGAAACTGGTCATTAATAAACCCTCATTTGTCCTACACACTAAAAAGGTCATTTCAATAACCCTAATTGTCCTTACAACAAAAACTGTTCATTTAATAACCATCAATATGTCCTACACACAAAAATGTTCCTTCAATAAACCCTCATATGTCCTACCACACTAAAAATGTTCATTCAGAATAACGCCTCATATTGTCATACACACTAAAAACTGTATTTCAATAACCATCATATGTCCACACACTAAAATGTTCATTTCAATAACCCTCATATGGTCCTAAACACTTTTAAAACTTTTCAAGTTAAATAAGCCTCATATTGTCCTACACACTAAACTGTTCAGTTCAAAAGCCTCAATATTGTACTACACACTAAAATTGTTCATTCAATAACCCTCATATTTGTCCTACCACACTAAAACTGTTCATTTCCTAAGCCTTCATATTGTCCTACAAACTAAAACTGTTTTATTTCCAATACCCCTCATATGTCCTAACACTAAAATGTCATCTTCAATAAACCCTCTATATGGCTATCACATAAAATGGTCATTTCAATAAGCCCTAATATTGTCATACACACTAAAACTGTCCTTTCAATAAGCCTTCAGAATTGTCCACACAAGAAAACTGTTCATTCAATCAGCCCTAAAGTGTCCTACACACTAACAACCTTTTTTTTACTTTTATTCATTTCAATCACCCCTCTAAGGTCCTACACACTAAAACGGTCATTTCATCACCCTCATTGGTCCTACACATAAAAACTGTTCATTTCAATAAGCCTCATATGTCCTCAACTAAACTGTTCATTTCAATAAGCCTCATATTGTACTACCACACTAAAACTGTTCCTTTCAATTAACCTAATATTGTCCTACACACTAAAACTTCATTCAATAAGGCCTCATATTGTCCTACACACTAAAACTGGTCATTTCAATAACCCCATATTGTCTACACCTAAAAACTGCAGTCATTTCAATAACCCTCAATGGTCCTACACAATAAAAATGTTAATTCAAAAGCCTCATATTGTCTACAAAAACGTCATGTTCAATAACCCGCTTATGGTCCTACACACTAAAACTGTTCATTTAAATAGCATCATATTTCCTACACATTCTAAAAAAATGTTAATCAATAACCCTCATATTGTCCTCACACTTAAAACTGTTAATTCATAAACCCTCAATTGTCCTAACACTAAAATGTTCATTCAATAACCTCATATTGTCATACACACTTAAAAATGTTCATTTCAATAACCCTCATAGTGTCCTACACACTAAAAACTGTTCATTTCAATAACCCTCCATATTGTCCTACACACTAAAATGTTCCTTTCAATAACCTCATATTGTCCTACAACACTAAAACTTTCATTCAATAACCCTTATATGTCCCTACACACTAAAAAAACTGTTCCTTTAAATAACCCTCTATTGTCCTACACACTAAACCTGGTCATTTCCAATAACCTCATATTGTCCTACACACTAAAAACGTTCATTTCCTAACCCTCCATATGGGTCTACACACTAAAATGTTCATTTCAATAAGCCTCATATTGTCCTACACAGGAAAAAACTGTTCATTTCAATAGCCTCATATAGTCCTACCCACTAAAATAACATGTTCATTTCAATAAGACCATATTGTCCTACACACTAAAATGTTCATTTTCAATAAAACTCATATTGTCCTACACACTAAAAACTGGTTCATTTCAAGAACCCTCCTATGCCTACACACTAAAAACTGTTCATTTCAATAACCATATTGTAAAGGCGTGCTGAAGGTGGGTGTGGTGTAGGAATCATGAGCAGGAAGCAGAGGCTCAGTCCAAAGGCTTTAGTGCCAATATATATTATATATATACCAACAGAAGCACAATAAGCCCGAAGGCAAAATGCACGACGCACACAGGCGACAAAACGAATGACGCACAAACATGTGCAAACAACCCTCTTCAAAAACACTGGAGGGAAAAATGTAGCTCCAAACACGAAACAGAAGCGCAATCACACACAACGACAAGCACACACAACGAGAACTAAATAGGACACTAACGAGGACTAACAAGACACAGGTGTACAAACATCCAGACAAAACCAAACGAACATGAAACATAGATCGGTGGCAGCTAGTACTCCGGGGACGACGACCGCCGAAGCCTGCCCGAACCAGGAGGAGGAGCAGTCTCGGCCGAAACCGTGACAGTACCCCCCCTTGACGCGCGGCTCCAGCCGTGCGCCGACCCCGGCCTCGGGGACGACCAGGAGGACGCGGAGCAGGGCGCGCGGGATGGTCCCGGTGGAACTCCGACAGGAGAGATGGGTCTAGGATGTCCCTCCGCGGCACCCAGCACCGCTCCTCCGGGCCGTACCCCTCCCACTCCACGAGATACTGGAGACCCCCCATCCGGCGTCTAGAGTCCAAGATGGACCGAACGGTGTACGCCGGAGCCCCCTCGATGTCCAGTGGGGGGCGGAGGAGTCTCCCCTATCTCATTGTCCTGGAGTGGACCAGCTACCACCGGCCCTGAGAAGAGACACATGGAACGAGGGGTTAATATTCTTATACTCAACAGGTAGATGTAATCTATAACACACCTCGTTCAATCTTCTCAGGACTTTAAAGGGCCCCACAAACCGCCGACCCAGCTTCCGGCAGGGCAGGCGGAAGGGTAGTTTTCTTGTAGAGAGCCAGACTCGATCTCCGGGTGCGTACACCGGCCCCTCACTGCGGTGGAGATCGGCGCTCGCCTTGTGACGAAGGACGGCCCGCTGCAGGTGGACGTGGGCAGCGTTCCACGTCTCTTCCGAGCGCCTCATCCAATCATCCACCGCAGGGGCCTCGATCTGGCTCTGCTGCCAAGGTGCCAGAACCGGCTGGTAACCTAACACACATTGGAAGGGGGTTAGGTTAGTAGAGGAGTGGCGGAGAGAGTTCTGGGCCATCTCGGCCCAGGGGAATGTACCGTGCCCCACTCCTCCGGCCGGTCCTGGCAATACGACCTCAGAAACCTACCCAATCCTGGTTGACACGTTCTACCTGCCCGTTACTCTCCGGGTGGTACCCTGAGGTAGGCTAACCGAGACCCCCAAACGCTCCATGAACGCTCTCCAAACACGAGAGGTAAACTGGGGACCTCGATCAGACACTATATCCTCGGGTACCCCGTAATGCCGGAAGACATGGGTAAATAGGGCCTCAGCGGTCTGTAGGGCAGTAGGAAGACCCGACATAGGGAGAAGACGACAGGCCTTAGAGAACCGGTCCACAACGACCAGGATGGTGGTATTCCCCTGAGAGAGGGGAAGGTCTGTCACAAAATCCACCGAGAGGTGGGACCATGGTCGTTGTGGAACGGGCAGGGGTTGTAACTTACCCCTGGGCAGATGTCGGGGCCCCTACACTGGGCACACAACCGAGCAGGAGGAGACATAAACCCTCACATCCCTAGCCAAAGTGGGCCACCAGTATTTAGTGCTAAGGCAATGCACCGTCCGGCCGATACCCGGATGTCCAGAGGAGGGTGACGTGTGAGCCCAGTAAATGAGTCGATCCCGAATCTCGCGCGGAACGTACTTCCGACCCTCAGGACACTGTGGAGGGCTGGGGTCGGTACGCAACGCTCGCTCGATTTCGGCATCGACCTCCCACACCACCGGTGCCACAAGGCAAGACTCCGGTAGTATGGGAGTGGGCTCAACGGACCTTTCCTCCGTGTCATACCGCCGGGACAGCGCATCTGCCTTACCAGTCTGGGACCCAGGGATGTACGTGATTTTAAATATGAACCTGGTGAGAAACATACTCCATCGAGCCTGGCGAGGGTTCAGTCTCCTCGCTGCCCGGATGTACTCCAGGTTCCGATGGTCAGTCAAAATGAGGAAAGGGTGTTGAGCCCCCTCAAGCCAATGCCTCCACACCTTAAGGGCTTGAACTACAGCTAACAGCTCCCTGTCCCCAACGTCATAGTTAATGCTCCGCCGGGCTGAGCTTCTTAGAGTAAAAGGCACAGGGGCGGAGTTTAGGTGGCGTGCCGGACCGTTGAGAGAGAACGGCCCCCTATACCAGCCTCAGACGCGTCTACCTCGACCTGAAAGGGTAATGCGGGATCCGGATGCGCTAGCACCGGAGCCGACGTAAACAGGTCCTTCAGTCTCCTAAAGGCCCTGTCCGCATCGGCTGACCACTGCAGGCGCACCGGACCCCCCTTCAGAAGGGACGTGATGGGAGCTGCCCACCTGTCCAAAACCCGGATAAACCTCCGGTAGTAATTCGCAAAGCCCAAAAACTGCTGCACCTCTTTTACAGTAGTTGGGGGTTTGCCAATTACGCACAGCGGACACACGATCCACCTCCATTCTCACCCCTGACGCGGACAACCGATAACCCAAAAAGGAGACCGACTCCTGGAAAAACAGACATTTCTCTGCCTTGACATATAGGTCGTGCTCCAACAGCCTCCTCAATACACGACGCACCAGGGTTATATGCCTCGGCTCGGGTAGACGAGTACACCAGAATGTCATCAATGTACACGACCACCCCTTGTCCCTGCATATCCCGGAAAATGTTATCTACGAAGGATTGGGAAGACTGATGGAGCATTCATCAACCCATATGGCATGACGAGATATTCGAAATGACCTGACGTGGTACTAAACGCTGTCTTCCATTCGTCACCCTCCCTAATGCGCACCAAGTTATACGCGCTCCTGAGATCCAGTTTGTGAAAAAACCGCGCTCCATGCAATGACTCCGTCATGGTCGCAATCAGAGGGAGTGGATAACTGTATTTCACAGTAATCTGATTGAGACCACGGTAATCAATGCACGGGCGCAACCCTCCATCTTTCTTTTTCACAAAAAAGAAGCTTGAGGAGGGCGGGAGAAGTGGAGGGCCGAATGTATCCTTGTCTCAAAGATTCGGCTATATAAGTCTCCATAGACTTTTCTCTCCTCTTGAGACAAAGGATACACATGGCTCCGTGGGAGTGCTGCTCCTGCCTGGAGATCAATCGCACAATCCCCCTGTCTATGAGGAGGCAACTGCGTCGCCCTAGTTTTGCTAAACACGAGTGCTAAATCCCCATATTCAGGCGGAATGTGCAGTGCGGGCACTTGGTTTGGACTTTCCACCGAAGTCGCCCCCACGGAAACACCCAGACATCGCCCCTCGCACTGAGCAGACCACCCATCGAGAGCCCTCTGTTGCCACGAAATAGCATGGTTATGGGTGCTTAACCAGGGAATCCCCAGCACCACTGGGTACGCAGGAGAGTCGATCAGATACAACTGTATAGTCTCCCTCATGACCCCCCCTGGCACACATCCGAAGTGGCGCTGTGATCTCCCTGATCAACCCTGACCCCAACGGGCGGCTGTCTAAGGCATGAACGGGAAAAGGTTTGTCAACAGGTAGGAGAGGGATCCCTAACTCAAAACAAAACTTACGATCAACAAAATTCCCAGCTGCGCCTGAATCTACTAGCGCCTTATGCTGGGAATGAGGTGCAACCTGTGGAAAACAAACAGGTATACAAAGTGTGCAACAGAAAGCTCTGGGTAAGTGGGACGTCTAACTCACCTGGGAGGCCCCCCCAGTGCGTGGCCTGTTGTCGTTACTCCCGGAGAACCCTCCCCAGCACCTGGCGTAGTGTGCCCTCCACGACCGCACTTGGTGCAGGAGACAGGCCCCCCTCGGGGCTCTTCCTACTCCGTTCTCTAGCGCCGCACCCCCGAGCTCCATAGGGCTCGGCTCGGAGGTGCCGGAGGGCGGAATGGACGGACTCCCCTCGGGACGTCCACGGGTGGCCAGCAGGGTGTCCAGACGGATGGACATATCGACCAACTGGTCGAAGGTAAGATGGGTATCCCTGCAGGCCAACTCACGTTGAACGTCCTCTTGTAGGCTACATCGAAAATGGTCGATGAGAGCCCGGTTCATTCCACCCTGCATCCGCCGCTAGAGGTCCGGTACTCTAGAGCGAACACCCTGAGCGCTCCTCCTCCCCTGTCTCAAATGGACTAGACGCTCCCCCCGCCGCTTTGCCCTCAGGTGGATGGTCGAACACGGCCTTGAAGCGGCGGGAGAACTCGGCGTAGGTAATGGTGTTGGTGTCCATCTTCCCTCCACTCCGGCGTTAGCCCACTCCAACGCCCTTGCCCGTGAGACAGGAGATGAGGGCGGAAACGCTCTCGTATCCTGAGGGCACCGGGTGTACAGTGGCCAGGTAGAGCTCCACCTGCAGGAGGAACCCTGACACCCGGCAGCTGTTCCGTCATAACGCCCTCGGGAGCGAGAAGCCGAATCCCCCTGGGTTCCGAACCTGGGACTGGTGGACCGACCGATGGGATGGACAGGGTAGGTGGAGGTGTGGGTACCCTGCTGGCCTCCCATCGGTGCATGATGTTGATTACCTCCTGTAGAGCGGTCTCCAGTTGTCGGATCTGGTCCTCTTGCCCCACGGAGATGCTCCTCGAGCGACACAGGCGTCACTGCCGATCCTGCTGATTCCATATAAGGTGTGTGATTCTGTCAAGGCGTGCTGAAGGTGGGTGTGGTGTAGGAATCATGCGCAGGAAGCAGAGGCTCAGTCCAAAGGCTTTAGTGCAATATATATTATATATATACAACAGAAGCACAATAAGCCCGAAGGCAAATGCACGACGCACACAGGCGACAAAACGAATGACGCACAAACATGTGCAAACAACCCTCTCCAAAACACTGGAGGGAAAAATGTAGCTCCAAACACGAAACAGAAGCGCAATCAACAAAACGAAAGCACACACAACGAGAACTAACCAAGGGCAATAAGGAGGACTAACAAGACACAGGTGTACCAACATCCAGAAAACCAAACGAACAGAAACATAGAGCGGTGGCAGGCTACTACTCCGGGGACGACGGGACGCCGAAGCATGCCGAAACAAGGAGGGAGCCGTCTCGGCCGAAACCGTGACAATCATATTGCCTACACACTAAAACTGTTCATTCAATAACCCTAAATTCGCCACAAAATAAACTGATATTTCAAATAAGCCTATATTGTCTCACACTAAAAATGTTCATTTCAATAAAGCCTCATATTGTCCTACACACTAAAAACTGTTCATTTCAATACCCTCCTATGTCCTACCACTAAAAATGTTCAGTCAAGAACCATCATATGTTCCTACACACTTAAAACTGTTCATTTCAATAAACCCTCATATTGTCAACACACTAAAACTGTTCATTTCATAACCCTCTATTGTCTACACACAAAACTGTTCATTTCAATAACCCTCATATTGTCCTACACACTAAAACTGTTCATTTCAATAACCCTCATATTGTCCTACACACTAAAACTGTTCATTTCAATAACCCTCATATTGTCCTACACACTAAAAAATGTTCATTCAATAAAGCCTCATATTGGCCTGACACACTAAAACTGTTCATTTCAATAAGCCTCTAGTGTCCTACAACTAAAACTGTTCATTCAAGAACCCTCATATGGTCCTACACACAAAACGTTCAGTTAATAACCCTCATATTGTCCAACACTAAAAACTGTTCATTCAATAACCTCATATTGTCCTACACACTAAAACTGTTCATGTCCAAGAAACCCGCATGATTATCCTGACACAACTAAAACGGTGCATTCAAGAACCCTCAGATCTGCCCTACCACTAAACTGGTCATTTCAATAACCATCATATTGTCCTACACACTAAAAAATGTCATTTCAAAACCTCATATTGTCATACACACTAAAACAACTGTCTCATTTTCAATTAACCCTTTCATTTTGGGTCCCTACACACAAAAAACTGGTTCATTTCAATTACCCCATATTGTCCTACCAAACTAAAAATGTTCTTTCAATAACCCTATATGTACGACACACTAAAACTGTTCATTTCAATAACCCTCATATGGTCCTACACACTAAAACTGTTCATTTCAATAACCCTCATATTGTCCTACACACTAAAACTGTTCATTTCAATAAGCCTCATATTGTCCTACACACTAAAACGGTTCATTTCAATAAGCCTCATATTGTCCTACACACTAAAACTGTTCATTGCAATAACCGCATATGTCCTGAATTAACACGAAAATAGTGTTGTCATTTCAATAACCCTCATATTGTCCGACACACGAAAACGGGCAGGGCCAGAACCGCAGAGGGGCCGGAACACGAAAAGGGGCAGGGCAAGAACCTTACCATAGGGGACGCCTCTTTTCCTTGCATACCCTGTTCCCTTCAACACAACTACACACTAAAACGTTTACATTTCAATAAAAAAAAAACCCCTCATATTGTCCTACAACTAAAAACTGTTCATTTCAATAACCCTCATATTGTACTACCACACTAAAACTGCTTCATTTAATTAACCCTCAATTGTCTACACACTAAAAAACTGTTCATTTCAATAAGCTAATTGTCCTACACACTAAAACTGTTCATTTCAATAACCCTCATATTGTCCTACACACTAAAACTGTTCATTTCAATAACCCTCATATTGTCCTACACACTAAAACTGTTCATTTCAATAACCCTCATATTGTCCTACACACTAAAACTGTTCATTTCAATAACCCTCATATTGTCCTACACACTAAAACTGTTCATTTCAATAAGCCTCATATTGTCCTACACACTAAAATGTTCATTCAATAACCCTCAATTGTCCTAAACACACTAAAATGTTCATTTCAAATAAGCCTCCATCATTGTCTACACACTAAAACGTTCATTCAATAAGCCCTCATATGTTCCTACACACTAAAAACTGTTCATTTCACCATAAGGCCTCATATGTTATACACACTAAAAACTGTTCATTTCAATAAGCCTCATATTGTCCTACACACTAAAACGGGCATTTCCAATAACCTCATATTGTGTTTACCACACGAAAACTGTTCATTTCAATAACCCTATATGTACTACACAATAAGTTCATTTCAATAAACCATCAGATTGTCTACCACTAAAATGTTCATTTCCAATAACCCTCATATTGTCCTACAACTAAATCTGTTCATTTCAAAACCCTCATTATTGGCCTACACAATAAAAACTGTCATTCAATAACCCGCATATTGTCCTACCACTAAACAACTGTTCATTCAATAACCCGCAATTGTCATACAACTAAAACGTTCATTTCAATAACCCTCATATTGTCCCCATACACCTAAAAAAGCTGTTCATTTCAATAAACCTCATATTGTCCTACAACTAAAAACTGTCCCATTTCAATAACCCTCATATTGTCCTACACACTAAAAACTGTCAGCTCAAAACCCTCATATTGTCCTACACACTAAAACTGTTATGTCAATACCCTCATATTGTCTACACACTAAAACTGTTCATTTCAAAAGCCTCATTGTCCTACACACTAAATCGTTCATTTCACCATTAAGCTCATATTGTCTACACAATAAAAACTGTCATTTCATAAGATCTATTGTCATACACACTAAAAACTTTTCCATTTCAATTAAGCCTCATATTGTCCTACCACACTAAAAACGGTCATGTCAAAACCCTCATTTGTCTCACACGAAACTGTTCATTTCAATAAGCCTCATATTGTCCTACACACTAAAACTGTTCATTTCAATAACCCTCATATTGTCCTACACACTAAAACTGTTCATTTCAATAACCCTCATATTGTCCTTCACACTAAATCTGTTCATTTCAATAACCCTCATATTGTACTACCAACTAAAAACTGTTCATTTCAATAACCCTCATATTGTCTACACACAAAACTGGTTCATTTCAATAACCCTCATTATTGTCCTACACACTAAAAACTGGTCATTCAATAACCCCTCTATTGTCTGACACACTAAAACTGTTCATTTCCAATTAACCTCAATTGTCCTCACACTAAAACTGTTCCATTTAAAACCCTCATATTTCCTACACACTACAAACTGTTCATTTTCAATAAGCCTCATATGTCCTACACATAAAAACTGTTCTTCAATAATCCTCATAGTGTCCTACACACCTTAAAACTGATTCTTTCAATAAACCCTCATATTTGTCCTACACACTAAAAAAGGTCTTTTATTCATTGCAACAACCCTCATATTGTCCTACACACTAAAAACGGTTCATGTAAAACCCTAAATCTGTCTACACACTAAAACTGTTCCTTTCAATTAACCTCAATTGGCCACACACAAAAACTGTTAATTTCAATAACCTCCATATGTCCTAACACTAAAAACTGTTCATTTCATCAGCCTCATATTTGTCCTACACACTAAAATGTTCATTCAATAAGACTCCTATTCCTACACACTAAAACTGGTCATTCAATAAGCCTATAGTGTTCTACACACAAAAAATGTTCCTTTCAATAAGCCTCATATGTCCTACACACTAAAAAACTGTTCATTTCAATAAGCCTTCATATTGTCCTCACACTAAAACTGTTCATTTCAATAACCCTATATTGTTTCTACACACTAAAATGTTCATTCATAACCCTCATATTGTCTACACACTAAAATGTTCATTTCAATAAACCCTCATAGTCCTACACACTAAAAGTGTTCATTCAATAAACCATCATATGTCTAAACACTAACTTGTGCATGTCAATAACCTCATATTGTCCCTACACACTAAATGTTCATTTCAATAAACCTCATATTGTCCTACACACTAAAAATGTTCATTTCAATAACATTCATATTGTCCTACACACTACAACTGTTTCATTCAATAACCTCAGATTGTCCTACCTACTAAAAAATGTCATTTCAATAAACCCTCATATTGCTAACACTAAAACTGTTCATTTCAATAACCCCCTCATATTGTCATACCACACTAAAACTGTTCATTTCACTAAGCTCATATTGTCATCCAAATAAAACTGTTCATTTAAAACCCCGAATATTGTCCTACACACTAAAATTTATTTCAATAAGCCTCCATAGTCCTACACAACTAAAAAATGTTCATGTCAATAAAACCCTATATGTCCTACACACTAAAATGTTCAGTTCAAAAAACCCATCATATTGTCTACACACTAAACAACTGTTCATTTCATAACCCTCAATGGTCCTACACACAAACTGTTATTTCAATAACCATCATATTGTTCCTACACACTAAAAAAGGGCATGTCAAGAACCTAATATTGTCCTACACACTAAAACTGTATTTCAAAGCCTCATATTGTCTACACACAAACTGTTATTCCGTAGCCTTGTATGTCCGACTACTAAAAAATAAACCCAGAAGTGGGTCATTTTAATTCCTTCTAATTTAAGATTGATACAATCATTATTGAAACTGAACAGTAAAATACCCCCCCCCCCCCCCCCCCCCAAAGCGCGGACGCGACCGCGCCACAAAAACTCAAGAGGGGAGGGGCTGGGTGGGATTCGCCTCAGAGGCGGATCCGGGCTCGGGCGTACCCACCACTCTCTCGCTACCCCCCCCCCGTAGCGCCCTGGTCTGGTCAGCCGGCCGGAGCTGGACTGGACAACGGTGGAGCGGATTGCTCAGGCCTCCGGTTGTGGAACAGGCACGGGGCTGTGACGGGACTGACGAAGTGACCACCTATGGCTTGGTGCGGGGAGCAGGACACCGGCCGAGACGGGCTGGCAACGAGCACCACTGGTTGGTGCGGGAGCAGGAACAGGCCGGACCGGGCGAGACGCACACCCATGGGCTCGGTGCGGGGAGCAGGAACAGGCCGGACGGGCTGAACGACGCAAACCACAGGGCTTGGTGCGGGAGCAGGAAACAGCGGACGGGTTTGGCGACGCGCACCCACTGGCTTGGTGCGGGGAGCAGAAACAGGCAGACCGGGCTGCCGAGCGCACCAGCGTGGTGTGGGAAGCAGGAACAGGCCGGCCGGGCCTGGCGACGCGGCACCACAGGCTTGGTGCGAGGGGCAGGAACAGGGCAGGGACGGGCTGGCGAAGCGGCACCACAGGCTTGGGTTGTGAGAGAGGAACGACGGGCCGGCTGGAAGGTGGCACCACAGGCTTGGTGCGAGGAGAAGGAACAGGCCGGCCGGGGCTGGCGACGCGACCATGGGCTTGGTCGAGGGGAAGGAAAGGCCGGGCCGGACTGCGGAAACACGCACCACTTTATCTTAGTGCAGGGAGCAGGGAACGGGTTGGGACCGTACTGGGAACACGCACCACTCACTTCGTGCGGGGAGCAGGAACGGGTCGCGGCCGTAATGGGAACACGCCACTAACTTAGTGCGGGAGCAGGGACGGGTCGGGCCCAGACTGGGAACACGCACCATAACTTAGTGCGGGGAGGCAGGAACGGGTCGGGCCGTACTGGGAACCCGCCCATAAATTAGTGCGGGGAGCAGGAAAACGGGGTTGGGCCGTACTGGGAAACACGCACCACTAACTTAGGCGCGGGAGCAGGAACGGGTGGGCCGTAATGGGAACACGCACCACTAACTTAGTTTGCGGGGATGCAGGAAGGGGCATGACCGTTGGGAAACAAACACCACTGGCCCTGTGCGGGAATCAGATACGGCCGGACCCGGGGACTGTGACCAAAAACGCCAACTTGCGTGGTGAGAGGAGCGGGAATGGGTTACTCATAAACCTCACAGCACAATATTGCCTACTCAGTTCCATCTCGCCGTGCCTCCAAAATATCTTCTCCCTCCTGACAAATGGACCCCGTAAACCTGGTGGCCTCCTCTCCAGTCCAAAAAACTAGCCCTGTAGTGGCCTCAGAAGACCCCGTGTCCATTTGCCGTGTGCCACCCCAAAATGTTTTATGGGGGTTGCCTCCGCCGTACGACGACGGCCCAGTTGGCGACGTTATCCTCTCTTCAGGGGATCCTCTCACTCAGACAGCCTGTAGCGGCCAAGGCCTCCTCCTCGTTGATATTCCCCCAACGAGGAGGACATCCCACTAGCGTTACCTCCGGCGTTTGTCATGGACTTACGCTGCTTGGTCCTTATTTGGTGGGAATTATTCTGTCACGCATCGTTTCCCGTAAGAAGCAGACCAAGGCGCAGCGTGATAGCGTCATCTTTTAATGAGTACTTAATGGACAATAACCAAAACAACCAAAACGATACGTGACAGTCCTAAGGTTACACAAAACACAAAACTTTTTTTCGGAACAAGATCCCACAAATGACAAGCAAAACAGGCTGCCTAAGTATGGTCCCAATCAGAGACAACAAGCCAACAGCTGCCTCTGATTGGGAACCACACGGCCAACATAGAAAACACATGAACTAACTGAATAGAACACTAAAACATAGAAACTAACACCCTGGCCTCAACATATAAGAGTCCACAGAGCCAGGGCGTGACACTGGATAACTTGTATTACGTCTCCAGAGAAACCTACAAGTAAAGGTCCATCTATCAAATTACATAGGTGGGAAGAGTGTTTTGCTGGGGTCAAAATGACCCCAAAGTACTACATTTTTTAAAAGTCCATATTGATACGAAAAACTAAACAATTATTTAGACTTCTTAAGAAACAATTGATTGACAAAGTAATGAAAAATGTGAAGAATTGAATAAAACAAAACCGTTGGGCTATGGTCGGAAATATGCCTTGGAGGAAACGGATCCCAGTCGAGTATATGAGGGGAGTCAGGTGGGCAGTGATATCACCTGTGATAAGCTACTAAAATATGCTGTTTATTTTTTGTTATCTATAGTTTGTTCTGGTTGTTTTTTTTATGCTCAAAATCTCAAACAAACTGCAATCAAAAACATCAGAAAGGCAGAGTATTCCCGCCAACCCTTCCTCCTATTCAAATTTCCATTCAAATCGGTGAAGCGCCACGGCCATTCCTGACTCACAGTCAGTTAATGGACGCCACTGGGCAAACGTGGTTGAATCTACGTTGTTTCCACTCATTTCAACCAACGTGGAAGAGACGTGAATGACGTCTGTGCCCAGTGGGCAGGGTACAGCACATAGGCGTACGTTGTTTTGCCTAGCTTGAAGTAGTCATTCGTTGAATTGAGCCCCCCAAAATTTTTTTTTCCCCTATTTTGCGTATGCGCATTGCCTAGAGATGTGTGTGATATTGCCGGGAGTAAGCTCTGCGATTTCGGGTGTTCACATCCATTGGCGGCTCGTCCCTTGAAATGAACAAAGCAAACACAATTAACGACAAATGGACACTGCCCACCTCAAACTTTTCCAAGTTGGAATAATGTAACACGCCGTTTGGAGGGTCGAAGAGTCAACCATATGAATGTTTAAGACCAGACAGAGGCAGAAACAGGAGAGCTCTACAAGACGTGACTGACAAGAAACCACCATCTGTCCCCTTTTAAAACCAACCCCTAAACTGTTCATTTAAAATTTTACCCCTATTTGTCCCTACACCCTACAACTGTTCTTTCCCAATTTTACCCTCCCAAAATTGTCCGAAACAACCCCCCAAAAACCCACAAAAAAACCCCTTTCATTTCAATAACCCCATTTGTCCTACACCTAACTGTCATTCATAAGCCTCATATTTCCACACACTAAACTGTTATTCAAATCCCATATTGTCCTACACACAAAACTTTCATTTCAAACCTCATTGTCCTACACACTAAACTTTCATTTCAATCCCTCTATTGTCCTACCCTAAACTTTCATTTCAACCCATTTTGCCCACACACAAAATTCATTTCAATAACCCTCATTTGTCCCCCTAAACTTTTTTCAATACCCCTATTGTCCTACCCTAAACTGTTCATTTCAATAAGTCTTTTCCAAAAATTTTTCCCCTACCCACACAAAAAACTGTTCTTTCAATAACCCTCATATTGTTCCTACACACTAAAACTGTTCATTTCAATAAGCCCATTTTGTCAAAACACACTAAAACTTTTCATTTTCAATAAGCCTCATTTTGTCCTACCCCACTAAACTGTTCATTTCAATAACCCTCATATTGTCCTACACCTAAAACTGTTCTTTTCAAAAACCCTCATATTGTCCAAACAACCACTAAAACTGTTTCTTCCCAAAAACCCTCATATTGTCCTACACACTAAATTTTTTCATTTCCAAAACCCTCATTGTCCTCCCAACACTAATCGTTCATTTCAATAACCCTCATATTGTCCTACACACTAAAACTGTTCATTCAATAACCCTAAATTTGGGTCCCTACACCCCTAAAACTGTTCATTCAATAACCCTAAATATGTCCTACAACACCAAAACTGTTCATTTCAATAACCCTCAATTTTGGTCCTACACACAAAACTGTTCATTTCAATAACCCTCATATTGTCCTACACACTAAAACTGTTCATTTCAATAACCCTCATATTGTCCTACACACTAAAACTGTTCATTTCAATAAGCCTCATATTGTCCTACACACTAAAACTGTTCATTTCAATAACCCTCATATTGTCCTACACACTAAAACTGTTCATTTCAATAACCCTCATATTGTCCTACACACTAAAACTGTTCATTTCAATAACCCTCATATTGTCCTACACACTAAAACTGTTCATTTCAATAACCCCCTCATATTGTCCTACACACTAAAACTGTTCATTTCAATAAGCCTCATATTGTCCTACACACTAAAACTGTTCATTTCAATAACCCTCATATTTGTCCTACCACATAACAACGGTTTCTTTCAATAACCCTCATATTGTCCTACACACTAAAACTGTTCATTTCAATAAGCCTCATATTGTCCTACACACAAAACTGTTCATTTCCGTAAGCCTTGTATTGTCCGACATACTAAAAAATAAACCCAGAAGTGGAGTTCATTTTAATTCCTTCTACTTTAAGATTGTATACAATCATTATTGAAAACTGAAACAGTACCCCCCCCCCCCCCCCCCCCCCCCCAAAGGCGCGGACTGCGACCGCGCCACACAAACTCAAGAGGGTAGGGGCTGGGTGGGCATTCCGCCTCAGAGGCGGATCCGGCTCCGGGCGTGACCACCACTCTCTCGCTACCCCCCCCCCGTAGCGCCCCTGGTCTGGTCCCGCCGGCCGGAGCTGGACTGGACACCGGTGGAGCGGATTGCTCAGGCTCCGGTGTGGAACAGGCACGGGCTGTGCCGGACTGACGACGTGCACCTCTGGCTTGGTGCGGGGAGCAGGAACCGGCCGGACCGGGCTGGCAACGCGCACCACTGGCTTGGTGCGGGGAGCAGGAACAGGCCGGACCGGGCTGACGACGCACACCACTGGCTTGGTGCGGGGAGCAGGAACAGGCCGGACCGGGCTGACGACGCACACCACAGGCTTGGTGCGGGGAGCAGGAACAGGCCGGACCGGGTTTGGCGACGCGCACCACTGGCTTGGTGCGGGGAGCAGAAACAGGCCAGACCGGGCTGCCGATGCGCACCACAGGCTTGGTGTGGGAAGCAGGAACAGGCCGGGCCGGGCTGGCGACGCGCACCACAGGCTTGGTGCGAGGGGCAGGAACAGGCCGGGCCGGGCTGGCGACGCGCACCACAGGCTTGGTGTGAGAGCAGGAACAGACCGGGCCGGGCTGGAGATGCGCACCACAGGCTTGGTGCGAGGAGCAGGAACAGGCCGGGCCGGGCTGGCGACGCGCACCACTGGCTTGGTGCGAGGGGCAGGAACAGGCCGGGCCGGACTGGGAACACGCACCACTATCTTAGTTGCAGGGAGCATGGAACGGGTTGGGGCCGTACTGGGAACACGCACCACTAACTTAGTGCGGGGAGCAGGAACGGGTCGGGCCGTACTGGGAACACGCACCACTAACTTAGTGCGGGGAGCAGGAACGGGTCGGGCCAGACTGGGAACACGCACCACTAACTTAGTGCGGGGAGCAGGAACGGGTCGGGCCGTACTGGGAACACGCACCACTAACTTAGTGCGGGGAGCAGGAACGGGTTGGGCCGTACTGGGAACACGCACCACTAACTTAGTGCGGGGAGCAGGAACGGGTTGGGCCGTACTGGGAACACGCACCACTAACTTAGTGCGGGGAGCAGGAACGGGCCTGACCGTACTGGGAACACACACCACTGGCCTTGTGCGGGAATCAGGAACGGGCCGGACCGGACTGGTGACACACGCCACTTGCTTGGTGCGAGGAGCGGGACTGGGTTTCCTCATAAACCTCCGCTCCCTCTGCTGCCTACTCAGTTCCTCTCGCCGTGCCTCCACACTCTCCTTCTCCCTCCTGACCAATGGCCCCCGTAACCTGGTGGCCTCCTCTCCTAGTCCACAAACTCGCCCTGTAGCTGCCTCCAGCAGCCCCGTCGTCCATGCCGTGTGCCCCCCCAAATTGTTTTATTGGGGTTGCCTCTCGCCTGTACGACGACGGCCCAGTTGGCGCCGCTTCTCCTCTCCTTCCTGGGCATCCTCCCTCATCGCCCTCCGGTAGCGGACGGCCTCCTCCTCGGTGATCTTCCCCCAACCGAGGAGGACATCCACTAGCGTTACCTCCGGCGTTTGCTCCTGGACACGCTGCTTGGTCCTTATTTGGTGGGATCTTCTGTCACGATCGTCGTAAGAAGCAGACCAAGGCGCAGCGTGATATGCGTACATCTTTTAATGAGTACTTAATGACAATAACAAAACAACAAAACGATACGTGAAGTCCTAAGGTTAACAAAACACAAACCTCTCCGGAACAAGATCCCACAAATGACAAGTGCAAAACAGGCTGCCTAAGTATGGTTCCCAATCAGAGACAACAAGCCACAGCTGCCTCTGATTGGGAACCACCACGGCCAACATAGAAACACATGAACTAGAACATGAACATAGAACACTAAACATAGAAACTAACACCCTGGCTCAACATATAAGAGTCCCCAGAGCCAGGGCGTGACACTGGATAACTTGTTATTACGTCTCCAGAGAAACCTATCAAGTAAAGGTCCTATCTATCAAATTACTATAGGTGGGAATTAAGTGTTTTTGGCTGGGGTCAAAATGACCCCAAAGTACTTACATTTTTTAAAAGTCCATATTGATACTGAAACACTAAACAATTATTTAGATTTCTTAAGAACAATTGATTGACAAAGTCATGAAAAATGTGAAGAATTGAATAAACAACCTTTGGGCTATGGTCGGAAATATGCCTTGGAGGAAAAGGATCCCAGTCGGTAGTATGAGGGATGAGTCAGGGTGGGCAGTGATATCACCCTGTGATAATCTAATAAAATATGCTGTTTATTTTTTGTTATCTATAGTTTTGTTCTGGTGTTTTTTTTATGCTCAAAATCTCAACAAACTGCATCAAAACATCAGAAAGGCGCCAGAGTATTCCCGCCCCCCCTTTCCTCCTATTCAAATCCATTCAAATCGTTGAAGCGCACGGCCATTCCTGACTCCAGTCACTGTTAATGGACGCCCACTGGGCAAACGCTGGTTGAATCTACGTTGTTTCCACGTCATTTCAACCAACGTGGAAGAGACGTTGAATTGACGTCTGTGCCCAGTGGGCAGGGTCAGCATAGGCGTCGTTGCTTTGCCTAGCTTGAAGTAGCTTCATTCGTTGAATTGAGCCAATTTCATATTTTGCGCATGCGCATTGCCTAGAGATGTTGTGTGAGTATTGCCGGGAGTAAGCTCTGCGATTTCGGGTGTGTCTACATCATTTGGCGCTCGCATCCCTTGAACTGAACAAAGCAAAACAATTAACTGACAAATGGACACTGCACCTCAAAACATTTTCCAAGTTGGAATAATGTAACACGCCGTTTGGAGGGTTCGAAGACGTCAACCATGATGAATGTTAAGACCAGACAGAGGCAGCAAACAGGAGAGCTCTACAAGACGTGACTGACAAGCAACCACCATCTCGATCACCGCTAGCTGTCGGGCAGGCCAACAGTGAGTAATGGACTTGTCACGAATGTCAGTGTAATGCGGTGGAAGAAGTCAGGCGCAGGACGCAGAAACTCTAAGAAATGTACTTTACTAAACGAAGTAAAGAACACAACACAGAATACCTCCACACAGGGAGGAACTAACCGGCTCACCAACGACACACGTAACAATGAACAATAACACACAAATTCCAAATGAGAGACAGGGGTAAATATAGGGAATACAATCAAACATAATGGGGAACAGTTGTAAACAATAAAGACTAAACTAGACAAACACCGAAACATCGATCGGCAGCAGCTAGTACTCCGGGGACGACGAACGCCGAAGCCTGCCCGAGCAAGGAGGAGGACAGTACCCCCCCCTTGACACCCCGGCCTCGGGGACGGCCAGGAGGACGCGGAGCAGGGCGAGTCGGATGACTCCGGTGGAAATCCCTAGATCTAGGATGTCCCTCCTAGGGACCCAGCACCGTTCCTCCGGACCGTACCCCTCTCACTCCACGAGATACTGCAGACCCCCCATCCGACGCCTCGAATCCACGATGGAACGGACTGAGTACGCCAGAGCCCCCTCGATGTCTAGTGGGGGCGGAGGAGCCTCTCATATCTCATTCTCCTGGAGTGGACCAGCTACCACCAGCCTGAGGAGAGACACATGGAACGAGGGGTTAATGCGGTAATTAATGAGCAGTTGTAACCTATAACATACCTCGTTCAATCTCCTCAGGACTTTAAATGGCCCCACAAACCGCCGACCCAGCTTCCGGCAGGGCAGGCGAATGGGCAGGTTTCGGGTGGAGAGCCAGACCCGATCTCCCGGTGCATAAACCGGACCCTCACTGCGGTGGCGATCGGCGCTCGCCTTTTGCCGTCTGATAGCCCGCTGCAGATGGACATGCGCAGCGTTCCATGTTTCCTCCGAGCGCCGAAACCACTCATCCACCGCAGGAGCTTCGATCTGGCTCTGATGCCAGGGTGCCAGGACCGGCTGATAACCCAACACACACTGAAAAGGCGTAAGATTAGTAGAGGAGTGGCGGAGTGAGTTTTGGGCTATCTCTGCCCAGGGGATATACCCTGACCACTCCTCCTGCCGGTCCTGGCAATAGGACCTCAGAAACCTACCCACATCCTGGTTTACTCTCTCCACCTGCCCATTACTCTCAGGGTGAAAACCCGAGGTAAGGCTAATCGAGACCCCCAAACGTTCCATAAACGCCCTCCAAACACTAGAGGTGAACTGGGGACCCCGATCAGACACTATATCCTCAGGCACCCCGTAGCCGGAAAACGTGAGTAAACAGGGCGTCGGCCATTTGTAGGGCTGTAAGAAGACCTGGCATTGGAATGAGACGGCAGGCCTTAGAAAACCGATCCACAACGACCAAGATCGTGGTATTCCCCTGGGAGGGGGGAAGGTCTGTGACAAAATCCACCGATAGGTGAGACCACGGCCGTTGTGGAACGGGTAGAGGTTGTAACTTCCCTCTGGGCAGGTGTCTAGGCGCCTTACTCTGGGCGCACACCGAGCAGGAAGAAACGTAAACCCTCACGTTCCTAGCTAAGGTGGGCCACCAGTACTTCCCGCTAAGGCAGTGCACCATCCGACCAATACCAGGATGACCAGAGGAGGGTGACGTGTGAGCCCAATATATCAGTCGATCACGGACCTCGAGCGGCACGTACCTCCGCCCCTCTGGACACTCTGGGGGAGTAGGGTCGGCGCGTAACGCCCGCTCGATTTCCGCATCGACCTCCCACACCACCGGTGCCACATGGGAGTGGGCTCAATGGACCTCTCCTCTGTATCATATCGTCGGGACAGGGCGTCTGCCTTAGCGTTCTGTGACCCTGGTATATAAGTGAGCTTAAATACAAACCGGGCACGAATCATGGCCCACCTAGCCTGACGAGGGTTCAGTCTCCTCGCTGCCCAGATGTACTCCAGGTTACGATGGTCAGTCAGAATGAGAAAAGGGTGTTTAGCCCCCTCAAGCCAATGTCTCCACACCTTCAGGGCTTGAACCACCGCTAGCAGCTCCCTGTCCTCCACGTCATAATTGCGTTCCGCCGGACTGAGCTTCTTAGAATAGAAAGCACAGGGGCGGAGTTTTGGAGGTGTGCCCGAGCGCTGAGACAGTATAGCACCGATACCCGCCTCGGACGCATCCACCTCAACTTGGAATGCCAAAGAGGGATCCGGATGTGCCAGCACCGGAACCGAGGTGAACAGGTCCTTCAGATGTCTAAACGCCCTGTCCGCCTCAGCCGACCACTGCAAACGCACCGGGCCCCCCTTTAGCAGGGAGGTGATGGGAGCTGCTACCTGTCCAAAACCCCGGATAAACCTCCGGTAGTAATTGGCAAAACCCAAAAACCGCTGCACCTCCTTCACCGTAGTGGGAGTCTGCCAATTACGCACGGCTGAAACGCGGTCAATCTCCATCTCCACCCCTGACGCGGACAACCGATGTCCCAGGAAGGAGATGGACTCCTGGAAAAACAGACATTTCTCCGCCTTCACATACAGGTCATGCTCCAACAGTCTACCCAGCACCCGACGTACCAGGGACACATGCTCGGTTCGTGTAGCGGAGTATATTAGAATGTCATCAATATACACCACTACACCCTGTCCATGCAAATCCCGGAAAATCTCGTCCACAAATGATTGGAAGACTGAAGGAGCATTCATTAAGCCGTATGGCATGACGAGGTACTCATAGTGACCTGAGGTGGTACTGAATGCTGTCTTCCACTCATCTCCTTCCCTAATGCGCACCAGGTTGTAAGCGCTCCTGAGATCCAGTTTTGTGAAGAATCGCGCCCCGTGTAATGACTCCGTCATACTAGCAATCAGAGGGAGAGGATAGCTGTATTTAATTGTAATCTGATTGAGACCACGGTAATCAATACACGGGCGTAAACCCCCATCCTTCTTCTTCACAAAAAAGAAACTCGAGGACGCAGGGGAAGTGGACGGCCGTATGTATCCCTGTCTCAGAGATTCGGTGACGTAATTCTCCATAGCTGCCGTCTCCTCCTGAGACAGAGGATACACATGACTACGAGGAAGCGCAGCGCCTACCTGGAGGTCTATCGCACAATCCCCCTGTCGATGAGGTGGTAATTGAGTCGCCCTCATTTTACAGAAGGCGAGTGCCAAATCGGCATACTCAGGAGGAATGTGCATTGTGGGAATTTGGTTCGGACTTTCCACCGTCGTTGCCCCTACGGAAACACCTACACACCGCCCGAAACACTGATCAGACCATCCCTTGAGAGCCCTCTGTTGCCATGAAATGTTGGGGTCATGAGATGTTAACCAGGGAAGCCCAAACACCACGGGAAACGCAGGAGAGTCAATCAAAAACAACTGTATAATCTTCTCATGGCCCTTCTGCGTCTTCATCTTAAGTGGCGCTGTGACCTCCCTAATCAATCCCGACCCCAAAGGGCGGCTATCTAAGGCATGGATTGGGAAGGGCACATCAACTGGTACAATAGGGATCCCTAACTTATATGTGAACCGGCGATCGATAAAATTCCCAGCTGCGCCTGAATCTACTAGCGCCTTATGCTGGGAGTGAGAAGAAACCTCGGGAAACACAACTTTAATACACATATGTACAACAGAGAGCTCTGGGTGAGTTGGGTGCTTACTCACCTGGAATGACTCATCAGTGCGTTGCCTACTGCCTCGATTCCTAGGAGACCCTCCCCAGCACCGAACCGCAGTGTGTCCTCTGCGGCCACAGTTGGTGCAGGGGACGGCCTCTCTCCTAGTCTCCCTAGCACCAGCACCCCCGAGCTCCATAGGGCTCGGCTCAGAAGTGCTGGGGGATGGAATGGACGGCCCCAACTCCGGAAGCCCGCGGGTAGCCAACAGGGTATCTAGGCGAATCGACATGTCCACCAGCTGATCGAAACTTAGGTTGGTGTCCCTGCAGGCCAACTCTCGATGAACGTCCTCCCTTAGGCTGCACCTGTAGTGGTCGATGAGGGCCCTCTCATTCCATCCCGCATTGGCAGCCAGAGTCCGGAAGTCCAGTGCGAACTCCTGCGCGCTCCTCTTCCCCTGTCTGAGGTGGAACAGACGCTCACCCGCCGCCTTCCCCTCTGGGGGATGATCGAACACCGCCCTGAAGCGGCGGGTGAACTCAGCATAGTTTACTGTAGCGGCGTCTATTCCCCCCCACTCGGCCAGAGGTGGTACTTCCATTTCTACCGCAATGATAGATTCCGGATCAGCGGGGAACCTTATAGATAGGGAGCTGGTCTCTGAATGGGGGTTGCCCACCGTGCCACTGCCATTTCCGCTACACGTCACCTCACTGGACAATAAACTCCTTGGATCAGGCACCATTACGCACGTCACACTCCATCACCATCACCATTCCCACACTACCGGAGCACCACGAGGAGCTGTCATTCCACATCGTCACGTCACCCCTTCACCGGATCGTTTTGGGATTGCCCTGGCTCAGACTACAGAACCCCACCATCAATTGGAGCACCAAGAGGATCATAGCCTGGTCCACCTCATGCCGGAAGACCTGCCTGCCGGTGGTTTGTTGTTCCACGTCAGTGGAGAGTCCGGAGTCCGCCCTCCAGCCCAACATTCCACATTAGCACGCAGATCTTTCCGATGTCTTCTCTTCATTAAAGGCTACGTGTCTCCCTCCTCACATGCCCTGGGACTGCGCCATTGACCTGCTGGAGGGACAACACTCCCCGAAGAGTCGCATTTACCCCCTTTCCATGGCGGAGACTGAGGCCATGGAAAAGTATGTGGCGGAGACCCTGAAACAGGGGTTCATTAGATGCTCTACCTCTCCTGCCTCCGCCAGCTTCTTCTTCGTGTCCAAAAAAGACGGAGGACTGAGACCATGCATTGACTACAGGGGGCTGAACGCAGTCACCACCAAGTACCGGTACCCTCTCCCTCTGGTTCCGTCGGCCATCAAGCAGCTACGAGGGGCCCGGTACTTTACCAAGTTGGACCTGAGGAGTGCCTACAACCTGATCCGAATCCGGGAAGGAGACGAGTGGAAGACGGCATTCAGCACTACCTCAGGCCACTATGAATACTGCGTCATGCACTACCCCATCTGTGTTCCAGTCCTACGTCAATGACATGTTCCGGGACATGCTGAGTAGACAGGTGGTGGTGTACATCGACGATATCCTGATCTACTCGGCTACGTTTGAGGAGCACGTCAGGGACGTCTGAGCATCGGAGGAGGGCGTGGGTGCGGTCCTCTCCCAGTGGCACGGTAAGCCAGAGAAAATGTATCCCTGTCTTTTTCTCTAAAAAGCTTACCCCCGCAGAAAGGACCTATGGAGTTGGAGACAGGGAGCTGTTGGCGGTGGTCCTCGCTCTGGAGGAATGGAGACATTGGCTGGAGGGCGCAGTCCATCTATTCCGGATTCTTACTGACCACCGGAATTTTGAGAAAATACAGGCAGCAAAACGGATGAACTCTCGTCAAGCCAGGTGGGCCCAATTTCTCACTCGCTTCCAATTCATTCTGTCCTACCGACCAGAATCCTAGAATGTGAAGGCCGACGCACTCTTCAGGATGCACCATACCGGAGAAAGGAAGGATCTGGGGGGTCCTATCCTGCCCTCGTCTCTCATCGCTGCTCCTGTGGTTTGGGATGTGGACGAAGACATCCGCCTGGCGGCTCAGGAGGACCCGGCGCCTGCCAACACTCCTCCGGGGCGCGTGTATGTACCCACCAGGGTCCGTGACCGCCTGCTGATCTGGGTGCACACCACCCTTATGGCAGGGTATGTTCTGGTATTACGCGCACCCTGCATTCTCTAGCCCAAAAATACTGGTGGCCCACCTTGGCTTCTGATGTCTCCTGCTACGTCAACTCCTGTTCCGTATGTTGCCAAACGAAGACACCTTTGAATGCCCCGGCAGGCAAACTAGTTCCTCTCCCAGTGCCTCAGCGACCTTGGTCACACCTGTCCATAGACTTTGTCACCGACCTTCCACGTTCTGACGGCTTCACTACAGTCATGGTGGTCGTAGATCTGTTCTCCAAATCATGCCGTTTTTTGCCACCAACTGGGCATCCTTCTGCTCTCCAGGTCGCTGAGGTTCTGTTCCAACAGGTCTTCCGGCATTATGGACTTCCGGAGGACATCGTCTCGAACTGTGGCCCCCAATTCACCTCCCGATTGTGGAAGGCTTTCCTGGAGAAGATCGGGGCCACGGCCAGCCTCACTTCCGGGTATAGGCCTCAGTCGAATGGGCAGGTGGAGCGCATGAACCAGGAGCTGGGGAGGTTTCTTCGTTGCCACTGTCAGGACCGGCAGGGTGAATGGGCGAGGTTTCTTCCATGGGCAGAATATGCCCAGAACTCCCTAGTTCACTCCTCCATGGGGCTCACTCCCTTCCAGTGCGTCCTGGGGTACCAGCCGGCCCTGGCCTCTTGGACACCCAGCCAGACCGATAAGCCCGCTGTCGACGAGTGGTTCAACAGGGCCGGACAGGTCTGGTACGCCGCCCATGTCCATCTCCAGAGGGCCATTCGTCGGCAGAAGGACCAAGCCGACCACCACCGCAGTGAGGCCCCTGTATTCCAGCCTGGGGATCGTGTCTGGCTGTCCACAAAAAACCTCCCTCTCCGCCTACCCTGCAAGAAACTGAGCCCCCGGTTTGTGGGGCCGTTTAAGGTCCTCCGGCGGATAAATGAGGTATCATACTGGCTGCTCCTTCCCCTTCACTACCGTGTCTCACCCACTTTTCATGTGTCTCTCCTCAGGCCGGTGGTTCCTGGTCCTCTGGTGGATGCCGTCCCCCGGGGTATGCCTCCTCCGCCCCTGGACATTGACGGGAGTCCGGCGTATGCAGTGAGGGACCTGCTGGACTCCAGGTTCCGTGGGGGATGGCTCCATTACCTGGTGGACTGGGAGGGGTATGGTCCTGAGGAGAGGAGCTGGGTTCCGGCCCGCTCCTCGTCCTCAGGGTCGTCCTCCTGGCCGGCGACGTCCAGCAGCTGGAGCCGCGCGTCCGGGTGGGTGGGTACTGTCACGTCTCCGTTGCTCCTCTCCGGCTCTCTGATTCGCCGGTCTACTGAGCCACCGGTCTGAGTGCACCACCTCGGCAACACCGGAATGGAAACCCAATGCACCCTAATCACCTCCAGCGCACCTGCATCTCATCATCTCATCACCACCCCTATTTAGCCCTGGACTGTTCTGGATGATGTTGTGTGTGATTGTTTAGCTTCGTGTCGTTTACTCGCTCTTTGTTATTTCTCTTGCTCATTGTTAAGTCAACCTTGACCTTGTTCATTCCTGCGTCTGCGTCCTGCCTCTTCGTATACCTATCAGTTGTAACTGTGTTGTATCAGCTGAGCGGAGTTAAGCAGTGTCATTTTGTCGGATGATATGAAATATGCCTCAATCGGAGGCTATCGCTTGTGTATCTTGGCTACATTGGTATTTACATTTGGTGAAAATTGTTTGTCAATTTTGATTGATAGCCTATCTGTTTTATGCTGAACTTGGGCTTCATCAAGGTTTGTTTGTGAGTAAATCTAGCTTTGATAATAGCCAGTGCTTACCGGCCTTGACCACACCTCACTGATGGCTGTGTTTTATATTATGAAACAAACTTTTGAGATACATATAAATATATTTATTATCACCCCCTTTCTCCTCCCTCTCCCCCTCTCCCCCTCTCTCTCTCATCTCTCCTCCCTCTCCCCATCTCTCTCTCATCTCTCCCCCTCTCCCCCTCTCTCTCTCATCTCTCCCCCTCTCCCCATCTCTCTCTCAGCTCTCCCCCTCTCCCCCTCTCTCTCTCATCTCTCCCCCTCTCTCTCTCATCTCTCCTCCCTCTCCCCATCTCTCTCTCATCTCTCCCCCTCTCCCCCTCTCTCTCTCATCTCTCCCCCTCTCCCCATCTCTCTCTCAGCTCTCCCCCTCTCCCCCTCTCTCTCTCATTTTTCTCCCCTCTCCCCCTCTCTCCTCATCTCTCCCCCTCTCCCCCCCTCTCTCTCATTTTCTCCCCCTCTCCCCATCTCTCCTCTCTCCCCCCTCCCCATCTTTCTCCTTCTTCCCCCTCTCCCCCCCCTCTCCCTCCTCCCCCTCCCCATCCTCTCCTCTCCTCCCCTCTCCCTCCTCTCTCCTCTCTCCCCCTCTCCCCTCCCTCTCTCCTCTCTCCCCTCCCCTCCCCTCTCTCCCTTCCTCCCCCTCTCCCCCTCTCCCTTCTCCCTCCCCCTCCTCCCTCCCCCCCCTCTCTCTCATTCTCCCCCTCTCCCCTTCTCTCTCTCCTCCTCTCCCCCTCTCCTCCCCTCTCCCTCTCTCTCTCATCCCCCTCTCCCCCATCTCTCTCTCATCTCTCCCCCTCTCCCCATCTCTCTCTCATCCTCCCCTCTCCCCACTCTCTCTCTCCTCTCTCCCTCCCCCCCTCCCTCCATCTCTCCTCCCACTCGCCCTCTCCTCCTCATCTCCCCCCTCTCCTAAGAATCTCCCCCCTCGTCTCTCTCCATCCCGTTACTCCCCCTCATCCCCCCATTCACTCTCATCCTCTCTCCCCGCTCTCTCACACTCCCCCCTCTCTCATCATCCTCTCTCCTCCTCTCCCCTCTCTCTCTCCTCTCTCCCCCTAGGCTCCCCCCTCTCTCTCTCCTCTCGGGTCTTCCCTCTCCCTCCGTCTCTCTCCTCTTCTCCCTGGTCTTCTCTCCTCTCTTCCTCCCTCTCCCCATCTCTCTCATCCTCTCCTCCCTCCTCCCCCTCTCTCTCTCATCTCTCCTCCCTCTCCCCCTCTCTCTCTCATCTCTCCCCCTCTCCCCCTTCATACATTGTATCCATGTAGAGAATGTAAAATGTGTTCCGTGTCTCAATCAAGTCCAATTTCAGGTCCTTCAGTTCCATTACAGCTGAAACTCTACTCTACCTTCCTCTGCACTTTACATTAGCCTTGTGAGTATGTGTGTGTCCTTGCGTGAGTGTGTGCGTGCATGCTTGCGTGTGTGTGTAAATGCGTGTATGTTGGGAGTTGGGAGTGGGGGGGGGGGGGGGGGGGGGGCTTATGGAGAGACAGAGCGCTAATACCCTCATATACCCATTACAGCTAAAAGCATTGCGTGTGCCCTCACATAGCCTCACTGTACTCTGCTCTACCTGGCCTGTGCAGCAGTTGGGATGGGAAAACTTACACTACATGACCAAAAGTATGTGGACACCTGCTCGTCGAACATCTCATTCCAAAATCCTGGGCATTAATGTGGAGTTGGTACCCCCTTTGCTGCTATAACAGCCTCCACTCTTCTGGGAAGGCTTTCCACTAGATGTTGGAACATTGCTGCGGGGACTTGCTTCCATTCAGCCACAAGAGCATTAGTGAGGTCGTGCACTGATGTTGGGCGATAAGTCTGGCTCGCAGTCGTCGTTCCAATTCATCCCAAAGGTTTCGATGGGGTTGAGGTCAGGGATCTGTGCAGGCCAGTCAAGTTCTTCCGCACCGATTTCGAGAAACCATTTCTGTATGGACCTCGTTTTGTGCACAGGGGCATTGTCATGCTGAAACAGGAAAGGGCCTTCCCTAAACTGTTGCCACAAAGTTGGAAGCACAGAATCGTCTGTAATGTCATTGTATGCTGTTGCGTTAAGATTTCCCTTCACTGGAACTTAGGGGCCTTGCCTGAACCATGAAAAACAGCCCCAGACCATTATTCCTCCACCAAATTTAACAGTTGGCACTATGTATTGGGGCAGGTAGCATTCTCCTGGCATCCGCCAAACCCAGATTTGTCCGTTGGACTGTCAGATGGTGAAGCGTGACTCATCACTCCAGAGAACGCGTTTCCACTGCTCCAGAGTCCAATGGCGGCAAGCTTTACACCACTCCAGTCGACACTTGGCATTGCGCATGGAGTTCTTAGGCTTGTGTGCGGCTATTCGTCCATGGAAACCCATTTCATGAAGCTCCCGACAAACAGTTATTGTGCTGACGTTGCTTCCAGAGGCAGTTTGGAACTCGGTAGTGAGTGTTGCAACGGAGGACGGACAATTTTTACGCACTACGTGCTTCAGCATTCGCCGGTCCCGTTCTGTGAGCGTGTGTGGCCTACCACTTCGTGGCTGAGCCGTTGTTGCTCCTAGACGTTTCCACTTCACAGTAACAGCATTTACAGTTGACCGGTGGCAGCTCTAGCAGGGCATACATTTTATGAACTGACTTGTTGGAAAGGTGGCATCCTATGACGGTGCCACGTTGAAAGTCACTGAGCTCTTCAGTAAGGCCATTCTACTGCCGATGTTTGTCTATGGAGATTGCATGGATGCGTGCTCGATTTTATACACCTGTCAGCAACGGGTCGTGGCTGAAATAGCCGAATCCACTCATTTTGAAGGTGTGTCCACATACTTTTGTGTAATATAGTGAATATTACAATAATACAATGAGGAGGAGAGGAAAACAGACTCTACCTGCTCTGGGGTTTCATGTTTAACTACAAGAGGTGAGGAAAGAATGGTATGGCAGACTTCATCAAAAAGGTTCCTGAGAGACTGAGACACTGAAACATTTATCCAGTTTTCAATTATCGTCATGGTAATTATCAGGTTCTGTTAAGAGAGAGGTAATTGTAGAGACCGTTGGTAATTATATCAAATTAGAGAAGACTCCCATCACATCCTTGCTCCGTGTGTGTGTGTGTGTGTGTGTGTGCGTTTGTGTGTGTTTGTACGTGTTGATTGCGTGTGTACATACGTACGTGAGTGCGTGTGTACATTCGTACGTGAGTGCGTGTGTGAGTGTATGAGTGTGATTGTGTGAGTGTGATTATGTGTTACAATGTTTTCAGCCCACCTTTTA
>LR778281.1:43628348-43653348 GCA_902810595.1 Coregonus sp. 'balchen'
TTTTTGAAGGGCAGGAAAAACGCATGAAAGGGACGATGGACGGGACCATGTACCGTCAAATCTTGGGTGAGAACCTACTTCCCTCGTTCAGGGCATTGACAATGGGTCATGGATGGATATTCCAGCATGACAATGACCCAAAACACATGGCCAAGGCAACAAAGGAGTGGCTCAAGAAGAAGCACATTAAGGTCCTGGAGTGGCCTAGCCAGTCTCCAGACCTTAATTCCATAGAAAATCTGTGGAGGGAGCTAAAGGTTCGAGTTGCCAAACTTCAGCCTCGAAACCTTAATGACTTGTAGAAGGTCTGCAAAGAGGAGTGGGACAAAATCCCTCCTGAGATGTGTACAAACCTGGTGGTCAACTACAGGAAACGTCTGACCTCTGTGATTGCCACCAAGTACTAAGTCATGTTTTGCAGAGGGGTCAAATACTTATTTCCCTCATTAAAATGCAAATCAATTTATAACATTTTTTACATGCGTCTTTCTGGATTTTATTGTTGTCATTCTGTCTCTCACTGTTCAAATAAACCTACCATTAAAATTATAGACTGATCATGTCTTTGTCAGCGGGCAAACGTACAAAATCAGCAGGGGATCAAATACTTTGTGTGTGTGTGTTCGTGCGTGTGTGTGTGTGGTGTCAAATTCCATGAGCCAATCCAGAAACAGAAAAGTTGACCATTGCTTTAATACGGGATGGTTGTTGCTCAATATGCAATATGTTACTAGGATGGTGTTTGTGACACTCTGGCTCCATGGACTTTGAATATTGAGCCAGGGTTGTTCATTTTCATTTGTTTGGGTGTATTTCATTTGGTGGTGTTGGGGATGGGTGAGTTTCATTTTGTTTGTGTCTAGTGGTGATTGGTCTATGACTCCCAATCGGAGGTAACGAGTGTCAGCTGTCGGCTCGTTATCTCTGATTGGGAGCCATATATATTCTGTGTGTTTTCTCCTTTGTTTTGTGGGTTATTGTTCCGTGTTTCAGTCGTTGTACTGTGGACTTCACTTTCGTTCTTTTGTTTTGTATTGACGTGCTTTTCAATTAAAGTCATGTTCGTTCAACGCGCTGCGCTTTGGTCTCCTTCACTCCTAGACGATCGTGACAGAATAACCCACCATAAAAGGACCAAGCAGCGCGTCCAGGAGCAAAGGGTCTGGACACAGGAGTTATGGACGCCTCCTAAGGATTTTTGGACATGGGAGGAGATTCGGGCTGGAAAGGGTCCTTGGGCACAACCGGAGGAATATCACCGCCCTCGTGAAGAGCTGGAGGCAGCCAAAGCCGAGAGGAGGTGGTACGAGGAGGCAGCGCGAAGGCGAGGCTGGAAGCCCGTGGAAGAGAGGCAACCCCAAGAAATTTTTTGGGGGGGGCACATGGCTTGGGCGACGGAGCAGCAGGAGGCTGCCACAAGGCAGAGTCAGAGGGCTGCCAGGTTAAGGGGGCTGACGGAGGCAGAGAAGGGACGGATTCAGTGGGCTACCAGGTCAAGGGGGCTACTGGGTAAAGCAGGGAAGGAAAGTGTTGAGGCACGGCGTGAGGTACTGGGGTGTGTAACCAGTTCGGTCCGGCCCGTTCCTAGTCCCGAGGTGCAGCCAGTAGTGTGTGTTCCCCGTACGGTACGGCCTGTTCCGGTCCCTCGCACTAAGTGTAAGGTGCGCGTCGCCAGCCCGGTTCGGCCTGTTCCTGCCATACGCACCAAGTGTACGGTGCGCGTCGCCAGCTCAGCCCGGCCTGTTCCTTCTCCACGCACCAGGGATACGGTGCGCTTCGCCAGCCCAGCCCGGCCTGTTCCTACTCCACGCACCAGGGATACGGTGCGCTTCGCCAGCCCGGCCCGGCCTGTTCCGGCCACTCGCACCAGGGATACGGTGCGCGTCGCCAGCCCAGCCCGGCCTGTTCCTGCTCTCCGCAATAGGCGTGAGGTGAGTCCCCAGGGTCCAGCATGCCCTGTTCCGGCTCCCCGCACTAGGCGTTATGGGAGTCCCCAGGGTCCAGCATGCCCTGTTCCGACTCCCCGCACTAGCCCTGAGATGCGTGTCCTCAGCCCGGTACCTCCAGTTCCGGCACCACGCATCAGGCCTACGGTGCGTCCCCAGGGTCCAGCATGCCCTGTTGCTTCTCCCCGCACTAGCCCTGAGATGCGTGTCCTCAGCCCGGTACCTCCTGTTCCGGCACCACGCACCAGGCCTACGATGCGCCTCAGACGGCCAGAGTCTGCCGTCTGCCCAACGGGGCCTGAACTGCCCGTCTGCCCAAAGCCTGCAAAGCCGCCCGTCTGCCATGAGCCATCAGAGCCGTCCGCCAGACCGGAGCCGCTAGAGCCTTCCGCCAGACAGGATCAGCCCAGAGCCTTCCGCCAGACAGGATCAGCCAGAGCCTTCTGCCAGACAGGATCAGCCAGAGCCTTCTGCCAGACAGGATCAGCCAGAGCCTTCTGCCAGACAGGATCAGCCAGAGCCTTCCGCCAGACAGGATCAGCCAGATCCGTCAGTCGGCCATGAGCAGCCAGATCCGTCAGCCAGCCATGAGCAGCCAGATCCGTCAGCCAGCCATGAGCAGCCAGATCCGTCAGCCAGCCATGAGCAGCCAGATCCGTCAGCCAGCCATGAGCAGCCAGATCCGTCAGCCAGCCATGAGCAGCCAGATCCGTCAGCCAGCCATGAGCAGCCAGATCCGTCAGCCAGCCATGAGCAGCCAGATCCGTCAGCCAGCCATGAGCCGTCCAGCCATGAGCAGCCAGATCCGTCAGCCAGCCATGAGCCGTCCAGCCAGGATCCGCCAGAGCCGTCCAGCCAGGATCCGCCAGAGCCGTCCAGCCAGGATCCGCCAGAGCCGTCCAGCCAGGATCCGCCAGAGCCGTCCAGCCGGGATCCGCCAGAGCCGTCCAGCCGGGATCCGCCAGAGCCGTCCAGCCGGGATCCGCCAGAGCCGTCCAGCCAGGATCCGCCAGCCAGCCAGGATCCGCCAGAGCCAGCCAGCCAGGATCCGCCATTTAGTCAGGTGCTGCCCCTTAGCTCGGTGTTGCTCCTTATCCTGTTGCTGTCCCTTATCCTGGTGCTGTCCCTTAGCCTGGTACTGCCCCTTAGTCCGGTACTGCCCCTTAGTCCGGTACTGCCCCGTAGTCCGGTGCTGCCCCTTAGTCCGGTGCTGTCCCTTAGCCCGGTGCTGCCCCTTATCCCGGTGCTGCCCCTTATCCCGGTGCTGCCCCTTAGGCCGATGCTGCCCCTTAGTCCGGTGTTGCCCCTTAGTCCAGGTGGGGTTAGTTGGAGGGTGGTCATTGGGAGGAGGCTACCGAAGCAGGTTGTGACTGTGGTGGGGTGGGGATCACGACCGGGGCCAGAGCCGCCACCGTGGACAGACGCCCACCCAGACCCTCCCCTAGTCCTGATGTTGGTGCGCCCGGAGTTCGCACCTTTAGGGGGGGGTACTGTGACACTCTGGCTCCATGGACTTTGAATATTGAGCCAGGGTTGTTCATTTTCATTTGTTTGGGTGTATTTCATTTGGTGGTGTTGGGGATGGGTGAGTTTCATTTTGTTTGTGTCTAGTGGTGATTGGTCTATGACTCCCAATCGGAGGTAACGAGTGTCAGCTGTCGGCTCGTTATCTCTGATTGGGAGCCATATATATTCTGTGTGTTTTTCTCCTTTGTTTTGTGGGTTTTGCCAGTATGAAAAAATGTATGCACTCACTAACTGTAAGTCGCTCTGGATAAGAGCGTCTGCTAAATGACTAAAATGAAAATGTTGTAAACAACAGCCAACTTTAAGGGACATGGGCAGAAAGCTTCCATTCTTGTTAATCTAACTGCACTGTCCAATTTACAGTAGCTGTTACAGCTAAAAAATACTATGCTATTGTTTGAGGATAGTGTGCACAACAACAAAGCACTTTTATCAAGGCAACTGGTTTGGTACATTCACCTCTGAAGGAATATATATATATTCAGTAATATTGCTCGGATTTGTCACCCCCCCTTGGAATATTTCCTATTTTGTTGCCTTACAACCTGGAATTAAAACGGGATTTTTGGGGGGTTTGTATCATTTGATTTACACAACATGCCTACCACTTTGAAGATACAACATATTTTTTATTGTGAAACAAACAAGAAACAAGACAAAAAAACAGAAAACTTCACCACACAGTCAATACTATGTAGAGCCACCTTTTGCAGCAATGTCACGGATTCAGCCGAGGCTGCCCCTCCTCCTTGCTCGGGCAGGCTTCGGCGTTCGTCGTCCCCGGAGTACTAGCTGCTCCCGATCTATGTTTCTGTGTTTGACTTGTTGGGTCTTGATTGTCTACACCTGTTTCCCATTATGTTGTACTGTCTTCCCTATTTAACCCTCTGTCTTTCATTGTGTGTTGTGTGTGATTGCATTTCGTCATCGGCAGTCGTTAGTGTGCGGGTTATTTTCCTCCCTGTGTGGAGGTTGCATGTACTCAGTTTACTTTCTAGTAAAGTACGTTTCCTGTAAGCTCTGTGTCCTGCATTTGACTTCGCCCACCGCATTTCACTGACGCTTATGACAGAATCACACACCACTGACATGGAGTCAGCAGGAGCAGCGGTGCCAGCAGGATCAATGGAAGAACGCGTACAACAACAAGCGGCCATGATCCAGGCTCTCGGCACCGCCATGGAACGTGTTGTGAACACCATGGAGCAATGGGAGAGAGGAGGTCTGCCTACAACTCCTCCGATTACACCACCACCATCATCGATACCCATCGCTTCACCTCCGGGGTCCAGTGGGATTCGGCTCTCGCTCCCGAGGGCTTATGATGGCACAGCTGCCGGGTGTCAGGGTTTCCTGCTCCAGGTCGAACTCTACCTGGCAACCATCCACCCGGTCCCCTCGGGATACGAGAGCGTGTCCGCCCTCGTCTCCTGTCTGTCCGGCAAGACGCTGGAGTGGGCCAACGCCGAGTGGGGGGGGAATAGACGCCGCTACTGTCAGCTATGCGGAGTTCACCCGCCGCTTCAGGGCGGTATTCGATCATCCACCAGAAGGAAAAGCGGCGGGTGAGCGTCTATTCCACCTCAGACAGGGGAAGAGGAGCGCGCAGGAATTCGTACTGGACTTTCAGACTCTGGCTGCCAACGCGGGATGGAATGAGAGGGCCCTCATCGACCACTACCGATGTAGCTTGAGGGAGGACGTGCGTCGGGAATTGGCCTGCAGGGACACCAACCTAAGCCTGGACCAACTGGTGGACATGTCGATTCGACTGGATACCCTGTTGGCTACCCGCGGACGTCCGGATCCGGGGCCGTCCATTCCATCCCCCAGCACTTCCGAGCCTACCCCTATGGAGCTCGGAGGTGCTGGTATGAGGGAGACCAGGAGAGGGGCCGTCCCCTGCACCAACTGTGGCCGCAGAGGACACACTGCTGGTCGGTGCTGGGGAGGGTCTCCTAGGAATCGAGGGCAGTAGGCAGTGCACTGATGAGCCATTCCAGGTGAGTAGGCACCCAACTCACCCAGAGCTCCCTGTTGCGCATATGTGTATTAATGTTGTGTTTCCCGAGGTTTCTCCTCATTCCCAGCATAAAAGGCGCTAGTAGATTCAGGCGCAGCTGGGAACTTTATCGATCGTCAGTTTACCTATAAATTAGGGATTCCTATTGTTCCAGTTGATGTGCCCTTCCCTATCCATGCCCTAGATAGCCGCTCTTTGGGGTCTGGGTTGATTAGGGAGGTCACAGCGCCTCTCAGGATGAATACACAGGAGGGCCATGAGGAGATAATTAGCTTGTATCTGATTGATTCTCCTGCATTTCCCGGGGTGTTGGGGCTTCCCTGGTTAACTTCTCATGACCCCAATATTTTATGGCAACAGAGGGCTCTCAAGGGATGGTCTGATCAGTGCTTGGGGAGGTGTGTAGGTGTTTCCGTAGGGGCAACGACGGTGGAAATTCCGAACCAAGTTCCCACCATGCACATTCCGCCTGAATATGCCGATTTGTCTCTCGCCTTCTGTAAAAAGAAGGCGACTCAATTACCACCCCATTGACAGGGGGATTGTGCGATAAACCTCCAAGTAGGCGCTGCGCTTCCCCGAAGTCATGTGTATCCTCTGTCTCAGGAGGAGACGGCGGCTATGGAGACATATGTCACCGAATCTCTGAGACAGGGATACATACGGCCGTCCACTTCCCCTGTGTCATCGAGTTTCTTTTTTGTGAAGAAGAAGGATGGTGGTTTACGCCCGTGCATTGACTACCATGGTCTCAATCAGATCACAATCAAATACAGCTGTCCACTCCCTCTGATTGCTAGTATGACGGAGTCATTACACGGGGCGCGCTTCTTCACAAAATTGGATCTCAGGAGCGCGTACAACCTGGTGCGTATTAGGGAGGGAGATGAGTGGAAGACAGCATTTAGTTCCACCTCGGGCCACTATGAGTACCTCGTCATGCCATACGGTTTTGATGAATGCTCCTTCAGTCTTCCAATCGTTTGTGGATGAGATTTTCCGGGACCTGCATGGATAGGGTGTAGTGGTGTATATCGATGACATTCTAATATACTCCGCTACATGAGCCGAGCATGTGTCCCTGGTTCGTCGGGTGCTTGGTAGACTGTTGGAGCATGACCTGATGGTGTGGAGGCATTGGCTTGAGGGGGCTAAACACCCTTTTCTCATTTTGACTGACCATCGTTACCTGGAGTACATCCGGGCGACGAGGAGGTTGAACCCTCGTCAGGCAAGGTGGGCTATATTTTTCACTCGATTTGTGTTTACGCTCACCTAAAGACCAGGTTCCCAGAACGCTAGGGCAGACGCTTTGTCCCGACTATATGACACAGAGGAGAGGTCCATTTAGCCCACTCCCATACTTCCGGAGTCTTGTCTGGTGGCACCGGTGGTGTGGGAGGTTGATGCGGACATGGAGCGGGCATTACGTACCGATCCTACTCCCCCTCAGTGTCCAGAGGGTCGGATGTACGTGCCGCTCGAGGTGCGTGATCGATTGATAAATTGGGCTCACACGTCACCCTCGTCTGGTCATCCTGGTATTGGTCGGACAGTGCACTGCCTTAGTGGGAAGTACTGGTGGCCCACTTTAGCTAAGGACGTGAGGGTTTATGTTTCCTCCTGCTCGGTGTGCGCCCAGTGTAAGGCGCCTAGACACCTGCCCAGAGGGAAATTACAACCCCTACCCGTTCCACAACGGCCGTGGTCTCATCTATCGGTGGACTTTGTCACGGACCTTCCACCCTCACAGGGGAACACTACGATCTTGGTCGTTGTGGATCAGTTTTTCGAAGTTCTGCCATCTCATTCCTATGCCAGGTCTCCCTACAGCCCTACAAACTGCTGACGCCCTGTTTACACACGTCTTCCGGCACTACGGGGTAACTGAGGATATAGTGTCTGATCGGGGTCCCCAGTTCACCTCTAGAGTCTGGAGGCCGTTTATGGAACGTCTGGGGGTCTCGATTAGCCTTACCTCAGGTTTTTCACCCCGAGAGTAATGGGCAGGTGGAGAGAGTGAACCAGGATGTGGGTAGGTTTCTGAGGTCCTATTACCAGGACCAGCAGGGGGAGTGGTCGGGATATATCCCCTGGGCAGAGATAGCCCAAAACTCACTTTGCCACTCCTCAACTAACATACGCCTTTTCAGTGTGTGTTAGGTTATCAGCCGGTCCTGGCACCTTGGCATCAGAGCCAGATCAAAGCTCCTGCGGTGGACGAGTGGTTTCGGCGCTCAGAAGAGACCTGGAACGCTGCGCATGTCCACCTGCAGCGGGCTATCAGGCAGCACAAGGCGAGCGCCGATCGCACCACCGCAGTGAGGCTCCGGTGTATGCACAGGGAGATCGGGTCTGGCTCTCGACCCGAAACCTGCCCCTTCGCCTGCCCTGCCGGAAGCTGGGTTGGCAGTTTGTGGGGCCATTTAAAGTCCTGAGGAGATTGAACAAGGTTTGTTATAGGTTACAACTTCCTATTAATTACCGTATTAACCCCTCGTTCTATGTGTCTCTCCTCAGGCCGGTAGTAGCTGGTCCACTCCAGGAGTCTGAGGTACGAGAGGTTCCTCCGCCCCCACTGGACATCGAGGGGGCTCCGGCGTACTCAGTGCGTTCCATCTTGGATTCGAGGCGTCGGGTGGGGGGCCTGCAGTATCTTGTGGAGTGGGAGGGGTACGGTCCGGAGGAACGGTGCTGGGTCCCTAGGAGGGACATCCTAGATCCCTCCATGTTGAGGGATTTCCATCAGAATCATCCGACTCCCCCTGCTCCGCGTCCTCCTGGCCGTCGCCGGGGTCGGCGCACGGCTGGAGACGCGCATCAAGGTGGGGGTACTGTCACAGATTCAGCCGAGGCTGCCCCTCCTCCTTGCTCGGGCAGGCTTCGGCGTTCGTCGTCCCCGGAGTACTAGCTGCTACCGATTTATGTTTCTGTGTTTGACTTGTTGGGTCTTGATTGTCTACACCTGTATCCCATTATGTTGTATTGTCTTCCCTATTTAACCCTCTGTCTTTCATTGTGTGTTGTGTGTGATTGTATTTTGTCATCGGCAGTTGTTAGTGTGCGGGTTATTTTCCTCCCTGTGTGGAGGTTGTATGTACTCAGTTTACTTTCTAGTAAAGTACGTTTCCAGTAAGCTCTGTGTCCTGCATTTGACTTCGCCCACCGCATTTCACTGACGCTTATGACAAGCAATTACAGCTGCAAGTCTCTTGGGGTATGTCTCTATAAGCTGGGCACATCTAGCCACTGGGATTCTTGCCCATTCTTCAGTCCAGCTCCTTCAAGTTGAATGGGTTCCGCTGGTGTACAGCAATCTTTAAGTCTCAATTGGATTGAGGTCTGGGCTTTGACTAGGCCATTCCAATACATTTAAATGTTTCCCCTTAAACCACTTGAGTGTTGCTTTAGCAGTATGCTTAGGGTCATTGTCCTGCTGGAAGGTGAACCTTCGTCCCAGTTTCAAATCTCTGGAAGACTGAAACAGGTTTCCCTCAAGAATTTCCCTGTATTTGGCGCCATCCATCATTCCTTCAATTCTGACCAGTTTCCCAGTCCCTGCTGATGAAAAAGATCCCCACAGCATGATGCTTCCACCACCATGCTTCACTGTGGGGATGGTGTTCTCGGGGTTGTGAGAGGTGTTGGGCTTGCGCCAGACATAGCATTTTCATTGATGGCAAAAAAGCTTATTTTAGTCTCATCTGACCATAGTACCTTCTTCCATATGTTTGGGGAGTCTCCCACATGCCTTTTGGCGAACACCAAACGTGTTTGCTTATTTTTTTCTTTAAGCAATGGCTTTTTTCTGGCCACTCTTCCGTAAAGCCCAGCTATGTGGAGTGTACAGCTTAAAGTGGTCCTATGGACAGATACCCCAATCTCCGCTGTGGAGCTTTGCAGCTCCTTCAGGGTTATCTTTGGTCTCTATGTTGCCTCTCTGATTAATGCCTCATGGCCTGGTCCGTGAGTTTTGGTGGGTGGCCCTCTCTTGGCAGGTTTGTTGTGGTGCCATATTCTTTTCATTTTTTAATAATGGATTTAATGGTGCTCCGTGGGATGTTCAAAGTTTCTGATATTTTTTTATAACCCAACCCTGATCTGTACTTCTCCACAACTTTGTCCCTGACCTGTTTGGAGAGCTCCTTGGTCTTCATGGTGCCGCTTGCTTGGTGGTGCCCCTTGCATAGTGGTGCTGCAGGCTTTGGGGCCTTTCAGAACAGGTGTATATAAACTGAGATCATGTGACAGATTGTGTGACACTTCGATTGCACACAGGTGGACTTTATTTAACTAATTATGTGACTTCTGAAGGTAATTGGTTGCACCAGATCTTATTTAGGGGCTTCATAGCAAAGGGGGTAAATACATATGCACGCACCACTTTTCCATTATTCATTTTTTAGAATTTGTTGAAACAAGTTATTTTTTTTCATTTCACTTAACCAATTTGGACTATTTTGTGTATGTCCATTACATGAAATCCAAATAAAAATCCATTTAAATTACAGGTTGTAATGCAACAAAATAGGAAAAACGCCAAGAGGGAGAACACTTCTCACGTACCTGTCCTGATTAGTACTGCTTGGCATAGAAAACTGAGGAAGTGAACACAGGGAAGTGAGGGCATAAATACACAGGTGAACAGGTAGACACAGGTGACACCAATAGGATCATGATTAGTCCAGACTGTGAGTGAGCGTGTGCCTAAGGTTGTCGGAGGATGACACCTAGTGGGTCGCTCCGGAACTGCGACCCCCTCCTGTAACAGCGCCCCCCACCCCCTCGACAAACGGCCCCAGCCGTTCACCTCGGCGCTTCCGGGTAGAGGCGACGGAATGTTGTTATTTGCCCTGGGTCCAGAATGTCCCTCCTGGGTAACCTGGACCGCTCCTCTGGCCCATAACCCTCCCAGTCCACCAGAAATTGGAGACCCCTCCCCACCCGCCGGCAGTCCAGGATCCGGTCCACAGTAAAAGCCGGCTGCCCTCCGACGAGGCGCAGCGTGGGAACAGGACGAGGAGGGGGAGCCAGGGGACAGGTGGCGAAGGGCTTGAGGAGGGACACATGGAATGTGGGATGCACCCGCATGGTGGGGGGAAGTTGCAGGCGTTAGGCCACTGGGTTGACTCGCCGGACCACTCTGAATGGCCCGACGAACCGGGGGGACAGCTTCCTGGACTCCACGTGGAGGGGGAGATCCCACGTGGAGAGCCACACCCTCTGTCCCGGGCAAAAGACCGGGGCCGGGCGATGCCTGCAGTTGGCCAGATGTTGAGACCTGACCGAGGCCCGCTTAAGCGCTGCCCGTACCTGCCTCCAGGTGCGGTGACAGCGACTGATGTGGGCTGGACCGACGGGACTGCTGCCTCCTCCTCTTGCTTGGGGAATAGGGTACCCGTACTGGCAGTAGAAGGGGGACAGGGTGGTGGACGAGCAGAGAAGGTTGTTGTGGGCGTACTCCGCCCACGCCAGTCACTGTCTCCACGTAGCTTGATCCTGGTTGACGCGCTCCGTCTGCCCGTTCGACTGGGGATGGAAGCCGGAAGACAAGCTGACGGAGGCACCATGGCAGATGGCGAATGCCTTCCAGAACCTGGTGGCGAACTGAGTGCCCCGATCCGACATCACATCTTGGAGAATGCCATGGACCCGGAAAACATGCTGCACCACCAACTTAGCCGTCTCCCGGGCCGACGGGAGTTTGGGAAGGGGAATGAAGTGGGCAGCCTTCGAGAACCGGTCCACAACAACCAGGATGACTGTGTATCCATCAGAGGGGGATAGGGCGGAAATGAAATCCAGCGAGATGTGGGACCAGGGGCGCTTGGGGATCGGCAGGGGTCGGAGCAGCCCTGCCGCAGGTTGACGTGAGCTCTTCGTGCGCGCGCACACCTGGCAAGCAGCCACGAAGGCGCGCATATCCCCCTCAGCAGATGGCCCCCACAACCTCCTACGCAGGAATTCCAATGTCCTGGCGCCCCCTGGATGGCTGGTGAGGTCGGAAGCGCCCACTGAAGCAGTCGCGAGCGCGCAGCCTTGGGTACGTACATCCTCCCCAATGGACCTCCGCCCGGATCAGGCTCCAGCCGTAGCGCTGCTCTGACCAGCCTATCATTGGCATTGTGGACAATGGGGTCGTCTCACTGCACCAGGTCCACGAGGTCGAACTGCCAGGAGAGCGAATCAGGCTTGGTGTTCTTCGACCCCGGACGGTATGAGATGGTGAACCTGAACCTGGTGAAGAACAACGCCCACCTGGCCTGGCGCGAGATGAGCCTCTTGGCCCCCTGAATGTAGGCTAAGTTCTTGTGGTCAGTCCATATGATGAATGGATGGGCGGCCCCCACTAGCCAATGTCTCTACTCCCCCAGGGCGAGCTTGACCGCTAGCAGCTCACGGTTCCCCACGTCGTAATTTCGCTCCGCCGGGGACAGCCGACGGGAGAAAAACGCGCAGGGGTGAGTCTTACCGTCTGTGAGGAACCGCTGGGACAGGATTGCTCCCACCGCAATGTCTGAAGCATCCACCTCCACAATGAACGGCAGGGACAGATCAGGACCGGGGCCGATGTAAAGCGCCGCTTCAGCGCATCAAATGCGTTCCCCGCTGATAGGGAGACGTGGAGGCGCACCTTGCGTCATGCATCTCTCATGCGCCCTCTCACGACGCCGATTGTCTACACGCACCGAGAGGTCGACGAGGCCGTCCAGTCGCTCAGGCAGTTCCCTGAAGGAGAGTTCGTCCTTCATCCCCTCCGATAGCCCCTGAGTGTAAAGGACAACCAGGGCGGCCTTCTCCCATCCTGCCTCTCGAGCCCGGGTCCGGAACTCCACGGAGTAGTCCGCCACCGAACTGTCACCCTGTCGACAGGCCGTGAGCCGCCTCCCAGCCTCGTACCCCGACACCATCCGAGAGGTGTCAAACACATTGCGTAGCTCCCGGGTGAATAGATAGGAATCGGAGCACGCTGGAGTTTGGCTCCCCCCTCCGCGGTAGCCCAGGAAAGGGCCAAACCCGTTAACAGAGTGATAATGTACGCCAACTGGCCCTGCTCCGTCGGGAAGGAAGAGGGTTGTAGGCCGAATATCAGGCAACACTGGGTGATGAATTCCCTGCAGCACTCTGGACGTCCGTCGTACGGCTCTGCACGGCGAACATCAGCTGGCAGAGATTCTCGGTGATCTGCTGCAGACTGCAGTCGTGCTGGTTCAGCCTGGCTCCCTGCGTTGCCAATGCGCTATGATACTGTGCTGCCTCTGCTGGGTCCATAACTCCTGGCAGACTTGAAACAAAATATTGTGTAGTGATGTAATTCTTCACTGGATCAGTCTGAAACTTTGCACACACACTGCTGCCATCTGGTGGACAACATCGAAATTAAATCTAGAATCCTACATCTCTGTCTGGCCTTTCTCTTGCAATAAAAACATTATGCAACCAACAAATAAATAGAAAACGCATGTTTTTTTGTTTGTACAGTGGGGAGAACAAGTATTTGATACACTGCCGATTTTGCAGGTTTTCCTACTTACAAAGCATGTAGAGGTCTATAATTTTTATCATAGGCACACTTCAACTCTGAGAGACGGAATCTAAAACAAAAATCCAGAAAATCACATTGTATGATTTTGAAGTAATTAATTTGCATTTTATTGCATGACATAAGTTTGATTTGATACATCAGAAAAGCAGAACTTAATATTTGGTACAGAAACCTTTGTTTGCAATTACAGAGATCATACGTTTCCTGTAGGTCTTGACAAGGTTTGCACACACTGCAGCAGGGATTTTGGCCCACTCCATACAGACCTTCTCCAGATCCTTCAGGTTTCGGGGCTGTCGCTGGGCAATACGGACTTTCAGCTCCCTCCAAAGATTTTCTATTGGGTTCAGGTCTGGAGACTGGCTAGGCCACTCCAGGACCTTGAGATGCTTCTTACGGAGCCACTCATGCTGGAAGACCCAGCCATGACCCATCTTCAATGCTCTTACTGAGGGAAGGAGGTTGTTGGCCAAGATCTCGCGATACATGGTCCCATCCATCCTCCCCTCATTACGGTGCAGTCGTCCTGTCCCCTTTGCAGAAAAGCATCCCCAAAGAATGATGTTTCCATCTCCATGCTTCACGGTTGGGATGGTGTTCTTGGGGTTGTACTCATCCTTCTTCTTCCTCCAAACACGGCGAGTGGAGTTTAGACCAAAAAGCTCTATTTTTGTCTCATCAGAACACATGACCTTCTCCCATTCCTCCTCTGGATCATCCAGATGGTCATTGATAAACTTCAGACGGGCCTGGACATGCGCTTTTTTGAGCAGGGTGACCTTGCGTGCGCTGCAGGATTTTATTCCATGACGGCGTAGTGTGTTACTAATGGTTTTCCTTGAGACTGTGGTCCCAGCTCTCTTCAGGTCATTGACCAGGTCCTTCCGTGTAGTTCTGGGCTGATCCCTCACCTTCCTCATGATCATTGATGCCCCACGAGGTGAGATCTTGCATGGAGCCCCAGACCGAGGGTGATTGACCGTCATCTTGAACTTCTTCCATTTTCTAATTATTGCGCCAACAGTTGTTGCCTTCTCACCAAGCTGCTTGCCTATTGTCCTGTAGCCCATCCCAGCCTTGTGCAGGTCTACAATTTTATCCCTGATGTCCTTACACAGCTCTCTGGTCTTGGCCATTGTGGAGAGGTTGGAGTCTGTTTGATTGAGTGTTTGGACAGGTGTCTTTTATACAGGTAACGAGTTCAAACAGGTGCAGTTAATACAGGTATATGAGTGGAGAGCAGGAGGGCTTCTTAAAGAAAAACTAACAGGTCTGTGAGAGCCGGAATTCTTACTGGTTGGTAGGTGATCAAATACTTATGTCATGCAATAAAATGCAAATGAATTACTTCAAAATCATACAATGTGTTTTTCTTGATTTTTGTTTTAGATTCCGTCTCTCACAGTTGAAGTGTGCTTATGATAAAAATTACAGACCTCTACATGCTTTGTAAGTAGGAAAACCTGCAAAATCGGCAGTGTATCAAATACTTGTTCTCCCCACTGTATTATCTTTTACCAGATCTAATGTGTTATATTCTCCTACATTAATTTCCCATTTCCACAAACTGCAAAGAATTTCCTTTCAAATGATATCAAGAACATGCATATCCTTGTTTCAGGTCCTGAGCTACAGGTAGTTAGATTTGGGTATGTCATTTTAGGCGAAAATTAACATTATGAGGAAATAGATATCTGTGGTCTTTCACAAAGAGATATCTGTGGTCCCCCACCCCCCTACCCCAACCAGGTGCTACTGTCACGATCGTTACATGATGAAGCGGACCAAGGCGCAGCGTGATAGGCGTACATACTTTATTTAGTGTACACAACACGAACCAAAACAACAAATCAAACGATACGTGAAGTCCTAGGTCATAACACAAACCTTTCGGATCAAGATCCCACAATAAACTGGCGCCAACAGGCTGCCTAAGTATGGTCCCCAATCAGAGACAACGAGCTACAGCTGTCTCTGATTGGGAACCACCCTGGCCAACATAGAAACTAAACGATCTAGAACACAACATAGAAAACTATAACATAGAAAAATCCACACCCTGGCTCAACATATAAGAGTCCCCAGGGCGTGACAGCTACACTCCCACTCTCCAAGACATGAGAGGAGAACTATTATAATAGTTGATGTCTCTTTGAGTCCTAATTTACTTTCATCATCAGCTATTAGACGTCCTGTTGCTGATCACCTCGTTAGCAGGCAAGACTCAAAAGCATATTGGATAATAGTGTCTTAATGAGAGTCTTAATGAGAGTCTTAATGAGAGTCTTAATGAGAGTCTTTATGAGAGTCTTAATGAGAGTCTTTATGAGAGTCTTTATGAGAGTCTTAATGAGAGTCTTTATGAGAGTCTTTATGAGAGTCTTAATGAGAGTCTTTATGAGAGTCTTTATGAGAGTCTTAATGAGAGTCTTAATGAGAGTCTTAATGAGAGTCTTTATGCACCTAACACTTAATGTCCACTGTTTGCTGCTCCCACAAGTGATATCAATGTAATATGCATTTAATATAGTATACATTTCATGTTTCCCCCAACATGAAACAAATAGTTTGCTCCAACACTTAAAATCTGGGACTAAAATTGAATACAGAATCCGTGATTAAAAACGTTTGTTTTTTATTCTGTCCCAGCATCATCAAAACATGTTGAGTTTCTGAAGTAACCTTGAAAACACGCCTTGTTTGAGAGAGTATCTTGGATAGGTCCATAAAAATCCAGCTAACAAAGATTTCACATAAACCAAACAATACCAAACAAACACATTTAGTTTCATAAATGACATCTTTCTGTTAAAAGGCAATATGGATACAACTATTCTGTTAAACGGCAATATGGACACAACTATTTTGACTGGCTGAAATGTTCCTTGGGATCTTGAAGAAGATCAATTTAATGAACTTAATTGAGTTTTTCTTAATAAAGAGCGTTGCTACGGTAATAATAAAAACTGCTTATTTTCTTATTCTCACCAAGGTCACATCAGCTTTTCAATTTGGTTTAATCGTTTTCTTTTTTTAAACATTTATTTGAACCAATTACTATTATGCTTTTTTAATAACTTACCAGATCTGTTGAATGTAGCTTTGGCATTTCATTCTGAATGGAGGGACATATTGGTGTGTGTGTGTGTGTGTGTGTGTGTGTCTTCAATGAGAGCAGGAGGTAGTCACACACAGATGCTGTTTTTGTGAAATGACCATCTTTTCAATTTGCATATGAGGTCATTAATTCTCTGAGCCGTATTTTAATGAGTAAATGGAAACAGAGAGGAGGAGGAACGGCTGTTTTCACAGAGACAAAGATGTGTGTGTGTGTTTGTGTGTGTGTGTGTGTGTGTGTGTATTCACAGAGACAAAGATGTGTGTGTTTTTGTGTGTCTGTGTGTGTATTCAGAGAGACAGGATGCGTGGTAAATATATTCTGTAATTATAGATCTGTGCTTGTTAATTATCGACCAGTAAGCAGAGCAGAGGAGAGAAGAGAGAGAGAGAGTTTACTATCTACTTCACTTGCTTTGGCAATGTTAACATATGTTTCCCATGCCAATAAAGCCCTTAAATTGAATTGAATTGAATTGAGAGGGGAACAGAGCGAGAGAGAGGGTGAGAGAGAGAGAGGGAGAGAGAGAGGGGAACAGAGAGAGAGAGCGAGAAAGAGAGAAGGGAACAGAGGGAGAGAGAGAGAGAGAGAGAGAGAGAGAGAGGAAATGATCTCAACAAAGAAACATTTCCTCCTGTGTGCTATCTACAGTGAGGGAATTAAGAATTTGATCCCCTGCTGATTTTGTACGTTTGCCCACTGACAAAGACATGATCAGTCTATAATTTTAATGGTAGGTTTATTTGAACAGTGAGAGACAGAATAACAACAAAAAAATCCAGAAAAACGCATGTCAAAAATGTTATAAATTGATTTGCATTTTAATGAGGGAAATACGTATTTGACCCCTCTGCAAAACATGACATAGTACTTGGTGGCAAAACCCTTGTTGGCAATCACAGAGGTCAGATGTTTCTTGTAGTTGGCCACCAGGTTTGCACACATCTCAGGAGGGATTTTGTCCCACTCCTCTTTGCAGATCTTCTCCAAGTCATTAAGGTTTCGAGGCTGACGTTTGGCAACTCGAACCTTCAGCTCCCTCCACAGATTTTCTATGGGATTAAGGTCTGGAGACTGGCTAGGCCACTCCATGACCTTAATGTGCTTCTTCTTGAGCCACTCCTTTGTTGCCTTGGCTGTGTGTTTTGGGTCATTGTCATGCTGGTACCCATTCACGACCCATTTTCAAAGCCCTGGCTGAGGGAAGGAGGTTCTCACCCAAGATTTGACGGTACATGGCCCCGTCCATCGTCCCTTTGATGCTGTGAAGTTGTCCTGTCCCCTTAGCAGAAAAACACCCCCAAAGCATAATTTTTCCACCTCCATGTTTGACGGTGGGGATGGTGTTCTCGGGGTCATAGGCAGCATTCCTCCTCCTCCAAACATGGCGAGTTGAGTTGATGCCAAAGAGCTCCATTTTGGTCTCATCTGACCACAACACTTTCACCCAGTTCTCCTCTGAATCATTCAGATGTTCATTGGCAAACTTCAGACGGGCCTGTATATGTGCTTTCTTGAGCAGGGGGACCTTGCGGGCGCTGCAGGATTTCAGTCCTTCACGGCGTAGTGTGTTACCAATTATTTTCTTGGTGACTATGGTCCCAGCTGCCTTGAGATCATTGACAAGATCCTCCCGTGTAGTTCTGGGCTGATTCCTCACCGTTCTCATGATCATTGCAACTCCACGAGGTGAGATCTTGCATGAAGCCCCAGGCCGAGGGAGATTGACAGTTATTTTGTGTTTCTTCCATTTGCGAATAATCGCACCAACTGTTGTCACCTTCTCACCAAGCTGATTGGCGATGGTCTTGTAGCCCATTCCAGCCTTGTGTAGGTCTACAATCTTGTCCCTGACATCCTTGGAGAGCTCTTTGGTCTTGGCCATGGTGGAGAGTTTGGAATCTGATTGATTGATTGCTTCTGTGGACAGGTGTCTTTTATACAGGTAACACGCTGAGATTAGGAGCACTCCCTTTAAGAGTGTGCTCCTAATCTCAGCTCGTTACCTGTATAAAAGACACCTGGGAGCCAGAAATCTTTCTGATTGAGAGGGGGTCAAATACATATTTCCCTCATTAAAATGCAAATCAATTTATAACATTTTTGACATGCGTTTTTCTGTATTTTTGTTGTTGTTATTCTGTCTCGCACTGTTCAAATAAACCTACCATTTAAATTTTAGACTGATAATTTCTTTGTCAGTGGGCAAACGTACAAAATCAGCAGGGGATCAAATACTTTTTTCCCTGACTGTATATCCCCCCACTAGAATCCCCATACTTTAATGAAGACAGCTTCTCCATCCTGGAGGGGGAAATCAATCATTTCCAGGCCCAGGGACATGTACTAGTCTGTGGCGACCTAAATGCCAGAAATGGACAAGAACCTGACACCCTTAGCACACAGGGGGACAAACACATACCTGGAGGTGACAGCATTCCCTCCCCCATATGCCCCCCTAGGCACAACTACGACAACATAACCAACAAAAACGGGTCACAACTCCTGCAGCTCTGTCACACGCTGGTTATGTACATAGTCAATGGTAGGCTTCGAGGGGACTTCTATGGTAGGTACAGCTATAGCTCATCTCTTGGCAGTAGTACTGTAGACTACTTTATCACTGACCTCAACCCAGAGTCTCTCAGAGCGTTCACAGTCAGCCCACTGACACCTCTATTAGATCACAGCAAAATCACAGTCTACTTGAACAGAGCAATACTCAATCATGAGGCATCAAAGCCAAAGGAACTGAATAATATTAAGATATGTTATAGATGGAAGGAAAGTAGTGTAGAAACCTACCAAAAAACTATTAGGCAACAACAAATTCAATCCCTTTCAGACAACTTCCTGGGCAAAACGTTCACTGTAATAGTGAAGGTGTAAACTTGGCAGTAGAAAACCTAAACAGTATATTTGACCTCTCAGCTTCCCTATCAAATCTAAAAAATCTCTAACAGAAAACCAAAGAAAATTAACAACAATGACAAATGGTTTGATGAAGAATGCAAAAATCTAAGAAAGAAATTGAGAAACCTATCGAACCAAAAACATAGAGACCCAGAAAACCTGAGGCTCTGCCTTCACTATGGTGAATGACTAAAACAATATAGAAATACACTACGGAAAAAGAAGGAACAGCACGTCAAATCAGCTCAATGTAATTGAAGAATCCATAGACTCTAACCACTTCTGGGAAAATTGGAAAACACTAAACAAACAACAACACGAAGAGCTATCTATCCAAAACGGAGATGTATGGGTGAACCAGTTCTCCAATCTTTTTGGCCATATAACAAAGAACAAACCGTAAAAACATATACATGATCAAATACAAATCTTAGAATTTTTTTTTTTTTTTTTGACAGAATTTAAAAAAAAAGGTATAATCTTCGTAAATGATATCATCAGTAGGACTGGTGGAGTTATGTCGCACATGCAGCTAACAAAAACATATGGAAATGTCTGCTCTACCCAAAATTACAACCAAATAATTGTAGCCTTACCGCAAAAGTGGAAGAGGAAAGTGGAAGGGGGAGAAAGTAAGGAACTTGTCTGTCGGCCTTGCATTAAAGAACATAATTGGTTAAGGAAAACTGTGATAAATAAAAACGTATATCAGTTTCATTTAAGGACCAAAGGATTGACAGCCGTCCCATATAGATTGCAAAAAAGTTGGGAAGAGATTTTTGACGTACCGATCCCATGGCATAGTGTTTATGAGCTGACACTCAAAACGACACCGGATTCAAAAATTAAAATCTTTCAATTTAAATTATTATATAAAATTCTTGCTACCAATAGAATGTTATTTATATGGGGGATACAATATTCCCAGCTTTGCAGATTTTGCTGTGAAGAGACAGAATCATTAGATCATTTCTTTTGGTTCTGTCCATTTGTAGCTTGTTTTGGACACAGGTCCAGGAATGGCTAAAGGATTGCAATATTTACCGGGAGCTAACCTTGCAGATAGCATTACTGGGTGATCTGAAAAGTCATAGTCAATCAATCAATAATATAATAATACTTTTAGCAAAAATGTTTATTTTTAATTCACAATCTGTAGAAGCAATGAGAATAGAAAGGTTCAGAACTTTTGTAAAACACCACAGTACAGTTGAAATATATATGGCAAATAGAAATCCTATATGGATGGTGTTAAGAGATAGATGGGAGGTGTTGAATGGAATTGAAGGATGGGACTAATAACAACTAACAACAAATAATAACAAGATAACAAATAATGTAAGCATACTGTGTCCATAATAAGTATATAGGTTGTATGTTGGGAGCTTTTGGGAAAGAGCACAGTTAGAAAGATATGGCATATAGAAGCAAACCGGATGGACATCATGAAAATGATCGGAGAGGTTGAGAGTAGAAGAAGTTCAGGAGCAAAAACAAAAAAAACAAATAAAATAGAATTATTGTAAAATTGACTGTGTCCATAAGGTGTAGATAGTAAGTATAGACCGGAAGTAGAGGCCTGGGCATTGTTGTTCACTAATTTACCCCAAGTAGGGAAAGGATGGCGGGGTTGAAAAGTAATAAAGGGGAGTATATATAACATGGGGGATTGGAAGTGATGCAGACAATTACATTTATAGAAGTTACAACCTATCTGCAATATTAAGCTGATCTACCCCCAGAAAAAGACAAAAAAAAAAAAAAAAAAGTATTCTCATGCTTTGTTGATTTCAAAAAAGCGTTTGACTCAATTTGGCATGAGGGTCTGCTATACAAATTGATGGAAAGTGGTGTTGGGGAAAAAACATACGGCATTATAAAATCCATGTACACAAACAAGTGTGCGGTTAAAATTGGCAAAAAAACACACACATTTCTTTCCACAGGGCCGTGGGGTGGGACAGGGATGCAGTTTAAGCCCCACCCTCTTCAACATATATATCAACGAATTGGCGAGGGCACGAGAACAGTCTGCAGCACCCGACCTCACCTCACTAGAATCTGAAGTCAAATGTCTACTGTTTGCTGATGATCTGGTGCTTCTGTCCCCAACCAAGGAGGGCCTATAGCAGCATCTAGATCTTCTGCACAGATTCTGTCAGACCTGGGCCCTGAGTAAATCTCAGTAAGACAAAAATAATGGTGTTACAAAAAAGGTCCAGTTGCCAGAACCACAAATACAAATTCCATCTAGACACTGTTGCCCTAGAGCACACAAAAAACTATACATACCTCGGCCTAAACATCAGCGCCACAGGTAACTTCCACAAAGCTGTGAACGATCTGAGAGACAAGGCAAGAAGGGCCTTCTATGCCATCAAAAGGAACATAAAATTCAACATAACAATTAGGATCTTGCTAAAAATACTTGAATCAGTTGTAGAACCCACTGCCCTTTATGGTTGTGATGTCTGGGGTCCGTTCACCAACCAAGAATTCACAAAATGGGACAAACACCAAATTGAGACTCTGCATGCTCTGCAAAAATATCCTCAGTGTACAACGTAAAACACCAAATAATGAGCAGAATTAGACCGATACCCGCTAATTATCAAAATCCAGAAAAGAGCCGTTAAATTCTACAACCACCTAAAAGGAAGCGATTTCCAAACCTTCCGTAACAAAGCCATCACCTACAGAGAGATGAACCTGGAGAAGAGTCCCCTAAGTAAGCTGGTCCTGGGGCTCTGTTCACAAACACAAACAGAACCCACAAAGCCCCAGGACAGCAACACAATTATACCCAAACAAATCATGAGAAAACAAAAAGATAATTACTTGACACATTGGAAAGAATTTACAAAAAAACTAACTAGAATGCTATTTGGCCCTAAACAGAGAGTACACAGTGGCAGAATACCTGACCACTGTGACTGACCCAAAATTAAGGACATCTTTGACTATGTACAGACTCAGTGAGCATAACCTGCCGTAGGCAGACCTGGCTCTCAAGAGAAGACAGGCTATGTGCACACTGCCCACAAAATGAGGTGGAAACTGAGCTGCACTTCCTAACCTCCTGCCAAATGTATGACCACATTAGAGACACATACTTCCATCAGATTACACAGATCCACAAGTAATTTGAAAACAAATCCAATTTTGATAAACTCCCATATCTACTGGGTGAAATACCACAGTGTGCCATCACAGCAGCAAGATTTGTGACATGTTGCCACAAGAAATGGGCAACCAGTGAAGAACAAACACCATTATAAATACAACCTATATTTGTTTATTTATTTTACTTTTTTTACTTTAACTATATGCACATTGTTACAACACTGTATATATACATAATATGACATTTGAAATGTCTTTATTCTTTTGGAACTTCTGAGTGTAATCTTTACTGTTAATATTTATTGTTTATTTCACTTTTGTTTACTCTCTACTTCACTCGCTTTGGCAATGTGAACATACGTTTCCCATACCAATAAAGCCCTTAAATTGAATTGAAATTGAGCCCTTAAATTGAATTGAAATTGACATTGAATTGAGAGCGAGAAAGAGACAGAGAGAGAGAGAGGAGAGGAGAGGAGAGGAGAGAGAAGCCAGTTTTGTAAAGACTACTGCTCAAAACCCAAACAGCCATTTAAAACATAGTATAACAGCCACAGTGCAAAACCCAAACAGCCATTTAAAACATAGTATAACAGCCACAGTGCAAAACCCAAACAGCCATTTAAAACATAGTATAACAGCCACAGTGGGAAACCCAAACAGCCATTTAAAACATAGTATAACAGCCACAGTGCAAAACCCAAACAGCCATTTAAAACATAGTATACAGCCACATGGGAAAAAAATTAAAAGAACGCCACAGGGCATGTTAAACACCATACGTTCCCCGGGCGCCCCAAAAAAGGATTTTAAGCAACCAGGGGGACCCGCCTTGGCAACCCCCCAAGGAAACCTAAAACCCCCAAAAATGAGGTGAAACCCGCTCATTCCCCAATCCCCAAGGTTGAAATTAAAACAACCCTAAAAAAAACCCCCCCCAAAAAATTTTGAAAAAAAACCAATTTGGGAAAATACCTTGGGGGAAAACCCGTGTGCCCCGCCGTTTTTACAAAACAAAAAAGCAACCAGGAAAAACAACCCCAAAAAAAACCAAAGTTTTTTTTATTTTCCTTTTTTTTTAAAAAATGAATTGAAAAAAATTTTTTTCAAAAAAGAAAAAATTTTTTAAAAAAAGGGGAAAAAAAAGGGCCCCCCTTTTTTCCCCTTTCCCGTACCCCCTTCCCCCTAAAACCCCCCTTTTTTTTTTGGGCCCCCCAAAAAAATTTTTAAAAAGAAAAAGAAGAGGGGGAAAAAAATGGGGAAAACAATTTTTGAAGAAAACCCCCCAAAAAAAAAAAAAAAAAAACCTTTTTTTAAATTAAAAACCCCCCCAAAAAAAAAAAAAAAAAGTAAACCCCGTGAAACCCAAACCCCTTAAAAAAGAAAAACCCGGAAAAACCAAAAAATTTTTTTTTAAAAAACCAATTTAAAAAACCCTTTTTATTAACAAGCCCAAAAACACCCTTTTAAAAACAAAATAAAAAAAATTTACCCAAAACCCCCCCCCAAAAAAACCCCCGGGAAACCCCCCCCCACCCTAAAACCCAAAACCCCCGCAAACCCCCCAAAAAGGACCCCCATGAAAAACCCAAAGGAAAACCCCCAAAAAAAAAAAAAAAAAAAAACCAAAAAAACACCCCCAAACCAAAAAACAAAAACAAAACCCCACCCCTCAACCCAACACCCAAAAAACACAAACACCAAAACCCAAAAACCCCAAAACCCCCCCAAAAAAAAAACCCCACAAACCCAAAACCCAAACCAAAAAAAAAACACCACAAAAACACACAAAAACACCCCAAAACCCACAAACACAACCCCAAAAAAAAAACCAAAAAAACCCCCCAAAAAAAAAAAAAACCAAAACAACCCCAAAAACAAAAACAAACCCACCCCCACACCCCCAAAAACCACCAACACCACCACAACCCACACACAAAACACAAAAAAAAAACCCCCCCAAAAAACCCAAAACCCCCCCAAAAAAACACACACCACCACCCCCAAAACCCAAAAACCCCAACCCCCACCACACACACCCCCCCACACCCCCCAACAACCCCACAACACCCACCCCCAACCAAAAGCACCCCCCACCCAAAAAAAACCACACACAAAAAAAAACCCCAAACCCCACACAAAACCCCACAATAAAAAAAACCCCCCCAAAAACCACCACACAAAAAAACCCAAAACAAACAACAAAACAAAAAACACACACACACCACAACCCCCCCAAAAACACAACCACAACATAACCCAAAACACAACCACCACACAAACCCTCACCAACAACACACCACAAACAAACAAAAACCCAAAAAAAAACACAAAAAAACCCCAAAAAAAAACAAACCCCCCAAAACCCATCCCCCCCCCAAAAAACCAAACCCCCAAAAAACCCCCCCACACCACCACCCCCACACAACCCACCCCCACCCCCCCCCCCCCCCAACCCACCCCCCAACCCCACCCCCACCCCCCCCCTTTTTTACCCCCCCCCCACACCCCAAAAAACCCCACCCACCCACAAACCAAAACCCCAAACCCCCAAACCCCCCCCAAAAAAAAAAACCCCCAAAAAACCCACAACCCCAAAAAACCCCCAAACCCAAAAAAAAACCCCAAACCCCCCCCCAAAAAAACCACCCCCACACCACCCCTAACCCCCCCACCCCCCAAAAAAAAAAAAAAAACCCCCCCAACCAACCAACCCCTACAAACCCCCCTAAAAAATTTACCCAACCCCAAAAAAAACCAAACCCAAAAAACCCCAAACCAACCCCCACACACACCAACACACA
>LR778281.1:43655848-43664242 GCA_902810595.1 Coregonus sp. 'balchen'
ACCTTATAAAAAAAAAAGATATATATATATACAGTGCTATGAAAAAGTATTTGCCCCCTTTCTAATGTTCTCTACTTTTGCATATTTGTGATACTGAATGTTATCAGATCTTCAACCCAAACCTAATATTAGATAAAGGGAGCATAAGTGAACAAATAACACAACAATTACATATTTATTTCATAAACAAAGTTATGCAACACCCAATTCCCCTGTGTGAAAAAGTAATTGCCCCCTTACACTCAATAACTGGTTGTGCCACCTTTAGCTGCAATGACTCCAACCAAATGCTTCCTGTAGTTGTTGATCAGTCTCTCACGTCGCTGTGGATGAATTTTGGCCCACTCTTCCATGCAGAACTGCTTTAACTCAGTGACGTGTGGGTTTTCAAGCATGAACTGCTCGTTTCAAGTCCTGCCACAACATCTCAATTGGGATTAGGTCTGGACTTTGACTAGGCCATTCCAAAACGTCCAATTTGTTGCTTTTTAGCAATTTTCATGTAGACTTGATTGTGTGTTTTGGATCATTGTCTTGCTGCATGACCCAGCTGCGCTTCAGCTTCAGCTCACAGACGGATGGTCTGACATTCTCCTGTAGAATTCTCTGATACAGAACAGAATTCATGGTTCCTTCTATTAAGGCAAGTCGTCCAGGTCCTGAGGCAGCAAAGCATCCCCAAACCATCACACCACCACCACCATGATTGACCTTTGGTATGATGTTCTTACTGTGGAATGCAGTGTTTGGTTTTCGCCTGGCTACCCAAACTCCTTGCACCGCCCAAACGCTACGCCACGCCCACGGACGTTAGTTTCTTCTCCGCAATGATTCTGGATCTGAGTACCTCCCCAACGATTTCTAGAATGCAAACACATTCTAACCGTTCTGATTGGTTCCAGAAACCAATGGGTTGGGCCAGAGCCAGAACACAAGTGGGTAAAGCAGCATTTTGAAAATTCGTCAACGGCTTTGATACTCTGATCGGTTAGAGATGATCCAATCGCTGATTACTTTGTTTTGTACAACACCCTTCATATTTACGTCACCACTAACGACTTCAACGATGGCAGTCTCAGACTGAAGTATGTAGCGAACACAGAGCATCGGAAGAATTCAGTTTGAGTCATCAGGCAACCAAAAATCAGCATTTTGACATGTCCCTCTGTGTATCCTCTGTGACTTCTAGAAAGATTTTAACCCACTTAACTTGAAATCTTGGAGAAATGTTGGGGTTTTCACCATCACTGTAAAGCCCTAGATATTTTGTTACTTTGACAAAGTCATTTCGGAAGATTATTATTTATTGAATGTAAAAATATTTACTTTCCCTAATTTTAAGGTCAACCTTGTAACGTGAACTTAACGCTCATTTTAATATGGTGAAACTATATAAATAAAGAGAGAGAGACATTGAACATCTAATAGTCAAGTCATAGTGTAAAAGCTGCTTCTACTCTTTTGAGCATAACAACTCAACCAATAGATAGACAGGCTAGAAATGTTTTAACAATTACATAGTTTTTGTGAAGCTGGCATTCAAATGCCCCTATCCTGTTGCACACAACAAGCTTCCATTCCCCCTGTCACAAGGGGATTTACGGCTGATTTAAGATGAAGTGGTCAACCCTGTTACGGTCAACCCTGTTACGGTCAACCCTGTTACGGTCAACCCTGTTTCGGTCAACCCTGTTTCGGTCAACCCTGTTTCGGTCAACCCTGCTACGGTCAACCATGTTACGGTCAACCCTGATACGGTCAACCCTGTTACAGTCAACCATGTTACGGTCAACCCTGTTACGGTCAACCCTGTTATGGTCAACCCTGTTACGGTCAACCCTGTTACGGTCAACCCTGTTACTTTATCTAGCACTTAATAGGCCCTTACTAAAGTCATATGTTTTATTTAAAAGTGTTTTTTTTACTTAGTTGAACAGGTGCTCTTTTTGGCAGAACGTAAAAATGAAGTGTCCCATTTAACAGTCAGTGTAGGAAGTGATAGCAGACCTGATATCTATTGTCTCAGATCCTATCTCTTATCTTATAGAGGAACCAGACAATGTCCTTCAGCTGTCAGCGATGCTATCTCCTCTCCTTTCACTCCTCTGCTCTCTCGCTCCGTATGGATTCTCTAAAGAACAACAGAGTCAAACGTGAAGGAGGGAGAGGAGAGAAAGGAGGGTGAGAATGTCGGAGAGTTGAGAGGCAAGGTGTGATCTTTTTATTTTCCTTCTGTACATTAATATTGTTTAGGATATTCTGTCATTCTGTCATACTCTCATTCTGTCATTCTGTCATACTCTCATTCTGTCATTCTGTCATACTGTCATACTGTCATTCTATCATACACTCATTCTGTCATTCTGTCATACTCTCATTCTGTCCATTCTATCATACACTCATTCTGTCATTCTGTCATTCTATCAAACTCTCATTATGTCATTCTGTGGTCCTCTGTAGCTCAGCTGGTCGAGTCACGCGCTGGGAACGCTAAGGTAGTGGGTTCGATCCCCTGAATCACCCATACAACAAAAAAAGAAAAAAAAAATGTATGCACGCATGACTGTAAGTCGCTTTGGATAAAAGCGTCTGCTAAATGGCATATTATTATAATATTATTATTATATTCTGTCATACTGTCATACACTCATTCTGTCATTCTGTCAAACTCTCATTATGTCATTCTATCTTTCTGTCATTCTGTTTAGACGCAGTAAAAAAGACTGGACAATTAACACTACCTCTAAGAAGGGATCCTCAAGCAATGCAGGCCGACATGCATGGCATGCTGGGAAAATACACACAAACTAACTCACTAAGCTTCACTATGTACCAGAGAATAAGATTCACAATTTTAAAGACTGTGATCTTTGAAACAATTGTCATATTTAGTATATAAGCCAATCAAGTGAGAATGCAGTTTGTAATGTCTCAGTATTTCATTAAGTGGCCGGTCGTTCGGTCTCTCTCATACTCTCATTCTGTCATTAATTCTTTCATTCTTTCATTCTGTCATTCTTACGAACCCCGTGGCTTTTAAAGTCTAGGGTGGATGGAACAGAGACCCGTAACATAATTCTTCCAAATTAGAATCATGACATGGAAACAGTGAGAACAAAAAATACACCGACAACCATAAACTACCGTCAAACACAAGATGTTTATTTTGAACACACGGAAAGGTTTGGGAAAAAGGGCTGAGCAGGACCCAAGGAATGAAACAATAATGTAAAAAAACTAAACTGATCTTGCCTGCCTCAAGAACCGCTAAGCTACTGCTAATCATACAAAAATACAGTGGGTGGTCCGCTCAGGTCTAACTAGTGTTTTATAGACAACGTTCTTCCTACGGGTAATGTATGCCCAAGGGCAACTTGCTTAAATCCCCCTTTTCCCAGAAACACACAACAAAGTTACCAAACAGAGTAACCAGCAAATGAGTGAGTACCCAAAACACAGGACACCACAGTATCCATACTCACATACGGAAAATAGTCTCTCACAACAACCACAACTGACTGGCTTTTAAAACAATGGGAGGTGTAAGTGGGAAACCAGAAACAGGTGGTGCAATACAGAGGAATGTCCACTGATTGGTCCACCTCAGCAATCAGCAGACAAACGGATGTCGGACAGGTGGGACACCCCCAACGACCACCAATCAGGAACACAAAGGACACCTGTGATTTAGGGCAGAAGGAGAGGAAAAAACACAAAAACACACACAGGATACCTGTATCCGTAACAGTCATTCTGTCATTCTGTCATTCTGTCATACTCTCATTCTATCATTCTGTAATTCTGTCATTCTGTCATTCTGTCATTCTGTCATACTCTCATTCTGTCATTCTGTCATTCTGTCATTCTGTCGTTCTATCATTCTATCATACTATCATACTATCATTCTGTCATACTCTCATTCTGTCATTCTGTCATACTCTCATTCTGTCATTCTGTCATTCTCAGGCTTGTACAACTTGCCAGTTAAATTGTTTAGACGCAGTGGTCTAAGGCACTGCATCGCAGTGCTAGCTGTGCCACTAGAGATCCTGGTTCGAATCCAGGCTCTGTTGTAGCCGGCCGCGACCGGGAGACCCATGGGGTGGCGCACAATTGGCCCAGCGTCGTCCAGGGTAGGGGAGGGAATGGCCAGCAGGGATGTAGCTCAGTTGGTAGAGCATTGCGTTTGCAACGCCAGGGATGTGTGTTTGATTCCCACGGGGGGGCCAGTATGAAAAATAAAATAAAAAATATTGTATGCACTCACTAACTGTAAGTCGCTCTGGATAAAAGCGTCTACTAAAATGTAAAAATGTAAAAAAGACTGGACAATTAATATTACCTCTAAGAAGGGATCCTCAAGCAATGCAGGCCCACATGCATGGCATGCTGGGAAAACACACAAACTAACTTACTAAGCCTCATTATCTACCAGAGAGTAAAATTCACCATTTTAAAGACTATGTGATCTTTGAAACAATTGTCATATTTAGTATATAAGCCAATCAAGTGAGAATGCAGTTTGTAATGTCTCAGTATTTCATTAAGTGACTTGTCTATCTGTCTCTCTGTCTGTCTCCCTGTCAGTCTCACTGTCAGTCTCACTGTCAGTCTGTCTGTCTGTCTGTCTGTCTGTCTGTCTGTCTGTCTGTCTGTCTGTCTCTCTCTATCTCCCTGTCTTTCTCTTTGTCTTTCTGTCTGTTTCCCCTGTCTGTCTGTCTGTCTGTCTGTCTGTCTGTCTGTCTGTCTGTCTGTCTGTCTGGTGGTTGTATTGGCAGCTCTCTTCTCTTCCATTAAGGCTTTCCTAAGTACTGTAAGAGGGGTTTTAAGAGGAGATGGGACACGCACGCACGTGCACAACCACACACACACACACACACACACACACACACACACACACACACACACACAAACACACACACGTGCACACACACACACACACACACACACACACACACACGTGCACACACACACACACACGTGCACACACACACACACACACACACACACACACACACACACCGCTACTCCAGGAGGTAATCAGGCTCTTGTGGGAGAGACTGGATTGTTTCAGATGAACACCGGCCCCTGAGTAGTTACTTGAGCAGTGTGTATGTGTGTGTGTGTGTGTGTGTGCTTGTGTGTGTGTACGTGTGTGTGTGTGAGGTCACATCTTCCCCCTGACCCCCTCTCAACCCTAATCACCCTTCATTACCCAGAATGCCGTTGAAGCATCTCCTCAGGAAAAAGGGATGACAATGAAGAAGTGAAAGAGGTGAAGAGGAGAGAGGAGATGAACAAGGGGTAGAGGGGAGAGGAGATGAACGAGGGGTAAAGGGTAGAGGAGATGAACGAGGGGTAGAGGGTAGAGGAGATGAAGGAGGGGTAGAGGGTAGAGGAGATTAACGAGGGGTAGAGGGTAGAGTAGAGATGAGACGATGGGGTAGAGTATATGAGATTCACGATTTTTAGAGGGTAGAGGAGATGAACGAGGGGTAGAGGGTAGAGGAGATGAACGAGGGGAAGAGGGGAAGAGGGAAGAGGAGATGAACGAGGGGTAGAGGGGGAGAGAGAACGAGGGAGAATAACGATAGGGGGTAAGGGGGCGAAGAGATGACTAGGGTGAAGAGGGTAGAGAGGAGAGATGAACGAGGGGGGTGGTAGAGGGAGAGGAGAGGAGAGAACGAGGGGTAGAGGTAGAGGAGATGAACGAGGGGAGGGGTAGAGGGGAAGGGAGAAGAGGAGAGAACGAGGGGTATCGAGGGTTAGAGGAGATGACGAGGGGTAGAGGGGAGAGGAGATGAACGAGGGGTAGAGGGTAGAGGAGATGAACGAGGGGAAGAGGGTAGAGGAGATGAACGAGGGGTAGAGGGGAAGAGGAAGAGGAGAGATGAACGAGGGTGGTTTAGAGGGTTTAGAGGAGATGAACGAGGGGTAGGGTAGAGGGTAGTTAGAGGAGATGAAGGAGGGGTAGAGGTTAGAGGGTAGAGGGTGAGGAGATGAACGAGGGGGTAGAGGGTAGAGGGTAGAGGAGATGAAACGAGGGGTTAGAGGGGAAGGGAAGAGGAAGAGGAGTTGAAGAGGGGTAAAGGAGAGAGAGGAGAGGAAGAGGGGTCGAGGGTCTTTAGAGGAGATTGAAACGACGGGGTAGAGGGTAGAGGAGATGAACGAGGAGGTAGAGGGTAGTAGGTAGAGGGTTTTTAGAGGAGTATGAACGAGGGGTTAGTAGAGGGGAAGAGGAAAGAGGAGATGAACGAGGGGTAGAGGGTTTTTAGGGTAGAGGAGATGAACGAGGGGTAAGAGGTTAGGGAGATGAAGGAGGGGGGGTAGAGTAGAGGGCGTTTAGAGGAGATGAAACGAGGGGAAAAGGGTAGAGGAGATGAACGGGGGTAGAGGGTGGTTTAGAGGAGATGCACGAGGGGTAGTAGAGGGGAAGAGGAGAGGAACGAGGGGAAAGAGGAGAGAGGAGGATGAACGAGGGGAAGCTGGAGAGAGGGAGAACGAGGGATAGAGGGGAGGAAAGAGATGAACGAGGGGGGGGAGTTAGAGGGGAGAGGAGATGAACGAGGGGTAGAGGGGAAGAGGGAAGAGGAGATGAATGAGGGGTAGAGGGTTAGAGAGATGAAGGAGGGGTAGAGGAGGAGAGGAGGTATGAACGAGGGATAGAGGGAGAGGAGAGGAACGAGGGGTAGAGAGGTGAAGAGGAGGAGAGAACGAGGGTTTAGAGGGGAGGGGAGGAGAGGAGGAGAACGAGGGGAAGAGGGTAGAGGAGAGAAGGAGGGGTGGTAGGGTGGTTAGGTAGAGGGTAGAGGAGAGAAGGAGGGGTATGGTAGAGGGTAGAGGAGCATGAACGAGGGATAGAGGGGAGAGGAGATGAACGAGGGGTAGAGGGGGAGAGGAGATGAACGAGGGGTAGAGGGGAAGAGGGAAGAGGAGATGAACGAGGGGTAGAGGGAAGAGGAGATGAAGGAGGGGTAGAGGAGAGAGGAGATGAACGAGGGATAGAGGGGAGAGGAAGAGGAGATGAACGAGGGGTATAGAGGGAGAGGAGATGAACGAGGGGTAGAGGGGAGAGGAGATGAACGAGGGGTAGAGGGGAGAGGAGATGAATGAGGGGTAGAGGGTAGAGGAGATGAACGAGGGGAAGAGGGTAGAGGAGATGAACGAGGGGAAGAGGGTAGAGGAGAATGAACGAGGGTAGAGGGGAGAGGAGATGAACGGGGGGTAGAGGGTATCTAGAGGAGCTGCAGGAGGGGGAGAGGGGGCGAGGAGATGAATGAGGGGTAGAGGGTAGTGAGGAAGATGGAAAGAGGGAGAGAGGGTAGAGGAGATGAAAGGGGGTAGAGGGGAAGAGGAGATGAACGAGGGGTAGGGGGAGAGGGAGAGGAGATGAATGAGGGGTAGAGGTTAGAGGAGATATATAGAGGAGAATGAACGAGGGGAAGAGGGTAGAGGGAGTGATAGAGGAGATGAACGAGGGGAAGAGGGGAGAGGAGATGAACGAGGGGTTTGAGGAGAGGAGAGAACGAGGGGTAGAGGGGAAGGGGGAGATGAACGAGGGGTAGAGGAGGGGAAGAGGGGAAGGGGGAGAGGGGGAGAAAGAATAGAAGGGGTAAGAGGGGGTTTGAGGAGAGGAGATGAACGAGGGGGGTAGAGGGGAAGGAGATGAACGAGGGGTAGAGGGAGGGGGATGAAGAGGGTAGAGGGAGAGGAGATGAACGAGGGTGTAGAGGGGAAGGGGAAGAGAGAAAGGGGGTAGAGGGGAGAGGGATGAAGAGGGGTTAGAGGGGGGGAAAGAGGGAAAGGGAGAGGAGATGAAGAGGGGTAGAGGGAGAAGCCGGAGAATGAGGGGGGGGAGAGGGAGAGGGAGGAGGAAGAGTGAAGGGGGGGAGGGAGAGGAGATGAAGGGGGGTAGAGGGAAGGGAAAAAGGAGTGAACGCGGGTGGAAAAGGGTGTAGAGGGGAGAGGAGAGAGAGAGGAGGAGAGGGAAGGGAGTGGGAGGGGTAGAGAGATGAAGAGGGGGTAGAGGGAGAGGAGAGAAAAGAGGGGTAAGGGTAGAGGAGATGAAAGGGGAGGTGAACGGGGGTAGAGGGTAAGGGAGAGAAGAGGGGAGAATGGGGAGAGGTGAGGATGAAGAGGGTTTTGAGGAGATAAGAGGGGAAGGGGAGGAGATACGGGGGTAGGGGGAGGAATAACGGGGGAGGGGAAAGGGTAGAGGGAGGGGGATGAACGAGGGGAGAGGGTTTTGGGAGATAAGGGTAGAGGAGAGGGGGGGGGGGACATTAACGAGGGGAGAGGGAAGAGAATGAGGGGTAGGGGGGGGGAAAGGGGAGAGGAGAAAGAAGAGGGGAGAGGAGAGAGCGAAGAGGGAGAGGGATAGAGGAATAAGGGGGG
>LR778281.1:43664342-43696842 GCA_902810595.1 Coregonus sp. 'balchen'
CAGCCCCAACCATTAGAAACACATTTCCCCCGATCTTACTAAGCCCAAACCATTAGAACCATCATTATTCTCCCCGTTCCACCCACTATAGAAACATCATCGATTCATCCCATAAGAACATATCTATTCTAATGTCCACCATGGATAGAACACATCCAATATAGTCTATAGTCCACCAATATAGAACAACATCCATCCTTTCTAATGGTCCACCATATAGAACACATCGTCCTATTCTACAGTCCCACCATTATAGAACACATCATACTATTCTATAGTACAGACCATATAGAACCACATAATCTATTCTACAGTCCAAACCACATATAGAAACACCTCATCTATTCTACAGTCCACCAATATACAGTGGGGGAAAAAAGATTTAGTCAGCCCACCAATTGTGCAAGTTCTACCACTTAAAAAGATGAGAGAGGCCTGTCATTTTCATCATAGGTAACGTCAACTATGACAGACAAATTGAGGAAAGAAAATCCAGAAAATAACATTGTAGGATTTTATATGAATTTATTTGGTGGAAAATAAGTATTTGGTCACCTACAAACAAGCAAGATTTCTGGCTCTCACAGACCTGTAACTTCTTCTTTAAGAGGCTCCTCTGTCCTCCACTCGGTTACTTGTATTAATGGCACCTGTTTGAACTTGTTATCAGTATAAAAGACACCTGTCCACAACCTCAAAACAGTCACACTCCAAACTCCACTATGGCCAAGACTAAAGAGCTGTCAAAGGACACAAGAAACAAAATTGTAGACCTGCACCAGGTGGGAAGACTGAATCTGCAATAGGTAAGCAGCTTGGTTTGAATAAATCAACCGTGGGAAGCAATTATTAGGAAATGGAAGACATACAAGACCACTGAAAATCTCCCTCGATCTGGGGCTCCACGCAAGATCTCACCCCGTGGGGTCAAAATGATCACAAGAACGGTGAGCAAAAATCCCAGAACCACACGGGGGGACCTAGTGAATGACCTGCAGAGAGCTGGGACCAAAGTAACAAAGCCTACCATCAGTAACACACTACGCCGCCAGGGACTCAAATCCTGCAGTGGAAAGACGTGTCCCCCTGCTTAAGCCAGTACATGTCCAGGCCCGTCTGAAGTTGCTAGAGTGGCATTTGGATGATCAGAAGAGGATTGGGGAGAATGTTCATATGGTCAGATGAAACCAAAATATAACTTTTTGGTAAAAAAACTCAACTCGTCGTGTTTGCGAGGACAAAGAATGCTGCGTTGCATCCAAAGAACACCATACCTACTGTGAAGCATGGGGGTGGGAAACATCATGCTTTGGGGCTGTTTTTCTGCAAAGGGGACAGGACGACTGATCCGTGTAAAGGAAATAATGAATGGGGCCATGTATCCTGAGATTGTGAGTGAAAACCTCCTTCCATCAGCAAGGGCATTGAAGATGAAACGTGGTGGATCTTTCAGCATGACAAATGATCCCAAACACACCCGCCCCGGTCAACGAAGGAGTGGCTTCGTAAGAAGCATTTCAAGGTCCTGGAGTGGCCTAGCCAGTCTCCAGATCTCAACCCCATAGAAAGTCTTTGGAGGGAGTTGAAAGTCTGTGTTGCCTAGCGACAGCCCCCAAAACATCACTGCTCTAGAGGAGATCTGCATGGGAGGAATGGGCCAAAATACCAGCAACAGTGTGTGAAAACCTTGTGAAGACTTACAGAACAACGTTTGACTTGTTGTCATTGCAACAAAGGGGTATATAAGAAAGTATTGAGAAACCTTTTGGTATTGACCCAAATACTATTTCCACAAGAATGGGCACAAAAAGGCATAATTCAAGTAAAAAAAAAAAATATACAAATGGGCATTTCTGGAAAAAAAAATTCTCATTTTGTTGTCATAGTTGACTGTACCTATGCTGATTGAAATACAGGCCGCTCTCATCTTTTTAAGTGGGAGAACTTGAACAATGTGGGGTGGCGGACTCTAAATACTTTTGTTCCCCACTGTCGGGACACATAATCTATTTCTATAGGCCACCATAGTAATAGTTAGAAAAGCAGCTGAGCACAGGCCACCAGATAGATAGAACACATTATCCTTCTTTCTACAGGCCAACCAGATGACGAAAAACAAAGGCAGCGAGTAGAAAGTCAACAAAAAAGATAGAAAAAAGCATTCTGTGATGAAAGTCCCCCACTACACCCATATAAGAAACAAATCATCTATTATACAAGTCCACCATATTCCCCACCATTTATAGAAACCACATCATTCTGATCTACGTAGCGATAGGAAAAAAAGGCCACGTCTCCCCAGGCCACCAGAGAGAAAAACACCGAAGCGAGGGCGACAGGCCGAAACCAGAAGGAAAACACACAGCAGGCGGAGCGACAGGCCAACCCAACAGAAACATATAGAACACATCATCTATTCTACAGTTCAACAATTATAGAACACCCTCAGCTATTCTACAGTCCACCATATAGAAAACACATCTATTCTACAGTCCAACCATAAGAAACACATATTGATCTACAGTCCACACATATAGAAAACACATCATCTGTTACATCCCACCACCCTCCCACCATATAGAACACATCATCTATTCTACAGTCCAACCACCTAGAAAACACATCATTCTATTTACAGTCCACATATAGGAACACATCATCTATTTACAGGCACCATATAGAACACATCATCTATTCTACAGTCCCACCATATAGAACACATCATATATCTAAAGTCCTCTCTCCACCATATAGGAACAATCATCTGATCTACAAGTCCACCATATGAACACATCATCTATTCTAAAGTCCACCATATAGAAACACATCATACTTAGGTCTACAGTCCACATATAGATAGAACACATCATCTATTCTACACCCAACCATGTCTTTAGAAAGAACACATCATTCGATTCTAAGTCCACCATTAGTTTTTATTAATTTAATAGATAGAGAAACACATCCATCTATTCTATAGTCCCACCATTATCTTTTTAGGAACATCATCATTGATCTTACAGTCCACCATATTTGAACACATCATTCTATTCTACAGTCCACAATATAGAAACAAATCATCTATTCTCAGTCCACCATATAGAACACCAAATCTATTCTACAGTCCAACCATAAGAACACATCATCTTTCTACAGTCCACCATCAGACAACATCATATATTCTAAGCCCCCAATAGGAACACATCATTCTGATCTACAGTCCACCATATAGAACAAAATCTATTCCTCCAACCATATAGAAAAACCACCATCATCTATTCTACAAACGTCACCATATAGTAGAACACATCATCGATCTACAATCCACCCATTAGAACACTCATTCTACTCTACAGTCATCCACATATAGAACACATCATCTATTCTACAGTTCCCCACCCATATAGAAACACATATCTAGTCTCTAGTCCACCATATAGGAAACACATCATTATTCTACAAGTCCAACCATATAGAACAAATCATCTATTTCTACAGTCACCATATAGAACACATTCATCTATTCTAATTTGTCCACAAAATAACACATCATATATTCTACAGTCCACCAATATTATAGATAGAACCACATCATCTAGTCTACAGTCCCCATATAGAAACAATCATCTCTATTCTACAGTTCCACCCATATAGAACATCATCAGATTCTACGCCACCATATAGAAACACATTCATCTCTTCTACAGTTCCACCATATAGACACATTCATCTATTCTACAGTCCACCATATAGAAAAACATCATCAGTTCTACAGTCCACCATATAGAACCACATCATTATTCTACAGTCCACCTATAGAAACACATCATCTATTCTACAGATTCCAACCGATAGAATAGAACCCACATCTTCTCTCTTAAGTCCACCATATGGAAACAACACATCATCTATTCGACAGCCCAACATAAGAGAAAGAACACATCATCATTCTACAGGTTCAACCATTATAGAAAACAGAAGAACACGAAACCAATCATGGCTATTCTCCAGTCCACCATATAGAACACAACACAAACACATCCATATATTCTACCAGCCCACCATAGAGAACAATCATTCTATTTCTACAGTTCCACCATATCTAGAGAAACCACATCAGTGATCCTAAGGTCACCCCACCATATAGAACACATCATCTATCTACAGCCGCCCACCTCCACCCACCATATGAACACATCATCTATTCTACAGTCCACCATATAGTAGAACACATCATCTATCTACAGTCCACCATATAGACACATACTCTTTATCCACAGTCCACCATATAGAACACATCATATCTATTCTACAGTCCACCATATAGCAATCATTATTATCAGTCCACCCTATATAGAAACACATCATCTATTCTAATGTCCACCAGAGTAGAAAAAAACACATATGCTATTCTACAGTCCAACCATAATACCACATCATCCTCTATTCTACAGTCCACCATATAGAACACAACATCCTCTATTCTCAGTCCAAAATATAAACACATCATCTATTCTACAGTCCACCATATAGAAACACATACACATAAATTATTCTACGTCCACCATATACGAACCACATCATATATTCTCAGTCCAACTCATATAGAAACATCACTATTCTACAAGTCCAACCTATAGAACACATCATCTATCTACAGTCCAACCATATAGAACAACATCATCTATTCTACAGTCCACCATATAGAACAATAATCTTATTATACAGTTCCAACCATATTAGAACACATTTCATCTATTCTACAGTCCACCATATAGACACATTAATCTATTCTACAGTCACCATATTAGAACACATCATCATTCTACAGTCAACAATATAGAAACATCATACGATTCTACAGTCCAACCATATAGACACACATCAGCTAGTCTACGTCCCCCCAACAATATAGATAGGAACACCTTGCATCTGATCTAAAGGCCCCATATAGGAAACAAGCATCTGAATATACAGTCCACCATATAGAAACATCATCTATTCTACAGTTCCACCAATAGAAGAACACATATCTATTATATTCCCAGTCACCATATAGAACAATCATCCTATTCTTACATCACCAATATAGACACATAATTATTCTTACAGTCCACCATATAGAACACATATCTATTCTACAGTGTCACAGCCAGGTCCCCATAGAAAACAAATCATCTATTCTCAGTCCACCTATAGACACATCATCTGATCTACAGTCCCCACCATATGAACACATCAATCTATTCTACAGTCACATATAGAAACATCATCCTTGATCACAGTCCACATAAGAACACCCATAATCTATTCTACAGTCCAACCAATATAGATAACAATCCTCATTCTATTCTAAGTGCACCATTAGGAATCACATCATGGATCTAAAGGCCACCATATAGAAACAGCATCTAGTCTAATTGGCCACAATATAGAAACATATAATCTATTCTATAGTCCACCAATAGAACACCTCATCTATTCTACAGCCCACCATAGACACTAGAAAACTCCTCTAATTCTACAGTTCCACCATTTAGAACACATCATCTATTCTACCGTCCACCATATAAAACAATCATCTATTCTACAGTCCACAATATAGAACCACTATTATTCTCAGGTCCAACCAATAGAACACATCCACTATTTACAGTCCAACCCATAGAACCACTCCTCTAGTCTACAGGTCCACCAGATCGAAACATCATCTATTCTACAGTCCACCCTATAGAACACATCATCTGATCTACAGTTCACCATATAGAACACATCATCTATTCTTAATGTCCCCATTATAGAACACTCATCTATTCTATAGTCCACAAATGAGAAACACATTCATCTTATTCTTACAGACCACCATTTATAGGGAACACATATATATTCGACAGTCCACCATTATAGACACAAATATATTCTACAGTCCACCATCTAGACACACATAATCTATTCTACAACCACCATATAGAACACATTCATCTATTCTACAGTCCACCATATAGAACACATTCATCTTCTACAGTCCACATATAGAACACATCATCTATTCTACAGTCCACCATATAGAACACATCATCTATTCTACAGTACCCCCATATAGAACACATCATCTATTCTACAGTCCACCATATAGAACACATAATCTATTCTATAGTTCCACATATAGAACACATCATCTATTCTACAGTCCACCATAAGAACACATCATCGGATCTACAGTCCACCATATAGAAACACATATCTATTCTACAGTCCACCATATAGAACACATCATTATTCTACAGTCCACCACCATATAGAACCATCATCTATTTTTACAGTCCACCATATAGAGCACATAATCTATTCTTACAGTCCAACCATATAGAACACATCAACTTAATTCTACAGTCAAACCATTATAGAACACAATCCATATATTCTACAGCCACCATATAGAACACAGCATTTTTACGTCCACCATATCGGAAAAACACATCATTCTGCTCTACAGCCACCATATAGACACAATCATCTATTCTAATGTCCACCATATAGAAACACATCAATCTAGTCTATTAGTCCACCATATAGAAAACACATCATTTATTCTTACAGCCCCACATATAGGAAACACATCATCTATTCTACAGTCCACCATATAGAAACACATCATCTATTCTTACAGTCAACCATAAGGAACACATAATATTATTTCTACACGCCCACCATATGGAACCCATCATCTATTCTACGTTCCACCATATAGACACATCATCTATTCTTACAGTCCCCATATAGAAAACATCATCTATTCTACAGTCCACCATATAGAGCACATCATCTATTCTACGTCCAACCCATATCGAACACATCAACTACTATTCTTACAGTCCAACCATATAGAACACATTCATCTATTGACAGTCCACCCTATAGAACACAAATTTTCTACATCCACCATATAGAAAAACATAATCTGATCTACAGTCCACATATAGAACATCATCATTCTAATGTCCCCAATAGAACCACCTCATCTCTTCATAGTCCACCAATAGAACACATCATATTTATTCTACAGCCCCACAATATAGAACAACATTCATCTATTTCTACAGTCCACCATATAGGAAACACATCATCTATTCTACAGTCCACCATATAGAACACATAATCTATTTCTACAGTCCCCATAAGAACACATCATCTTATTTACAGTCCACCAATATAGAAACACATCAATCTATTTCTACAGCCCACCATATAGAACACATCATCTGATCTACAGTCCACCATATAGAAACACATCATCTATTATACAGCCCACATATGGAACAAATATCTATTCTACAGTCACCATAAGAACACATCATTCTTTCTACAGTCCACCATATAGAACACAATCATTATCTACAGTCCACCATATAGAACACATCATCTGTATTCTACAGTCCACCATATAGAACACAATCATCTATTTTACAGTCCACCATATAGAACACATCTTATTCTATAGTACACCATATAGAACAATTCATCTAGTATACAGGTTCCCACCATTTAGAACACATTCATCTGATCTTACAGTTTCCACCATATTAGAACACATCACTTATTCTACATCCACCATGTAGAAACACATCATCTATTCTAAGTCCACCATATAGAAACACATCATCTATTTTACAGTCCACCATATAGAAACATAATTATTCTACAGTCCTCCAACGATATAGAACAATCATCTATTTACAGGACCAAACCATATAGAAACAAATCATCTATTTACAGTCCAACCATATGGAACAAATTCATCGATTTCTACAGTCCACCCATATCGAACACATCATCGATTCTATAGTCACACCATTATAGAACACAATCATCTATTCTACAGTCCACCAAAAGAACACATCCATCGATCTTAAGTCCACCATATAGAACACATATCTATTCTACAGTCCACCACACCATATAGAACACATCATTTCTTTATCCAAGTCCACCATATAGACACAAATCATCTATTCTTACAGTCCAAACCATTATAGAACACATCATCTATTCTACAGTCACAGATAGAACAAATCATCTATTCTACCATCCAAACCATATAGAACACATTCATCTATTCTACAGTCACCATATAGAAAACATCAGCCTATTCTACAGTCCACCATATAGAACACATCATCTGATCTACAGGCACCCATATTAGAACACATCATCTATCTTACAGTCAACCATATAGAAACACATCATCTTTCTACAGTCCCCCTATAGAACACATCATCTATTCTACAGTCCACATATAGAAACACATCATCTGATCTTACAGTCCACCATATAGGAACACATTTCCTCGATTCAATGTCCACCATATAGAACAATTCATCTAGTATATAGTCCACCATATAGAACACATCATCTATTCTACAGGACCACCATAATAACACATTCATCTATTATACAGTCCACCATAAGAACAACATCATCTATTTACCAGTCCACCATATAGAACACATTCATCTATTTCTACAGTCACCATATAGAACACATATCTATTCTACAGTCCAACCATATAGAACACATCATCTATTATAACAGGCCAACAATATAGAACACATCATCTATGTACAATCCCTTATAGAAAACACATCTATCTACAGGTCCACCATATAGAACACATCATCTATCTACAGCCACCATATAGAACAATAATCTATTCTAATGTCCACCATATAGAACACATCATTATTCATGTCCACCATATAGAACAAATCATCTTTCTACAGCCACCATATAGAACACATTTCATCTATTCTACAGTCACATATAGAAAACACATATCTATTCACAGTCCACCATATAGAACACATAATCTATTCACAGCCCCAACCTATTAGAACACATCACTATTATACAGTCCACCATATAGAAACAAATCATCATCTACAGTCCACAATATGAAACACATTTTCTATTTCTTACGTCCACCGTATCGAAATACATCATCTTATTCTAGTCCACCATATAGAACACATCATCTGATATAAGTCCACCATTATAGAAACATCAATCTATCTCAAGTCCACCATATAGAAAACATCATCTATTCCTATAGTCCACATATAGAACATCATATTCTACAGCCCACCATATAGAACACCTCATCGCTTCTACAGTCCACCCATATAGAAACACATCATCTATTCTACAGTCCACCATAAGAACACATAAATATTTCTCAGCCCCACCTATAGAACACATCACAGTCTACAGTCCCACATAAGAAACATCATCTCTTTCTACAGTCACATATAGAACACATCATCATCTACAGTCCACCAATTAGACACAATCTATTCGACAGTCCACCATATCGAACACATCATATATCTATAGTCCACCATATAGAACACATCATCTATTCTACTACAGTCCACCATATAGAAAAACATCATCTGTCTAAGTCCACCATATAGAGAAACATCATACGATCTCTACAGTCCACCATGTAGAAACACATCACTCTGATCTACAGTCCCACCATATAGAAAACATCATCATTCTACAGTCCACATATAGAACACATCATCTATTTCTACAGTACAACGATATCGAACACATCATCTATTCTTACAGTCAACCCATATAGAACACATAATCTATTTTACCAGTCCACCCATATTAGAACACATAATCTATTCTACAGTCCACATATAGAACACATCATAGATTCTATAGTCACCCTATAGAAAACACATTCATCTATTCTACAGTCCACAATTATAGAACACATATCTGATATACAGTCCACCCTTATAGAAACAATCATCTATTCTACAGTCCACCATATAGAACACATCATCTATTCTACAGTCCACCATATAGAACACATCATCTATTCTACAGTCCAACCATATAGAACACATCATCTATTCTACAGTCCACCCTCCACCATATAGAACACATCATCTATTCTACAGTCCACCATTAGAACACATAATCTATTTCTACAGCCCCAAATATCGAACACCTCATCTATTCTCAGTCCACCATATAGAAACACATCCTATCTACAGTCCACATATTATAGAAACATCAATCTATTCTACAGCCACCTATAACACATCATCTATTCTATAGTCCACAATAGAGACACATCATCTATTCTACAGTCCACCTATAGAACACATTAATATGATCTACAGTCCACATATAGAAACACATATTAGTCGACGTCCACCATGTAGAACACATTTAATCTATTCTACAGTCCACCATATAGCACACATCATCTATTCTACAGTCCACCATATGAACACATCACTATTTATACAGTCCAACGATATAGAACACATCATATCATATTCTACAGTCCAACCAATAGAACACATCATCTTTCATACAGTCAACCATATAGAACAATAATCTATTCTCAGTCAACCATATAGAAACATCATTATGCTTAGTCCACCATATAGAAACACATCATCTATTCTACAGCACCCATATAGAAAACACCTCATTGATCTAAGTCCACATATGAACACATCATCTATTCTTACAGTCCACCAGATAGAGCACATCATTATTCTACAGTCCAACCATATAGAACACATATCTATTCTTACAGTCACCATATAGAAACACATCAGCTATTCTCAGTCCAACATATCGAACACATCACTATTTTCCAGTCCACCATATAGAACACGATCATCCTATGCTACAGTCCAACCATATTAGAAAACTCATCTATTTCTACAGTCCAACCATATAGAACACATCATCTATTCTACAGTCCACCATATAGAACACATCATCTATTCTACAGTCCAACCATATAGAACACATCATCTATTCTACAGTCCACCATATAGAACACATCATCTATTCTACAGTCCACCATATAGAACACATCCTCTGATTCTACAGGTCCACCCATTTAGACACCACATCATCTATTTTCTACCAGTCCACCCATATAGAACAATCATCTATTCTACATCCACCATATAGAACATCATCTGTCTACAGTCCACCAATAGAACACATCATCTATTCTACAGTCCACCATATAGGAACACATCATCCTATTTATTCTACAGTCCAAACCATATAGAACACATCATTGAATAATACAGTCCAACTAAGAAACACATCATCTTATTCAATGTCCACAATATAGAACACATCATCTGATCTACAGTCCACCATATAGAACACATCATCTATTCTACAGTCCACCATATAGAACACATCATCTATTCTACAGTCCACCAATTAGAAAACCTCATCTTATTCTACAGTCAACATATAAAACACATCATCTATTCAGACCCACCATATAGAAACAATCATCTGATCTACCAGTCCACCATATAGAACACATCATCTTTCTACAGTCCACCATATAGAACACATATCTGATTACAGGCCACCATATAGAACAATTCATCTATTCTACAGTCACCATATAGACACATCATATATTTACAGTCCCACCATATAGAACACATCATCTATTCTACAGTCCCCATATAGAACACTCATCTGTTACAGTCCACCATATAGAAACACATCATCTAGTCTACAGTCCAACATATAGAACACTATCTATCTAAAGTACCAACCTATAGAACACATCACTTTCTACAGTCCACCATATATAAGAACACATCATCTATTCTACAGTCACCATATAGAAAACATCAAATATATTCTTACGTCCACCATATAGAACACATCATCTGATCTCAGTCCACCATATAGACACATAATCTATTCTACAGTCCACCTATAGGACAATCATCTATTCTATAGTGCCACCATTTATAGAACACATCATCTATTCTACAGTCCAACCATATTAGAACCCAGCATCTGTCTACAGTCACATACTCTCGAACCCATATAAATCTATTCTATAGTCCACCATATAGAACACATCATCTATTCTACAGTCCACCATATAGAACACATCATCTATTCTACAGTCCACCATATAGAACACATCATCTATTCTACAGTCCACCATATAGAACACATCATCTTGATCTACAGTCCACCATATAGAACACATCATCTATTCTACAGTCCAACCATATAGAACACATCATCTATTCTACAGTCCAACCATATAGAACACATCATCTGATATACAGTCCACTATTGTCACGCCCTGGCTCTGGGGACTCTCGTATGTTGAGCCAGGGTGTTAGTTTCTATGTTTTTTGTTCTAGGTTGTGTTGCTTCTAGTTTGGTATTTCTATGTTGGCCAGGGTGGTTCCCAATCAGAGACGGCTGTAGCTCGTTGTCTCTGATTGGGGAGCCATATTAGGTAGCCGTTTTGGCATTTGTTTAATGTGGTATCTTGTTCCGTTGGTTTGTCTGTAACCAAGGATTCACGTTTCGTATCGTTTGTTGTTTTGTTCGTGTGGTGACTCTAAAATAAAGTATGTTCACATTCCACGCTGCGCATTGGTCCACTTCCTCCAGCGAACGTTACAACCATATAGAACAAATAATCTGATCTACAGTCCACCATATAGAAGACATCATCTGAAATACAGTCAACCATATAGAACACATTATCTGAAATACAGTCAACCATATAGAACACATGATCTGAAATACAGTCAACCATATAGAACACATTATCTGAAATACAGTCAACCATATGGAACACATTATCTGAAATACAGTCAACCATATAGAACACATAATCTGAAATACAGTCAACCATATAGAACACATTATCTGAAATACAGTCAACCATATAGAACACATAATCTGATCTACAGTCAACCATATAGAACAAATAATCTGATCTACAGTCAACCATATAGAACACATGGTCCCGCTTTAAATGACGTTCAGCTTATAAAGGCTTCATAAAGGCTTCATAATGCCTTTCAAGCACTACATACATATGTTACAACGCATCTATAACCGTATGTCATTCTTTATAAAGGGTTCATAAATGTGGCATAACTGTGTGACATAATCACCAATGTCAAATGTGACATAACCCACTGTATCGAATATTATATAAACGTGCTTTATAAAGGGTGACATGTTGAAGGATGGCATAACTCACGTTAGTCACATTACACCTAATCTCATTCCCAGACAAATGTGCGAAAGGTGTGGTGCACTAATTAATAAAACCTGGCCTTCATTAGTTAGGGTTAGGTTTAAAATACAATTTTAAGAAGATACATTGTGGAAATGGGCAGGGTTTAGCCATAATTATGATTTAACTAGTGACAATGACAAATATTTTACTCAGTAATGTCACTCCTATAGAACTCTATGGTCTATGGACTCCCGAGTGGCGCAGTGGTCTAAGGCACTGCATCGCAGTGCTAGCTGTGCCAATAGAGAACCTGGCTCGTGTCCAGGCTCTGTCGCAGCCGGCCGCGACCGGGAGACCCAAGGTAGGGGAGGGTTTGGCCGGCAGGGATGTGGGTTTGTTTCCCACGGGGCGCCAGTACGAAAAAAACACAAAAAAACAACAACACATGTATGCATTCACTAACTGTAAGTCGCTCTGGATAAGAGCGTCTGCTAAATTACTAAAATGTAAATGTCACTCCCACTAAGGCCATCTTTGAACGGTTGATATCCCAGGTTTATATGTGCTGTGTGTTCAATAGCCTGGGAACGACGTTACACCAAGAAACACTTACAGTGGGGAAAAAAAGTATTTAGTCAGCCACCAATTGTGCAAGTTGTCTCACTTAAAAATATGAGAGAGGCCTGTAATTTTCATCATAGGTACACGTCAACTATGACAGACAAAATGAGTAAAAAAAATATTTTGCAAATTATGGTGGAAAATAAGTATTTGTTTAAGTTTCTCAATACTTTGTTATATACCCTTTGTTGGCAATGACACAGGTCAAACGTTTTCTGTAAGTCTTCACAAGGTTTTCACACACTGTTGCTGGTATTTTGGCCCATTCCTCCATGCAGATCTCCTCTCGAGCAGTGATGTTTTGGGGCTGTCGCTGGGCAACACGGACTTTCAACTCCCTCCAAAGATTTTCTAGGGGATTGAGATCTGGAGACTGGCTAGGCCACTCCAGGACCTTGAAATGTTTCTTACGAAGCCACTCCTTCGTTGCCCGGGCGGTGTGTTTGGGATCATTGTCATGCTGAAAGACCCAGCCACGTTTCATCTTCAATGCCCTTGCTGATGGAAGGAGTCCTTTACACAGATCAGTCGTCCTGGTCCCTTTGCAGAAAAACAGCCCCAAAGCATGATGTTTCCACCCCCATGCTTCACAGTAGGTATGGTGTTCTTTGGATGCAACTCAGCATTCTTTATCCTCCATACACGACGAGTTGAGTTTTTACCAAAAAGTTATATTTTGGTTTCATCTGACCATATGACATTCTCCCAATCCTCTTCTGGATCATCCAAATGCACTCTAGCAAACTTCAGACGGGCCTGGACATTACTGGCTTAAGCAGGGGGACACGTCTGGCACTGCAGGATTTGAGTCCCTGGCGGCGTAGTGTGTTACTGATGGTAGGCTTTGTTACTTTGGTCCCAGCTCTCTGCAGGTCATTCACTAGGTCCCCCCGTGTGGTTCTGGGATTTTTGCTCACCGTTCTTGTGATCACTTTGACCCCACGGGGGTGAGATCTTGCGTGGAGCCCCAGATCGAGGGAGATTATCAGTGGTCTTGTATGTCTTCCATTTCCTAATAATTGCTCCCACAGTTGATTTCTTCAAACCAAGCTGCTTACCTAGTGCAGATTCAGTCTTCCCAGCCTGGTGCAGGTCTACAATTTTGTTTCTGGTGTCCTTTGACAGCTCTTTGGTCTTGGCCATAGTGGGAGTTTGGAGTGTGACTGTTTGAGGTTGTGGACAGGTGTCTTTTATACTGATAACAAGTTCAAACAGGTGCCATTAATACAGGTAACGAGTGGAGGACAGAGGAGCCTCTTAAAGAAGAAGTTACAGGTCTGTGAGAGCCAGAAATCTTGCTTGTTTGTAGGTGACCAAATACTTATTTTCCACCATAATTTGCAAATAAATTCATAAAAAATCCTACAATGTGATTTTCTGGAGAAAAAAATCCTCAATTTGTCTGTCATAGTTGACGTGTACCTATGATGAAAATGACAGGCCTCTCTCATCTTTTTAAGTGGGAGAACTTGCACAATTGGTGGCTGACTAAATACTTTTTTCCCCCACTGTATGTATACATTGATTCGCATTGGGGGCATTTATTTGACCTTAGAACATGTTATAAAACCCAAATGTAATGCAAATGTCACTTAGATATGTGTGTAAAAAAAAATGAAAACAAAAAAATGAAATTCATATAAACACCGAGGGAATGATCATTAAACATGAAATATGTGTTAAAAACATACATTTCCTTTCATTTGTACATTTTTAAAACAATATATGAAGCTTCAAAAAGTCCAGCAACGCAATTACATTGAACAATACACAGGGCTGTGAATAGTGCAGCTTGACCCTGAGCTGGAGGACGAATGGTTCTTTACCTCTCTGCCTGCTGGAGGTTCCAGCCTTAAAAGGTAACAAATAAAGGTATCAGGTCTTTTAGGAAATGCCTTCGTCACACCATCTGGATAAGGCATTTCTGTGCTGCGCCAGAAACTTTAAATGGGGGGAAACTCCATTCGATTTGTATTATTATATTCCTCGTTCATTTACACATCTCATGACGTGACTATCAGACGAGGCTGTATCTAGCGGGATTTTTATTTAGCTGAGCCTGCTAGCTAACTACATTTTGGCTAGCTAGCAATTGCGAATCACATGATCAGCGTCTCATCAGCAACACTAACAAAGTACTTCGGGGTCACACATTTTCAAAATAAAAGTCCCCCACGTACAGTTGAAGTCGGAAGTTTACATACACCTTAGCCAAATACATTTAAAGTCAGTTTTTCACAATTCCTGACATTTAATCCTAATAAAAATTCCCTGTCTTAGGTCAGTTAGGATCACCACTTTATTTTAAGTATGTGAAATGTCAGAATAAGAGTAGAGATAATTATTTATTTCAGCTTTTCTTTCTTTCATCTCATTGCCAGTCGGTCAGAAGTTTACATACACTCAATTAGTATTTGGTAGCATTGCCTTTAAATTGTTTAACTTGGGTCAAATGTTTCGGGTAGCCTTCCACAAGCTTCCCACAGTAAGTTGGGTGAATTTTGGCCCATTCCTCCTGACAGAGCTGGTGTAACTGAGTCAGGTTTGTAGGCCTCCTTGCTCGCACAAGCTTTTCAGTTCTGCCCACAAATGTTCTATAGGATGAGGTCAGGGCTTTGTGATGGCCACTCAAATACCTTGACTTTGTTGACCTTAAGCCATTTTGCCACAACTTTGGAAGTATGCTTGGGGTCATTGTCCATTTGGAAGACCCATTTGAGACCAAGCTTTAACTTCCTGACTGAAGTCTTGAGATGTTGCTTCAATATATCCACATCATTTTCCTTCCTCATGATGCCATCTATTTTGTGAAGTGCACCAGTCCCTCCTGCAGCAAAGCACCCCCACAGCATAATGCTGCCACCCCCGTGCTTCACGTTTGGGATGGTGTTCTTCGGCTTGCAAGCACCAACTTTTTCCTCCAAACATAACGATGGTCATTATGGCCAAACAGTTCTATTTTTGTTTCATCAGACCAGAGGACATTTCTCCAAAAAGTATGATCTTTGTCCCCATGTGCAGTTGCAAACCTTAGTCTGGCTTTTCTATGGCGGTTTTGGAGCAGTGGCTTCTTCCTTGCTGAGCAGCCTTTCAGGTTATGTCGATATAGGACTCGTTTTACTGTGGATATAGATACTTTTGTATCTGTTTCCTCCAACATTTTCTCAAGGTCCTTTGCTGTTGTTCTGGGATTGATTTGCACTTTTCGCACCAAAGTACGTTAATCTCTAGGAGACAGAACACGTCTCCTTCCTGAGCGGTATGATGGCTGCGTGGTCCCATGGTGTTTATACTTGCGTACTATTGTTTGTACAGATGAACGTTGTACCTTCAGGCGTTTGGAAATTGCTCCCAAGGATGAACCAGACTTGTGGAGGTCTACAATTTCTTCTTGGTTGATTTGTTTTGATTTTCCCATGATGTCAAGCAAAGAGGCACTGAGTTTGAAGGTAGGCCTTGAAATACATCCACAGGTACACCTCCAGTTGACTCAAATGATGTCAATTAGCCTATCAGAAGCTTCTAAAGCCATGAGATCATTTTCTGGAATTTTCCAAGCTGTTTAAAGGCACAGTCAACTTAGTGTATGTAAACTTCTGACCCACTGGAATTGTGATACAGTGAATTATAAGTGAAATAATCTGTCTCTGAACAATTGTTGGAAAAATTACTTGTGTCATGCACAAAGTAGATGTCCTAACCGTCTTGCCAAAACTATAGTTTGTTAACAAGAAATGTGTGGAGTGGTTGAAAAACGAGTTTTAATGACTCCAACCTAAGTGTATGTCAACTCCGACTTCAACTGTATATAGTAAAAAGTGTCAATAACCTGTATTTATTCATGATATATGAAACATAATTGTGTAAACATTAACAATGATTCATATTTGTTCATATCTAAGTGACATTTGCATTACATTGGGGTTTTAAAACATGTTCTAAGGTCAAATAAATGCCCCCAATGCGAATCAATGTATATGGAATACATATTGGCTTAGAGCAGGAACTATGCTGTCACGCCGAGATGTGAACCCGACTTGTATTTGTTGAGTCAGGGTGTGTATTTTCCGTGTTGCTATGTTTGATTTCTATGTTTTGGATCTAGCATGTGCAGATCTATGTTGGCCGGGGTGGTTTCCAATCAGAGGCAGCTGTGGCTCGTTGTCTCTGATTGGGGACCATACTTAGGCAGCCTTTTGACACCTGTTAGTTGTGGGATCTTGTTCCGTGTGAGGTATGTTATTTGTCTACCTTGGACTTCACGTTTCGTTTGTTGTTTTTGTCGTGTGTTTATTCGCTTAATAAACATGTATGCTTATCACGCTGCGCCTTGGTCCTTCTTGTTCGTAAACGAGCGTGACATATGCTGGGTGCAGCAGTAAAAGTATTGTAGGGAATACTTAGTAGGGTCTGTAGAATGTATATATGGTGTCATTTCATGGAGCTCTGAATAATACGGAGTGTTGCTGGCCTTTTACTCCACCCATTCCACAATACGAATCACTGTGTGTAGAATACATAATAATCACATGTGCGCTTACTGTGCTACAGAAAAGCCGTTAACCAAACAACATTGCAGGGCATGCTCACTGAATTAAAGGGTAGCTACTCTCAAAACTCGAAGTTTCTTAGATTTTTCCCAGACCTCAAAAGTCATCCCCTGATGTGGTTTAAGCATTGTTGTGAAACCAGAAAATCTCATTTAGTTGTTTTTCTATTTATTTTTTTAAGTGTGAAAAAACTGGGAAAAGCAGAAAGAAATTGGGAAAATCTGAAACCTGGTAAAACAAAACAGAGAAAATGGAATTTGGGAGAAAAGCAGAAAATAAAATAATATAAAATAAAAACGTATTTTAAATAAAACTTTATTTTACCAACGTTTTATGCTGTGCATGAACGCACACCGGGTTCACATCTCGTCTGAGCAGCCCAGCTATGGCACGAGTCGGCTAGCTGACTAGCTAACTCAACGTGACAACGTTGACCTTCAACATACTTATTTTGTTCAGTTATCTCAACCATTTTCACAATTAAATTCAAGGCAGATTAACTATCTAACATGAAGGCATGAGCTCAGATCGGCTAAGAATGTTCATTTTGTTGCATCGAATCGACCTCTCCGCCACCCTCAGTATCAGGGGTGCCACACTTTTTCCCCAGCCGCAGCTAACACACCTGATTAAACACACTGTTACACGTTTGTGTGTGATCATGTATTAGTGTATGTCTGTGATTTTTCCACTCGGGACCCACCTGCCCTCGGCACCACTAATTCATGTCTCCTCTCTCTCTTAGTCCATGGTACTGGGCTCCTCAGTCTTGCCTATATGTCACAAATTTCAAATACAATAAAGCGGAAAACGTCGAGTTTGGAAAGCAAATGCTGTCCTTACTAAATGTGTAATGTGACAGGTATTTGAACATTACAAAACAATACAGGGCGAAGCCCTCTCCGTTGCCGTCTCCTCTTTCCCACCACTACAGCACCGTGCTCCCAGTTCACCCCCAACAAGCTGGTCGCTGAGTCTGTGAATGCATCCATCAACACACACACACACACACACACACACACACACACACACACACACACACACACACACACACACACACACACACACACACACACACACAGAGTGACAGAGGAGACATAACTGTAAATCAGTGGTCACCAATCGATCGATCGCGATCGACTGGTCGATCTTCAAGGCATTCCTAGTCGATCACCAAACATTTCTGGAGGAACTAACGAAGGAGCCAACGACTATGTGCTGTGATAAAAGGCTTGCACTCTTCTTTTTTTTTCATGTTGCGCTGTTGGCGGTAGGTGCACTTGATCCAGAGGCCCTGTGCACCGGGTAAGCAAAGTGTTCCTATTTTGAACCATTTCATTAATCTGAAAAGACAAACTCCACCTACCCGGCGGACCGGGAGATCTGTGGCTAAATCGAGTGAGTTTACCGGGCTGGCCAATCATATAGCTCAAACCACCATGCCTACAGAGCTTCCACGACCCCGGCCACAGCAAAGTTTGACACTAACCTACGTAAGATTTAATAACTTTTAAAACCATGACCACAGAGAGAGCTGCTGTTTTTATGAGCTAGTTCATGTCTAAGTTTTATTCAGCGCTGTCAACACTGTTTTCATTCAACACTATTATAAAACATGAAACGTGCTTCTCCCTACTTCCACTCACGCTGCAGCTGCAATGAAGGAGCAGCCAAGTGCATCGACAGGCCTGTGTGTCACTGCGTTTTCATTATTATTAGCAGCTCGTCGTGTCTATTTTAATACAGTGAGGGAAAAAAGTATTTGATCCCCTGCTGATTTTGTACGTTTGCCCACTGATAAAGAAATGATCCGTTTATAATTGTAATGGTAGGTTTATTTGAACAGTGAGAGACAGAATAACAAAAAAAAAATCCAGAAAAACACATGTCAAAAATGTTGTATATTGATTTGCATTGTAACGAGGGAAATACGTATTTGACCCCCTCTCAATCAGAAAGATTTCTGGCTCCCAGGTGTCTTTTATACAGGTAACGAGCTGAGATTAGGAGCACACTCTTAAAGGGAGTGCTCCTAATCTCAGTTTGTTACCTCTATAAAAGACACCGTCCACAGAAGCAATCAGATTCCAAACTCTCCACCATGGCCAAGACCAAAGAGCTCTCCAAGGATGTCAGGGACAAGATTGTAGACCTACACAAGGCTGGAATGGGCTACAAGACCATCGCCAAGCAGGTTGGTGAGAAGGTGACAACAGCTGGTGAGATTATTCGCAAATGGAAGAAACACAAAATAACTGTCAATCTCCCTCGGCCTAGGGCTCCATGCAAGATCTCACCTCGTGGAGTTGCAATGATCATGAGAACGGTGAGGAATCAGCCCAGAACTACACGGGAGGATCTTGTCAATGATCTCAAGGCAGCTGGGACCATAGTCACCAAGAAAACAATTGGTAACACACTACGCCGTGAAGGACTGAAATCCTGCAGCGCCCGCAAGGTCCCCCTGCTCAAGAAAGCACATATACAGGCCCGTCTGAAGTTTGACAATGAACATCTGAATGATTCAGAGGAGAACTGGGTGAAAGTGTTGTGGTCAGATGAGACCAAAATCGAGCTCTTTGGCATCAACTAAACTCGCCGTGTTTGGAGGAGGAGGGATGCTGCCTATGACCCCAAGAACACCATCCCCACCGTCAAACATGGAGGTGGAAACATTATGCTTTGGGGGTGTTTTTCTGCTAAGGGGACAGGACAACTTCACCGCATCAAAGGGACGATGGACGGGGCCATGTACCGTCAAATCTTGGGTGAGAACCTCCTTCCCTCAGCCAGGGCATTGAAAATGGATCATGGATGGGTATTCCAGCATGACAATGACCCAAAACACACGGCCAAGGCAACAAAGGAGTGGCTCAAGAAGAAGCACATTAAGGTCCTGGAGTGGCCTAGCCAGTCTCCAGACCTTAATCCCATAGAAAATCTGTGGAGGGAGCTGAAGGTTCGAGTTGCCAAACGTCAGGCTCAAAACCTTAATGACTTGGAAAATATCTGCAAAGAGGAGTGGGACAAAATCCCTCCTGAGATGTGTGCAAACCTGGTGGCCAACTACAAGAAACCTCTGACCTCTGTGATTTCCAACAAGGGTTTTGCCACCAAGTACTAAGTCATGTTTTGCAGAGGGGTCAAATACTTATTTCCCTCATTAAAATGCAAATACATTTATAACATTTTTGACATGCGTTTTTCTGGGTTTTTTTGTTGTTATTTTGTCTCTCACTGTTTAAATAAACTTACCATTAAAATAATAGACTTATCATGTCTTTGTCAGTGGGTAAACGTACAAAATCAGCAGGGGATCAAATGTTTTTTTCCCTCACTGTATCAAGGAATATTTCCTATGGACAGATACTCTAATCTCCGCTGTGGAGCTTTGCAGCTCCGTCAGGGTTATCTTTGGTCTCTTTGTTGCCTCTCTGATTAATGCCGCCTTGCCTGGTCCGTGAGTTTTGGTGGGCGGCCCTCTCTTGGCAGGTTTGTTCTGGTGACATATTCTTTCCATTTTTTAATAATGGATTTAATGGTGCTCCGTGGGATGTTCAAAGTTTCTGATATTTTTTTATAACCCAACCCTGATCTATACTTCTCCACAACTTTGTCCCTAATGTCACGCCCTGGCTCTGGGACTATGTTATGTTGAGCCAGGGTGTGTTGTTTCTATGTGTTTTGTGTGCTAGGGTTATATTCGAGTTCATTTGTTTCTATGTTGGCCGGTGTGGTTCTCAATCAGAGGCAACGTGTATCAGCTGTTGCTTGTTGTCTCTGATTGGGAACCATACTTAGGCAGCCTGTTTTCCACAGTGTGTTGTGGGATCTTGTTCCGTATGGTTTGTATTGTAACCAAGGACTTCACGTTTCGTATCGTTTGTTGTTTTGTTCGTGTGATCATTCAAATTAAAAGTATTTTCGCATTCCACGCTGCGCCTTGGTCCTCTGTGTATGACGATCGTGACAGAAGATCCCACCATAACTGGACCAAGCAGCGTGTCCAGGAGCCAACGCCAGAGGTGAATCTAGCGGATATCCACCTCGACTGGGTCAAGCCACGGGAGGAGGAGAGAGGCTGGACTTTGGAGCAGAGGAGCGAGAGTCTGGCGAGAGCCATGGAGGCCTGGCCCACGGGGAGGAGAGACGCCCAGAACATTTTTAGGGGGGGGCTCACGCCGTGGACGACGGGGCAGCAGGAGGCCGGGATAGAGTGGTTCAGCGGGTTGGCAAAGGAGGCCGCCAGGTTACGGGAGTCACTGGTCACCAGGGGGAAGGAGAATGTAGAGGCACGGCGAGAGGTACTGGGGTGTGTTGCCAGTCCGGTCCGGCCCATTCCTGATCCCCGCGTAGGGCCAGTGGTGTGTGTCCCCAGTACGGTCCGGCTTGTTCCTGTCCCTCGCACCGAGCCTGTGGTGCGCGTCGCCAGCCCGGTCCGGCATGTTCCTGCTCCCCGCACCAAGCCTATGGTGCGCGTCGCCAGCCCGGCCCGGCCTGTTCCTGCTCCCCGCACCAAGCCTATGGTGCACGTCGCCAGCCCGGCCCGGCCTGTTCCTGCTCCCCGCACCAAGCCAATGGTGCGCGTCACCAGCCCGGCCCGGCCTGTTCCTGCTCCCCGCACCAAGCCTGTGGTGCGCTTCGTCAGCCCGGTCCGGCCCGTCCCTGCTCCCCGCACCAAGCCTGTGGTGCGCGTCGTCAGTCCGGCACAGCCCGTGCCTGTTCCACCGGTGCCTGGTCCAGCACCGGTCAGCTGCTCCACTCCGGAGCTAGAGCAATCCGCTCCACCAGTGTTCAGTCCAGCTCCGGCCAGCAGGGCCAGACCGGACCTGGCCCTCCCCTGTTCGGTTTATGTTTGGCGCGGTCTCAGTCCACGCCTTTGGGGGGGGGTACTGTCACGCCCTGGCTCTGGGACTCTGTTATGTTGAGCCAGGGTGTGTTGTTTCTATGTGTTTTGTGTGCTAGGGTTATATTCGAGTTCATTTGTTTCTATGTTGGCCGGTGTGGTTCTCAATCAGAGGCAACGTGTATCAGCTGTTGCTTGTTGTCTCTGATTGGGAACCATACTTAGGCAGCCTGTTTTCCACAGTGTGTTGTGGGATCTTGTTCCGTATGGTTTGTATTGTAACCAAGGACTTCACGTTTCGTATCGTTTGTTGTTTTGTTCGTGTGATCATTCAAATTAAAAGTATGTTCACATTCCACGCTGCGCCTTGGTCCTCTGTGTATGACGATCGTGACACCTAACCTGTTTGGAGAGTTCCTTGGTCTTCATGGTGCCGCTTGCTTAGTGGTGTTGCAGACTCTGGGGCTTTTCAGAACAGGTGCATATATACTGAGATCATGTGACAGATCATGTGACACTTAGATTGCACACAGGTGGAATTTATTTAACTAATTATGTGACTTCTGAAGGTAATTGGTTGCACCAGATCTTATTTAGGGGCCTCATAGCAAAAGGGGTGAATACATATGCACGCACCACTTTTTTTTTTTTCATTTCACTTCACCAATTTTGACTATTTTGTGTATGTCCATTCAATGAAATCCAAATAAAAATCCATTTAAATTACAGGTTGTAATGCAACAAAATAAGAAGAACACCAAGGGGGATGAAGACATTTGCAAGGCACTGTAGAGGGGGCGTGGCCACAAACTTGAATAATGCAGTTGTTTACTTTGAACAAACTACTCTCAGAACTTCTCTAGGTAAGATTTTTTTGTACGTTTGTTTTTCACAAATTTTTGTCATCATGCCCATGTGGTGTTCTGTGACTGACTAATTACAAAACAAGCGTGAAAATGAGTTTTTTTATTTAACTAGGCAAGTCAGTTAAGACCAAATTCTTATTTGGGACCACCCATACACAAAAATGTATGCACGCATGACTGTAAGTCACTTTGGATAAAAGCGTCTGCTAAATGGCATATTATTATTATTATTATTATTATTTACAATGACGGCCTACACCGGCCAAACCCGGACGACGCTGGGCCAATTGTGCGCTGCCCTATGGGACTCCCAATCACGGCCAGTTGTGATACAGCCTGGAATCGAACCAGGGGGTCTGTAGTGACGCCTCAAGCACTGAGATGCAGTGCCTTTGACCGCTGCGCCACTCGGGAGTTATTTCACTCTTCTACCTACCAGAGATTTGCCCCGATGCTGCCAGTGGCTTGTGGCTATCAAGAATGATGCTTACGGTGACCAAAGATTATGACATGGATTTTCAAGCTGAACTGATTGGGAATCCATTTCGATGACAGCAAAGAAGTGATGTGATAATAACGATTTTTTTTTCCTTCACAAGAAAACAGAAGATTCTCGATTAAAGGTACCTTAACATTAGCTAGCTAGCTGGACTAGATACGTTAGTCAAGTAGACTGGACAATAACTCTAAAAGCCATCAGCTATCTTTTGGATAAACACTGTCAATGAATTTGACTAAGGTTAGCTAATATAAGCTAGCTAACGTTAGCAAATAACAGTAGCTCAGTCTGGTAGCCATCTATTCCGCCCTTGTCTGGAAAACACTCAAAATAGAATTGTCGATATAGCTAACTCACTCTCTGTGTGTTGGTAGCAATTTACCTACTTGAGAATGCTATTCATTGACTACAGCTCAACGTTCAACACCATAGTAACCTCAAAGCTCATCACTAAGCTAAGGACCCTGGGACTAAACACCTTTCTCTGTAACTGGATCCTGGACTTCCTGACGGGCCGCCCCCCAGGTGGTAAGGGTAGGTAACAACACATCTGCCAAACTGATCCTCAGCACGGGGGCCCCTCAGGGGTGCGTGCTCATTCCCCTCCTGTACTCCCTGTTCACCCATGACTGCATGGCCAGGCACGACTGCAACACTATCATTAAGTTTGCAGACGACACAACAGTGGTAGGCCTGATCACCGACAACGATGAGACAGCCTATAGGGAGGAGGTCAGGGACCTGGCCATGTGGTGCCAGGATAACAACCTCTCCCTCAACGTGAAGACAAAGGAGATGATTGTGGACTACAGGAAAAAGAAGAGGACTGAGCACGCCCCCATTCTCATCGACGGGGCTGTAGTGGAGCAGGTTGAAAGCTTCAAGTTCCTTGGGGTCCACATCACCAACAAACTATCATGGTCCAAACACACCAAGACAGTCGTGAAGAGGGCACGACAAAGCATATTCCCCCTCAGGAGACTGAAAAGATTTGGCATGGGTCCTCAGATCCTCAAAAGGTTTTACAGCTGCACCATCGAGAGCATCCTGACTGGTTGCATCACTGCCTGGTATGGCAAGAGGGTAGTGCGTACAGCCCGGTACATCACTGGGGCCAAGCTTCCTGCCATCCAGGACCTCTATACCAGGCGGTGTCAGAAGAAGGCCCTAAAAATTGTCAAAGACTCCAGCCACCCTAGTCATAGACTGTTCTCTCTGCTACCGCACGGTAGCAATTTACCTACTTGAGAATGCTATTCATTGACTACAGCTCAACGTTCAACACCATAGTAACCTCAAAGCTCATCACTAAGCTAAGGACCCTGGGACTAAACACCTTTCTCTGTAACTGGATCCTGGACTTCCTGACGGGCCGCCCCCCAGGTGGTAAGGGTAGGTAACAACACATCTGCCAAACTGATCCTCAGCACGGGGGCCCCTCAGGGGTGCGTGCTCATTCCCCTCCTGTACTCCCTGTTCACCCATGACTGCATGGCCAGGCACGACTGCAACACTATCATTAAGTTTGCAGACGACACAACAGTGGTAGGCCTGATCACCGACAACGATGAGACAGCCTATAGGGAGGAGGTCAGGGACCTGGCCGTGTGGTGCCAGGATAACAACCTCTCCCTCAACGTGAAGACAAAGGAGATGATTGTGGACTACAGGAAAAAGAAGAGGACTGAGCACGCCCCCATTCTCATCGACGGGGCTGTAGTGGAGCAGGTTGAAAGCTTCAAGTTCCTTGGGGTCCACATCACCAACAAACTATCATGGTCCAAACACACCAAGACAGTCGTGAAGAGGGCACGACAAAGCATATTCCCCCTCAGGAGACTGAAAAGATTTGGCATGGGTCCTCAGATCCTCAAAAGGTTTTACAGCTGCACCATCGAGAGCATCCTGACTGGTTGCATCACTGCCTGGTATGGCAAGAGGGTAGTGCGTACAGCCCAGTACATCACTGGGGCCAAGCTTCCTGCCATCCAGGACCTCTATACCAGGCGGTGTCAGAAGAAGGCCCTAAAAATTGTCAAAGACTCCAGCCACCCTAGTCATAGACTGTTCTCTCTGCTACCGCACGGCAAGCGGTACCGGAGCGCCAAATCTAGGTCCGAAAGGCTTCTTAACAGCTTCTACCACCAAGCCATAAGACTCCTGAACAGTTAATCAAATGGCTACCCGGACTATTTACATTGCCCCCCCCCCCCCCCCCCCCCCTCCCCCCTTTTTACGCTGCTGCTACTCTCTGTTTATTATCTATGCATAGTCTCTTTAACTCTACCCACATGTACATATGACCACAATTACCTCGACTAACCGGTGCCCCCGCACAATGTCTTTGTACCGGTACCCCCTGTATATAGCCTCCCTACTGTTATTTTACTGCTGCTCTTTAATTATTTGTTATTTGTTTTTTTTTACACACCTTTTTTACTTAACACTTATTTTTCTTAAAACTGCATTGTTGGTTAAGGGCTTTTAAGTAAGCATTTCACTGTAAGGTCTACACCTGTTGTATTCGGCGCATGTGTCAAATAACATTTGATTTGGGGAATGTGTATAAATCGTCTCTGGTTGGTTAGTTGGTTCTCAGCTGGCTAGCAATTGTCACAATCGTCTACGAGAGAGGACCAATGCGCAGCGTTGAAGGTGAACATAATATCTATTTATTAGACTGATCACACGATCAAAATAACTGACGAAAACGTGATGTCTCTGGTTACATAAACAAACCAAAATGAGAACAAGAAACCACAACACAAAGTGAAAAGACCGATAGTTAAATATGGCTCCCAATCAGAGACAACCAGCTGACACTCGTTGCCTCTGATTGGGAGTCACTCAGGCCCACATAGATATACAAACATAGACTTACATACCCTGGCTCAACATAACATAGTCCCCAGAGCCAGGGCGTGACAGTACCCCCCCCCAAAGGCGCGGACTCCGACCGCGCCAAACAACCACAACAGGGGAGGGACCGGGTGGGCACTCCGCCTCGGCGGCGGATCCGGCTCCGGACATGACCCAGGCACGGGTTGTGCTGGACTGACGACGCGCACCCCTGGCTTGGTGCGTGGAGGAGGAACGGGCCTTACCAGGCTGACGACGCACACCGTAGGCTTGGTGCGTGGAGCAGGGACAGGCCGGACTGGGCTGACGAAGCACACCACTGACTTGGTGCGGGGAGCAGGAACGGGCCGGACCGGGCTGACGAAGCGCACCCCTGACTTGGTGCGGGGAGCAGGAATGAGCCGGACCGGGCTGACGACGCGCACCACTGACTTGGTGCGGGGAGCTTGGATGGGCCGGACTGGGCTGGCGACGCGCACCACAGACTTGGTGCGGAGAGCAGGAACGGGCCGGACAGGGCTGACGAAACGCACCACAGACTTGGTGCGGAGAGCAGGCACGGGCCGTGCCGGACTGACGACGCACACCACTGGCTTGGTGCGGGGAGCTTGGATGGGCCGGACTGGGCTGGCGACGCGCACCACAGACTTGGTGCGGAGAGCAGGAACGGGCCGGGCTGGGCTGTCGACGCACACCGTAGGCTTGGTGCGTGGAGTAGGAACGGGCCGAACCGGGCTGACGATGCGCACCCCTGACTTGGTGCGGGGAGCAGGAATAGACCGGACCGTACTGGGGACACACACCACTGGCCCTACACCGGGATCTGGAACGGGCCGGACCGGACTGGCAACACACGCCAGTACCTCTCGCCGTGCCTCTACATCCTCCATCCCCTCTTCGACCAGTGGCCCCCGTAACCTGGCGGCCTCCTCTGGCAACCCACTGGGCCGCTCTATCGCGGCCTCCTGCTGGTCCGACGTCGTGAGCCCCCCCCTAAAAAATTTCTGGGAGTCTCTCTTCCCCGTGGGCCAGGCCTCGATAATTCTCGCCCACCTCTCGCTCCTCTGCTTCCAATCTCCGTCATTCAGCTCCTCATTCGGCTTGACCCAGTCGAAGCTCTGCCTCCACTGTTGCCAAGTCCACCTACTCTGCTCCTCACTAGGCTGCTTGGTCCAGTTCTGGTGGTTTCTTCTGTCACAATCGTCTACGAGAGAGGACCAATGCGCAGCGTTGAAGGTGAACATAATATCTATTTATTAGACTGATCACACAATCAAAATAACTGACGAAAACGTGATGTCTCTGGTTACATAAACAAACCAAAATGAGAACAAGAAACCACAACACAAAGTGAAAAGACCGATAGTTAAATATGGCTCCCAATCAGAGACAACCAGCTGACACTCGTTGCCTCTGATTGGGAGTCACTCAGGCCCACATAGATATACAAACATAGACTTACATACCCTGGCTCAACATAACATAGTCCCCAGAGCCAGGGCGTGACAGCAATCTTCCTGCCAATCTAGGTAACAGCAAGATTATTATATTGAAAGGTCCATGTTAGGTGTGCTAAGCTAGCCAGTCTAATAGAGATCAATACAATTAGTGGGGTGGTTAAATTGTGTATTGTTGTGTATTTTGTTGTAGGTGATACAGAATCTGATTCCACCAACATGCTCTTCCAACCCCTAGCTCTGCACAAGGCGAAGGTAAGTTGACTAAAATATTTCAAAGCTGACGGCTAAGATAGCTGAATTTACAGTAAGCAAGGCATAAACATGAATTGGGTAGTGTTTGTGTTACAGGTGGGTAGGGGTAGCCTGAGGACCACAGAGAACCTTCCAGAACATGTCATCATTTTAGTCTAACCCTTCTCTTTTTACCTTTTCTCTTTGTAAAACTCAGGTTATCTGGAGTCATTCCACAGGGCCCTGCTGAAAAATACCCCAAGGCGGGGGGCCATTTTGGGTACACAAGCATGAGGGAGTGGACGCACCTTGCGGTTATGGAGCACAACAAGACCGTTGGACAGAAACCATCAAGGGAACCTGAAAGGTATAAATGAAGACTACAACAGTAATGGCACAACCACATCATTCTCCTTTCTGTAGATTCTCTAAACACAATACAAAGACACGTCTACAAACGTCCCTGCAAAGGGCTACTACTGACCAGAATGACCTGTCAATGGCCTGGGGGAGGTTTACAGACAGGTCTTTGAGATGAGGAAGGGGTTTTGGATGCGCAGGGTTGTGTTTAGACAGTAAATGTATTGTTGTGTATGAGAGCGATTGGGAAGTGCCATTTCTCCTTCATCTCTGATACACAACAATACATGCTGTGTAAGAACTTCCTTCCTAAGACTTTTCACACCTTCTGCAGCCCCCCCCCCCAGCCCACTGCACTGTGTTGACGATACCTCTACAGCCCCCCAGCCATCATTGTGTTGACTGATCCCTTCTGCAAGCCCCCCCCCCCCCCCCAGCCCATCACGAGCCCATTCCCTTCTGCAGATCATCCTTCTCAGGCCACACCCCCCCCCCCCCCCCCCCCCCCCACCAGCCCACCCCCCCCCCTTCACATGTGTTGACTGATACACTTCTGCAGCCCCCCCCCCCCCCCCAGCCCATTCACTGTGTGACTGATACCTTCTGCAGCCCCCCCCCCCCCCCTCCCGCCCCCCCCCCCCCCCACCAACATTCATGTGTTGACTGATCCCTCTCCAGCCCCCCCCCCCCCCCCCCCCCCCCCCCCCCCCCCCCCCCCCCCCAGCCCATTCACTGTGTTGACTGATACCTTCTGCAGCCCCCCCAGCCCATTCACTGTGTTGACTGATCCCTTCTGCAGCCCCCCCAGCCCATTCACTGTGTTGACTGATCCCTTCTGCAGCCCCCCCAGCCCATTCACTGTGTTGACTGATACCTTCTGCAGCCCCCAGCCCATTCACTGTGTTGACTGATATTTCCTCTCAAAACCAAAGATTTTTGCTATCCATTGCTGGGAGTTACAGGATAGGTACTATTTGGTGTAGCACAGATACTTTTCAACCAACCCTAGTTGGCGATACTGTCTTCGTCCTCAATTTACGGAAACGGGGAGTCTCATAAAATGTCCGTGTCCAGTTGCAGGGGGTCGGTTTTAAATTTAGAAAATGCTCCGTTATTAAAATAAATAATTATTTTTGCTCAACAATGTGTACGCAGCCATCTTATCTATTTCAAGTCTTCTCTCATTGGTCGAGATGTGGGTGTCCACCCCAAAGTGCAGCATGTCATGATGACAGACATCGTTGCTCCACTGTGTCCCTTCACCCTGGTGTGTAGCTTATTTATTTTTTGGGGGGGGTTCGATGCCAGCTGCCCAGCAAAGAGCTACCTGCCATCAGCATTTGGCTCTGAGGAGCATTCCTCAATAAAATTCCATATTGTATTCTGTTTCTGTCATTCAGTTAAGCCTGTACTCCATTGAAACATAGTTGATTAATGTTCAATCAGGAAGGCTGGTCTGAAGGGCTTGTCACTTTTAATTAATCTAGTAAACACAATATCATTCACATTGATTCTTATCTCACTCATTAGCATAGCAGGTATTTATTTGGTAGCATTTATAATGTTACCTCATCAGCATAGCAGGTATTTATATGGTAGTGTTTATAATGTTACCTCATCAGCATAGCAGGTATCTATGGTAGCGTTTATAATGTTTCCTCATCAGCATAGCAGGTATCTATGGTAGCGTTTATAATGTTACCTCATCAGCATAGCAGGTATCTATGGTAGCGTTTATAATGTTACCTCATTAGCATAGCAGGTATCTATGGTAGCGTTTATAATGTTACCTCATCAGCATAGCAGGTATCTATGGTAGCGTTTATAATGTTACCTCATTAGCATAGCAGGTATCTATGGTAGCGTTTATAATGTTACCTCATTAGCATAGCAGGTATCTATGGTAGCGTTTATAATGTTACCTCATTAGCATAGCAGGTATCTATGGTAGTGTTTATAATGTTACCTCATCAGCATAGCAGGTATCTATGGTAGCGTTTATAATGTTACCTCATCAGCATAGCAGGTATCTATGGTAGCGTTTATAATGTTAAGTCATCAGCATAGCAGGTATCTATGGTAGCGTTTATAATGTTACCTCATTAGCATAGCAGGTATCTATGGTAGCGTTTATAATGTTACCTCATTAGCATAGCGCCACATCTCTCCTCCTCCTTTACTATTAGCAAGGGTGCGGAATGTCACAGACCTATCAACTTCAGCCCTATGAGCATGGCATACTAAGGCAATTCCACCACGGGGTTCGATGCCAGCTGCCCGGCACGAGGCAACCTGTTATCAGCATCTGGCTCTGATTCCTCGGAGAAGAGGCCTACTCCCAAACTACTCAATAAAATTCCATATTGTATTCTGTCTTTGTCGTTCAGTTATGCCTCTACTCGATTGAACTGTAGCACGAGGTCATGAAGACAGATGGAGACATGCTCACCTCTATTGCTGGGCCTCTACCTCTTTCTTCCCTTTTTTTGTTTTATTTTCTGGCGTCCCCCACTCCTGAAAGAGAGGTTTCATTAGACTCCATTGAACAACAAGGCAGGCCGGATCCAGTATATAACCCTCCAGCAGTCTCTAATAATATTTGTCACATTGTTGCACCAAGCAATACTGTCTACAAGCCATCAGAATGCTGAACATTTGAACTGGACTGACCACCTGCTCTGACTCTCCGCACCTTAGCACACATGCACTCACACCCACACAGACATACACATGTCCACCCACACACTAAACATAATACAGTCATGCTACACACACATCACAACTGCTGCTACCAGACTCTTATTATGATTGCTAAATACTGCACAATTTAAACGCTTGCCCCCCCAATCCCCTCTTCCCCAAACCACGTGTAAACATTGGACTGTAACTTATGCCTTCCTGTATTATACTTATGTTAAAAACAAAAAAATATGATATTCTACTGAGCTATTTACTTTATGTTCATATTTTTTTGTTGTTGTTGCATGGGTCGAGAAAAAGCCAGTCAGTATTGGTGTTCTTCCACCAGCGCAGGTCGTCCTGCTCGTTGATGGCCATGAGAGTGTTCCTCTTGAATGGGTTCTCCCCAAAGAATGTAAGACGGGTGCTGCGCCAATTTGTGGACTGGCTGCACCACTAT
>LR778281.1:43701842-43712185 GCA_902810595.1 Coregonus sp. 'balchen'
CCACTGGAGCTCAGGTAGACACACACACACACACACACACACATACACACACATTGTCTCTCTCTCTCTCTCTCTCTCTCTCTCTCATCCAGTGTAATTGCTCCTTCTGTTTATTCTGATCGTCTCTAAGAACTACAGATTACATGACACTAATACACACACACACACACACACAGTCTTGTACAGCTAACCTTGTGGGGACACACAATACAGTCCCATTCAAAATCCTATTTTCCCTTAACCCTAACCCTAACCTTAACCCTAACCCTAACCTTAACCCTAACCCTAACCTTAACCCAAAAACCTAACCTTAACCCTAACCCTAAATCTAACCCTACCTCCTAACCCTAACCCTAAAACTAACCCTAGCTCCTAACCCTTAACGTAATTCTAACCCTAACACTAATTATAACCATAACCCTAAACCCCCTAGAAAAAGCATTTGACCTTGTGGGGACCAACAAAATGTCCCCAGTTGGTCAAATTTTTGCTCGTTTACTATTTTTGTCGGGACTTCTGGTGAAACACGTCCACAAACACACACACACACACACAAACACACACACACACACAAACACGGACGCGGACACGGACAGACAGACAGACAGACAGACAGACAGACAGACAGACAGACAGACAGACAGACAGACAGACAGACAGACAGACAGACAGACAGACAGACAGACAGACAGACAGACATGGACAGGCTGAGGGGTGTGTCTTGGTGGTGGCAAGGAAACACCCAAGAAACACCCACATCAAACCACACCCCCAAGCCAACTTGTTTCAGGCTTGTTTCAGGCTCCTAAGCACTTTCTTTTAAAATGTTATTTCTCATGTTATTAGCACAAAACATTCTTTCCATTATTACATACAGCCGGAAATACGTTTTTTGGATATCAGAGGCGGTAACTAACCAGCATTTCGACCAGGAATACGACTTTCCTGAATTGGATCCTTTGTTGGTACCGTCGAATGCGATTGAACTTATCCCAGAGGCTGCTCCAAAACGCCGCCAGCGGAGAAGAGATATTCAGACTTCTTGTCCGACTCAGGAGGCGCGCACACCATCCACCGCTTCCAACTATATTACTCGCTAATATTCAGTCCCTGGACAATAAAGTAGATGAGCTCAGGTTGAGAATCTCCTTCCAGAGAAACATCAGGGACTGTAACATTCACTGTTACACGGAATCATGGTTCTCTCCGGAAATACTGTCCCTGTCAATACAGCCAGCTGGGTTTTCAATACATCGTGCAGACAGGAATAAAGAACTCTCCGGGAAGAAGAAAGGCGGAGATGTATGTTTAATGATTAACTACTCATGGTGTGATTGTGGTAACGTACAGGAACTCAATTACTTTTGCTCACCCTACCAAGAATACCTCACAATCAAAAGCTGGCCGAATTACCTCCCTAGATAATTTTTTCCGGTTATCGTCACAGCCGTGTATATTCCCCCTCAAGCCGATACCACGACAGCTCTCAAGTAATTACAATGGACCTTGTGCAAACTGGAAACTGCATGTCCTGAAGCTGCATTTTTATAGCTGGGGACTTCAATAAAGCAAATCTGAGGAAAACGCTACTGGAGTTCTATCAAGACATTGCCTGTAGTACTCACGACTCAAAAAATCTCCACCATTGTTACTCTTCCTTCCGGGATGGCTACAAGGCCCTCCCCCGACCTCCCTTCAGCAAATCAGATCACGACTCCATTTTGATCCTTCCTTCCTATAAGCAGAAATTCAAACAGGAAGTACCCGTGCTAAGGTCTATTCAACGCTGGTCTGACCAATCGGAATCAATGCTTCAAGACTGTTTTGATCATGCGGACTGGGACATGTTCCAGATTGCCTCTGAGAATAACATTGACGTATACACTGACACGGTGACGGAGTTCATCAGGAAGTGTATAGGAGATGTTGTTCCCACTGTGACGATTAAAACCTATCCAAACCAAAAACTGTGGATAGATGGCAGCATTCGCGCAAAACTGAAAGCACAAACCACAGCATTTAACCATGGCAAGGAGACTGGGAATATGATCGAATACAGTCCAGTTATGTCCTCCGGAAGGCAATCAAACAGGCAAAATGTCAGTACAGAGACAAAGTGGAGTCGCAATTCAACGGCTCAGACACGAGACATACAGTGCATTTGGAAATATTGAGACCACTTGACCTTTTCCACATTTTGTTACGTTACAGCCTTTTTCTAAAATGGATTAAATAATGTTTTTTCCTCATGAATCTACACACAATACCCCATGATGACAAAGCAAAAACAGTTTTTTAGAAATGTTAGCAAATTTATAAAAATAAAAAAAATGGACATATCAGATTTACATAAGTATTCAGACCCTTTACTCAGTACTTTGTTGAAGCACCTTTGGCTGTGATTACAGCCTTGAGTCTTCTTGGGTATGACGCTACAAGCTTCTCCCATTCTTCTCTGCAGTTCCTCTCAAGCTCTGTCAGGTTGGATGGGGAGCATCGCTGCACAGCTGTTTTCGGGCTCTGGCTGGGCCACTCAAGGACATTCAGAGACTTGTCCCGAAGCTACTCCTGCGCTGTCTTGGCTGTGTGCTTAGGGTCGTTGTCCTGTTGGAAGGTGAACCTTCGCCCCAGTCGGAGGTCCTGAGCACTCTGGAGCAGGTTTTCATCACGTATATCTCTGTACTTTGCTCCGTTCGTCTTTCCCTTGATCCTGACTAGTCTCCCAGTCCCTGCCGCTGAAGAACATCCTCACAGCATGATGCTGCCACAACCATGCTTCACCGTAGGGATGGTGCCAGTTTTTCTCCAGACAGGTCGCTTGGCATTCAGGCCAAAGTGTTCAATCAGACCAGAGAATCTTGTTTCTAATGGTCTGAGAGTCTTTAGGTGCCTTTTGGCAAACTCCAAGCAGGCTGTCTTTTACCGAGGAGTGGCTTCCATCTGGCCACTCTACCATTAAGGCCTGATTGGTGGAGTGCTGCTGAGATGGTTGTCCTTCTGGAAGGTTCTCCCATCTCCACAGAGGAATTCTGGAGCTCTGTCAGAGTGACCATCCTGACCAAGGCCCTTCTCCCCCAATTGCTCAGTTAGGCCGGGCGGACGGCTCTAAGAAGAGTCTTGGTTGTTCCAAACTTCTTCCATTTAAGAATGATGGAGGCCACTGTGTTCTTGGTGACCTTCAATGCTGCAGACATTTTTTGGTACCCTTCCCCAGATCTGTGCCTTGACACAATCCTGTCTCGAAGCTCTACGGACAATTCCTTTGACCTCATGGCTTGGTTTTTGCTCTGACATGCACTGCCAACTGTGGGACCTTATATAGACAGGTGTGTGCCTTTCCAAATCATGTCCAATCAATTGAATTTACCACACGTAAATCAAGTTGTAGAAACATCTCATCTTTAGAAACATCTCAAGCATGATCAATGGAAACAGGATGCACCTAAGCTCATAGCAAAGGCTCTGAATACTTATGTAAATAAGGTATTTCTGTTTTTAATTTTTAATAAATGTGCAAACATTTATAAAAACCTGTTTTCACTTTGTCATTATGGGGTATTGTGTGTAGATTGATGAGATTAATTTTTTATTTTTTATCCATTTTAAAATAAGGCTGTAATGAATGTAACAGAATGTGGAAAAAGTCAAGGGGTCTGAATACTTTCCGAATGCACTGTATATACATATGATGGGATGTATAGACATTATGGACAGTATATGGATAGAATATATAGTATATCTGTAGAATATGTGGATAGAATAGTATAATGTACATAGACATGGAACACTGGTCACTTTATTAATGTTTACATACTGTTTTACCCATTTCATATGTACAGTTGGGAGAACAAGTATTTGATACACTGCCGATTTTGCAGGTTTTCCTACTTACAAAGCATGTAGAGGTCTGTAATTTTTATCATAGGCACAATTCAACTGTGAGAGACGGAATGTAAAACAAAAATCCAGAAAATCACATTGTATGATTTTTAAGTAATTCATTTGCATTTTATTGCATGACATAAGTATTTGATACATCAGAAAAGCAGAAGTTATTATTTGGTACAGAAACCTTTGTTTGCAATTACAGAGATCATACGTTTCCTGTAGGTCTTGACCAGGTTTGCACACACTGCAGCAGGGATTTTGGCCCGCTCCTCCTTACAGACCTTCTCCAGATCCTTCAGGTTTCGGGGCTGTCGCTGGGCAATACGGACTTTCAGCTCCCTCCAAAGATTTTCTATTGGGTTCAGGTCTGGAGACTGGACCTTGACTCCAGGACCTTGAGGTGCTTCTTACGGAGCGACTCCTTAGTTGCCCTGGCTGTGTGTTTCGGGTCGTTGTCATGCTGGAAGACCCAGCCACGACCCATCTTCAATGCTCTTACTGAGGGAAGGAGGTTGTTGGCCAAGATCTCGCAATACATGGCCCCATCCATCCTCCCCTCAATACGGTGCAGTCGTCCTGTCCCATTTGCAGAAAAGCATCCCCAAAGAATGCTGTTTCCACCTTCATACTTCACGGTTGGGATGGTGTTCTTGGGGTTGTACTCATCCTTCTTCTTCCTCCAAACACGGCGAGTGGAGTTTAGACCAAAAAGCTCTATTTTTGTCTCATCAGACCACATGACCTTCTCCCATTCCTCCTCTGGATCATCCAGATGGTCATTGGCTAACTTCAGATGGGCCTGGACATGCGCTGGCTTGAGCAGGGGGACCATGCGTGCGCTGCAGGATTTTAATCCATGACGGCGTAGTGTGTTACTAATGGTTTTCTTTGAGACTGTGGTCCCAGCTCTCTTCAGGTCATTGACCAGGTCCGGCCGTGTAGTTCTGGGCTGATCCCTCACCTTCTTCATGATCATTGATGCCCCACGAGGTGAGATCTTGCATGGAGCCCCAGACCGAGGGTGATTGACCGTCATCTTGAACTTCTTCCATTTTCTAATAATTGCACCAACAGTTGTTGCCTTCTCACCAAGCTGCTTGCCTATTGTCCTGTAGCCCATCCCAGCCTTGTGCAGGTCTACAATTTTATCCCTGATGTCCTTACACAGCTGTCTGGTCTTGGCCATTGTGGAGAGGTTGGAGTCTGTTTGATTGAGTGTGTGGACAGGTGTCTTTTATACAGGTAACGAGTTCAAACAGGTGCAGTTAATACAGGTAATGAGTGGAGAACAGGAGGGCTTCTTAAAGAAAAACTAACAGGTCTGTGAGAGCCGGAATTCTTACTGGTTGGTAGGTGATCAAATACTTATGTCATGCAATAAAATGCAAATTAATTACTTAAAAATCATACAATGTGATTTTCTGGATTTTTGTTTTAGATTCCGTCTCTCACAGTTGAAGTGTACTTATGATAAAAATTACAGACCTCTACATGCTTTGTAAGTAGGAAAACCTGCAAAATCGTCAGTGTATCAAATACTTGTTCTCCCCACTGTATATACTGTATTCTAGTCAAGACCATCCTATTTAACTATTGCTGTACATTATACTATTCTATCCACATATTCTTCAGATATAATATATATACTATCCACACTGATATACTATATATAATAATAATAATAATAATAATAATAACAATAATAATAATAATAATAATAACAATAATAATAATAATAATAATAATAATAATAATAATAATAATAATGATTGAGCTACAGAGGACCACTATCCACACTGTCCATAATGCCCTCACATATCTATACCTCGGACTCTGACATTGCTCGTCCTAATATTTATATATTTCCTAATTCCATTCTTTTACTTTTAGATTTGTGTGTATTGTTAGATATTACTTCACTGTTGGAGCTAGGATCACCAACACAATTTGATTTGATTTGATTTACACAACACTAATACAATACACACACAGCATTAACTCTGTGGTTCTTCTACCTCTTAGCCAACACCATCTGCATCAAGGCTATGTTCTACCACTGCTGTCATGATATGATGTGGTTATTATGGCTATGTTCTACCACTGCTGTCATGATATGATGTGGTTATTATGGCTATGTTCTACCACTGCTGTCATGATATGATGTGGTTATAATGGCTATGTTCTACCACTGCTGTCATGATATGATGTGGTTATAATGGCTATGTTCTACCACTGCTGTCATGATATGATGTGGTTATTATGGCTATGTTCTACCACTGCTGTCATGATATGATGTGGTTATAATGGCTATGTTCTACCACTGCTGTCATGATATGATGTGGTAATAATGGCTATGTTCTACCACTGCTGTCATGATATGATGTGGTTATAATGGCTATGTTCTACCACTGCTGTCATGATATGATATGGTAATAATGGCTATGTTCTACCACTGCTGTGATGATATGATGTGGTCATAATGGCTATGTTCTACCACTGCTGTCATGATATGATGTGGTTATTATGGCTATGTTCTACCACTGCTGTCATGATATGATGTGGTTATTATGGCTATGTTCTACCACTGCTGTCATGATATGATGTGGTTATTATGGCTATGTTCTACCACTGCTGTCATGATATGATGTGGTTATTATGGCTATGTTCTACCACTGCTGTCATGATATGATGTGGTTATTATGGCTATGTTCTCCCACTGCTGTCATGATATGATGTGGTTATTATGGCTATGTTCTCCCACTGCTGTCATGATATGATGTGGTTATAATGGCTATGTTCTACCACTGCTGTCATGATATGATGTGGTTATAATGGCTATGTTCTACCACTGCTGTCATAATATGATGTGGTTATTATGGCTATGTTCTACCACTGCTGTCATGATATGATGTGGTTATTATGGCTATGTTCTACCACTGCTGTCATGATATGATGTGGTTATAATGGCTAAGTTCTACCACTGCTGTCATGATATGATGTGGTTATTATGGCTATGTTCTACCACTGCTGTCATGATATGATGTGGTTATAATGGCTAAGTTCTACCACTGCTGTCATGATATGATGTGGTTATTATGGCTATGTTCTACCACTGCTGTCATGATATGATGTGGTTATAATGGCTAAGTTCTACCACTGCTGTCATGATATGATGTGGTTATAATGGCTATGTTCTACCACTGCTGTCATGATATAATGTGGTTATTATGGCTATGTTCTACCACTGCTGTCGAATATGTGGTTATTATGGCTATGTTCTACCACTGCTGTCATGATATGATGTGGTTATTATGGCTATGTTCTACCACTGCTGTCATGATATGATGTGGTTATTATGGCTAGTTCTACCACTGCTGTCATGATATGATGTGGTTATAATGGCTATGTTCTACCACTGCTGTCATAATATGATGTGGTTATTATGCTATGTTCTACCACTGCTGTCATGATATGCATGTGGTTATATGGCTATGTTCTAACCACTGCTGTCATGATATGATGTGGTTAATGGCTAATGTTCTACCACATGCTGTCATGATATGAGGTGGTTTATTATGGCTATGTGCTACCACTGCTGTCATGATATGATGTGGTTATAATGGCTAGTTCTACCACTGCTGTCATGATATGATGTGGTTATAATGGCTCAATGGTTCTACCACTGCTGTCATGATATGATGTGGTTATAATGGCTATGTTCTACCACTGCTGTCATGATATGATGTGGTTATTATGGCTATGTTCTACCACTGCTGTCATGATATGATGTGGTTATATGGCTATGTTCTACACTGCTGTCATGATATGATGTGGTTATTATGGCTATGTTCTACCACGCTGTCATGATATGATGTGGTTATATGGCTATGTTCTACCACTGCTGTCATGATATGATGTGGTTATTATGGCTATGTTCTACCACTGCTGTCATGATATGATGTGGTTATTATGGCTATGTTCTACCACTGCTGTCATGATATGATGTGGTTATATGGCTAAAGTTTCTACCACTGCTGTCATGATATGATGTGGTTATTATGGCTATGTTCTACCACTGCTGTCATGATATGATGTGGTTATAATGGCTAAGTTCTACCACTGCGGTCATGATATGATGTGGTTATTATGCTATGTTCTACCACTGCTGTCATGATATGATGTGGTTATTATGGTATGTTCTACCACTGCTGTCATGATATGATGTGGTTATTATGGCTATGTTCTACCATGCTGTCATGATATGATTGTGGTTATTATGGCTAGTTCTACCACTGCTGTCATGATATGATGTGGTTATTATGGCTATGTTCTACCACTGCTGTCATGATATGATGTGGTTATTATGGCTATGTTCTACCACTGCTGTCATGATTATGATGTGGTTATTATGGCTATGTTCTACCACTGCTGTCATGATTATTGTATGTGGTTTATTATTGGCTATGTTTCTACCACGCTGTCATGATATGATGTGGTTATTATGGCTATGTTCTACCACTGCTGTCATGATATGATGTGTTATTATGGCTATGTTCTACCACTGCTGTCATGATATGATGTGGTTATATGGCTATGTTCTACCACTGCTGTCATGATATGATGTGTTATTATGGCTATGTTCTACCACTGCTGTCATGATTGATGTGGTTATTATGGCTACTGTTCTATCCATGCTGTCATGGATATGATGTGTATTAGGCTATGTTCTACCACTGCTGTCATGATATGATGTGGTATTATGGCTATGTTCTACCCACTGCTGTCATGATATGATGTGGTTATTATGGCTATGTTCTACCACTGCTGTCATGATATGATGTGGTTATTATGGCTATGTTCTACCACTGCTGTCATGATATAATGTGGTTATTATGGCTATGTTCTACCACTGGCTGTCATGATATGATGTGGTTATTATGGCTATGTTCTACCACTGCTGTCATGATATGATGTGGTTATTATGGCTATGTTCTACCACTGCTGTCATGATATGATGTGGTTATTATGGCTATGTTCTACCACTGCTGTCATGATATGATGTGGTTATAATGGCTAAGTTCTACCACTGCTGTCATGATATGATTGTGGTTATTATGGCTATGTTCTACCACTGGCTGTCATGATATGAATGTGGTTATTATGGCTATGTTCTACCACTGCTGTCATGATATGATGTGGTTATTATGGCTATGTTCTACCACTGCTGTCATGATATGATGTGGTAATTATGGCTATGTTCTACCACTGCTGTCATGATATGATGTGGTTATTATGGCTATGTTCTACCACTGCTGTCATGATATGATGTTGGTTATAATGGCTATGTTCTACCCACTGCTGTCATGATATGATGTGGGTTATAATGGCTAAGTTCTACCACTGCTGTCATGATATGATGTGGTTATTATGGCTATGTTCTACCACTGCTGTCATGATATGATGTGGTTATTATGGCTATGTTCTACCACTGCTGTCATGATATGATGTGGTTATTATGGCTATGTTCTAACCACTGCTGTCATGATATGATGTGGTTTGGGTTTCTTTCTACTGCTTCATATTATGTTGGTTTATGGCCACCTACACGCCTGTCTATAAATATCAGTTCTACATCCAGATGATGTGGTTCATGAAGTACAGACCAAGCGCCATATATATTTCGCTTTTCTACACACTCTTCATGTATGAAGAAGGTATCTACACTCGCATGATATCCATTTAATATGGCTGCTCTCCACTCTCATGTTGATGTCGTCCATTCTCGCTTTCTCCACTGCTCGTCATGATATTATGCTTATAGGCTATTTTCCCTCTGTCATATATGTCTTTCTCCCTTTTCTGTCTCCTCGTTATGTGGTTGTTGTTTTACCCCTTGTCTGTGTATGTATTGGTTGGTGTTGTCCCCTCTTGGGGTGTATGAGTGGTATTATGGCTTAGGTCTGACCCTTTGTGGCATGGGTTGTTTCTATTATTCCGCTACCAAGCTGCATCATTCTCTCTCAACTGCTTAATTCGGTGGCATGTCTACCACGCGCATGATCGGTTTATGATGGCTAAACTGCGTCAAATAAATAATTATTATCGGCTTGGTTCTCACCACTGGTCGCTATTGTTTCTTCAGGAGCATATTCTCCACTGCTTCGATTGATGTGGTTACTCTGCTTCTTCTAGCCACTAGCCACTCTGTTCCTTTTACTTTATTGTTTTACTAAACAATGTGAACTTTTTATTAAATAATTGTTTCCTCCACTCCTTGTCTGTTGTTTTGAGTGCTGGGTTGACCATGCTTACAGAACGTCTGCATGGACCTCCATGGAAAAGCACGGGCTAGCGACATGCTTCCCAAAATGGTAAGGAGTTCTACCCTGCCAATGATTGGTTTTGGTATTCCACTGCTGAGTTTATTTGGGTTTTTAAAAACACAATCTTATGTT
>LR778281.1:43712285-43777206 GCA_902810595.1 Coregonus sp. 'balchen'
GACAGGGAATAGCTTAATCGTGGTCGGGCGGGCTGTGGTCAAAACCGGGCCAGGCATAGACAGGCAGAGGTACCAAGGGAGCGGGCTTAGTCGTAGTCGAGGGCACAGGCACAGGATCAGAGGACGGTAATCACTGGGGTAGACAAGCAGAGGATTAAGCAATTCGGGGAGTCAAACAACAAGGCACAGGTCGGATACACGGGTAATCAAAAACAACAATCTCTCTCTCTCTCTCGGAACAAAACGCTTAGCAAGTCACAAAGGAACAATACCTCGCACCGACTGAACTTCTGAGCACACCTTATATCCTGCCCTAATTACGGACAGGTGTGCTCAGAAACTCAGGTGAACCAGATCGAGTCTGATGACTCCCCCTCTCTGTAGATCGGGGAAGTGTCAGACTCTGTCTAGACCCAGCCAACCCCCGATCCCTTACAGTGGTTTTCCTAATTTCCTTTTTTTCAAAGTCTCACACACCATCATTTAAGTGTCTTGATATCTTCACTAGCGACTTTCTGTGACAGAAAATACCAGAAAGATGAAAAAGATTGTACAGGAGAAGTCACGCTCATTTGAATATCAGTGACCCCATTTCTTCTACCGTTCAAAAACCCAACATGGAAATTCAGCTTCGAGCGAGGGGAATCGTTTCTTACCCACACGATGGTAAAGAATACAATCTCTACTATACCACAGAGAAAATGACAACTTGACTGGAGTAAAGGTTCATTTACAGGGAAATCATCAGAGAAAACATGGAAGCCTTTGTAGCTCATATTTATTTCAACTCAATTTCTACACATTTCAATTTTTCCGACATTGATGTGAAACATTGCTTTTGTCTGTTTCAGAGAAAGCTGAGCTCAATGTATCCCTGCTTCAGCAGAACGGTTGGTGGTGGTTGGTTGGTGGCTGATCCAGTTTGGCTGATCTTCCTCCTCCTGTGTGTGTGTGTGTGTGTGTGTGTGAGCGTGCGTTTGTGTGTGTGTGTGTGTGTGTGTGTGCGTGCGTGCATTCGTGTAAGTGCGTGTAGGGGTACATTACATTGTCGGAGACAGAACAGGGGGTGTAATTCCCTGTCACTCAGGTCATTTAAAACAGTAACTCATCTTCCATCCTGTGCAGAACATTAGTAATGGGATTAAAATGTAGAATGAGGACAGATTACAGAGAGCAATAAAACACAGCCTGTATTTTGCAGGGAGCAGAACAAGCCCAAGTCCCAGCCTCCAACCAAGGCACCAGCCCCAGACTCAGCTTCGTCCCCTGTAGAGCTCTGCTACTCAACCCGAGCCTGACGAGCCCGACGGCCCCGACATTATGGGTTGGGGCCGGGCAGGGCCTATTTTTTTCATCAATAACTAGGGTACGGGCAGGGCTTGGGTATCACTACAACTGATCACTAACATTTTGAAGTTGAGCCATTTGCTAGTGCTCTGCTGCGCAGGACAGTCATATCTGACTAAGATCATAACATGGCCGGGCCTTAAATCTGGCAGAAGCAATCGGGCCTGGGTAAGGTAGGGCCTGAACGTCACGGCCTGGGTAAGGTAGGGCCTGAACGTCACGGCCTGGGTAAGGTAGGGGCCTGAACGTCACGGCCTGGGTAGGGTTCGGGTAGGGTCCCATGCAGGCCTCTAATCCCCGGACTCCAAGCCCATGCACCAGACCCAGTCTCATGCTAGTCAGAACTAGGAAACTGAAATGTCCGACTTGCTAACTGGCTGTAGGAAGATGATCCCGAGTTTCCCACTTGGAAAGTATCAGAATCGACCAATAGGAAGCTCTAAGGAAATAACTTACGTTCATTTTAACTCAGAGGTTCCGAGTTTCCGATAGCACGTGAACACGGCATTTGCCCCAACCTCCATCCCACGCACCATGTCACTGTGCTCACTAATAAACAGTGAAAATGGGATCCTGGTGGAAAACTGATCACCCAATTCAGTCTTTTAGCCTCTAGCTACAGCCCTCTGGTATATTCCCCTGTTGAAAGCAGAATCCTGGGTTGTGTTCATTAGGCACCAAAAGGGAAAAAAACGTACTGAAACAGGGAAGGAACTATCTGTATTTATCCAATAAGAAACTCTTTTTTTAATGTTTTCGTTTTCCGTTGCAAAACGTTTTGGTACGGTGATTGACAGGCCCTTGGCCGGGCTGAACAGCTGAGTCACCCAGGAGAGTGCATGCCTAACCAACAGAGAGACACCTGACATCCATCAAGACTAACCAACAGTGGGACATACTACATCCATCAAGACTAACCAACAGTGGGACATACTACATCCAAGACTAACCAACAGTGGGACATACTACATCCATCAAGACTAACCAACAGTGGGACATACTACATCCATCAAGACTAACCAACAGTGGGACATACTACATCCATCAAGACTAACCAACAGTGGGACATATTACATCCATCAAGACTAACCAACAGTGGGACATACTACATCCATCAAGACTAACCAACAGTGGGACATACTACATCCATCAAGACTAACCAACAGTGGGACATACTACATCCAAGACTAACCAACAGTGGGACATACTACATCCAAGACTAACCAACAGTGGGACATACTACATCCAAGACTAACCAACAGTGGGACATACTACATCCAAGATAACCAACAGTGGGACTACATCATCAAGACTAACCAACAGTGGGACATACTACATCCATCAAGACTAACCAACAGTGGGACATACTACATCCATCAAGACTAACCAACAGTGGGACATACTACATCCATCAAGACTAACCAACAGTGGGACATACTACATCCATCAAGACTAACCAACAGTGGGACATTACTACATCCATCAAGACTAACCAACAGTGGGACATACTACATCCATCAAGACTAACCAACAGTGGGACATACTACATCCATCAAGACTAACCAACAGTGGGACATACTACATCCATCAAGACTAACCAACAGTGGGACATACTACATCCATCAAGACTAACCAACAGTGGGACATACTACATCCATCAAGACTAACCAACAGTGGGACATACTACATCCATCAAGACTAACCAACAGTGGGACATACTACATCCATCAAGACTAACCAACAGTGGGACATACTACATCCATCAAGACTAACCAACAGTGGGACATACTACATCCATCAAGACTAACCAACAGTGGGACATACTACATCCATCAAACAAAAAGTTTCCCAAATGGCACCCTATGTCCTTTATAGTACATTACTGATCACATGTATAGTACTGATCACATGTACAGTACATTACTGATCACATGTATAGTACTGATCACATGTACAGTACAGTACTGATCACATGTATAGTCCATTACTAATCACATGTATAGTACTGATCACATGTACAGTACTGATCACATGTACAGTACTGATCACATGTACAGTACTGATCACATGTATAGTCCATTACTAATCACATGTACAGTACATTACTAATCACATGTACAGTCCATTACTAATCACATGTACAGTACTGATCACATGTACAGTACTGATCACATGTACAGTCCATTACTAATCACATGTACAGTACATTACTAATCACATGTACAGTCCGTTACTAATCACATGTACAGTACTGATCACATGTACAGTACTGATCACATGTACAGTCCATTACTAATCACATGTACAGTACTGATCACATGTACAGTACTGATCACATGTACAGTCCATTACTAATCACATGTATAGTACATTACTAATCACATGTATAGTACATTACTTTCTTTAAATACGACTTTATTTGATATTTTATAAACAATACAAAACATACAAATACAAAGGACGACATCATACAAACATCAACGACATCACATCCTGCCCAGACCCACTGTGTAGTACATGTATAGGACATTACTGATCACTCACAACATGGCCAGTTTCTGTACACCAAGTTTGATTGTGAACTCACCTTGATGCTGTCATTACCTTTTTGTGGTGAATGATGGACGGAGTCAGGCGCAGGAGTAAAATAACCGGATGCAGATGTATTCCTTCCAGACATACAATGCGCCTACGACGGCAATCGAAACAGGTACAGGGGAAACAATCCTCCCTGACCAAACACAGGTACAGGGGAAACAATCCTCCCTGACCAAACACAGGTACAGGGGAAACAATCCTCCCTGACCAAACACAGGTACAGGGGAAACAATCCTCCCTGACCAAACACAGGTACAGGGGAAACAATCCTCCCTGACCAAACACAGGTACAGGGGAAACAATCCTCCCTGACCAAACACAGTCTCAGAAAGCACAATAAATGTAACGACACAGGGGAAAATCAACCCTGGCAAAATAAAATGAGAGAGTATCTCAACCAAGCTCCTCTCCTCCCACATAGAACAATCACTCACAAAGACAAGGGGGCAGAGGGAACACTTATACACAGACTAATTAGGGGATGAGCACCAGGTGTGTGTGATTGACAAGACATGACAAGTGGAGTGATGAGAATGGGAGCGGCAGTAGCTAGTAAGCCGGTGACGCCGAACGCCGAAGCCTGCCCGAACAAGGAGGGGAGGCAGCCTCGGCGGAAGTCGTGACAGTACCCCCCCCCTTACACCCGACGCCTCGAATCCAGGATGGAACGGACCGAGTACGCCGGGGCCCGAACAAGGAGGGGAGGCAGCCTCGGCCTCGGAGGAAGTCGTGACACCTTTATTAGTTTAAATATGCATTCCGGGATCTTAAGCACAACACATTTGTAACATATCACACAAAATGGATGATGTAGTACACAAATGGATGACGTAGTGCACAAATGGATGACGTAGTGCACAAATGGATGACGTAGTGCACAAAAAACGGGGACCACTTCTGGCTCTTGAGCACTACTTTCAAAACTACTGAAATTTCACAAAAGCATCTTTAAGCTCTTAGACCTGAGATGGACACTAAGTACTGTAAATGTGCAGATAAGAGATGAGATAAGAAAATACATGTGTGTGGTGCTTATCTAGCTAGCTATCTAGCAAGCTCAGGAATAACATGAATGATTTAGCTAGCTAGCTTTTTACTGATCTGCACAATCTGACCGCAATGAAGATCTTTGATGACTAGCTTGCTATTTTGATTTAGTTATCTAGCTAGCCAGTTTAGCTTGCAAGCTAACTGTAGAGTGCCTAGCTAGCTAACTAGCTTGCATAACGTCCTGTGTATTCATTTTGATACTTATGTTGTTAAATAAAAGGGCAACATTTGAAAAGACCTATACTGCATTTCATCAGGGACATTTTTCTTGCTCTTACCGGTGTGGTGATATTACTGGCGACCTGGTTACTGGGCCAACGCTCTTAACCGCTAGGCTACCTGCCGCCCTATCAAAGAAAATAATATAAAATTGTATTTGCCACATGCGCCGAATACAACAGGTGTAGACATTACAGTGAAATGCTTACTTACAAGCCCTTAACCAACAACACAGTTTTTAAGAAAATAGAAAGTGTTAAGTAAAAAATAGATAAGTAAAAAATTTAAAAATTAAAGAGCAGCAGTAAAATAAAATAACAGTAGGCTATATACAGGGGGTAGCGGTACAGAGTCAATGTGTTGGGGCACTGGTTAGTCGAGGTAATTGAGGTAATATGTACATGTGGGTAGAGTTAAAGTGACTATGCATAAATAATAAACAGAGTAGCAGCAGCGTAAAAGAGGGGATTGGGGTGGGGTGGGGGGGGGGCAGTGCAAATAGTCCAGGTAGCCATTTGATATACTGTTCAGCAGTCTTATGGCTTGGGGGTAGAAGCTGTTCAGGAGTCTTTTGGTCCCAGACTTGGTGCTCCGGTACCGCTTGCTGTGCATTAGCAGAGAGAACAGTCTATGACTTGGGTGGCTGGAGTCTTTGACCATTTTTAGGACCTTCCTCTGACACTGCCTGGTATAGAGGTCCTGGATGGCAGGAAGCTTGGCCCCAGTGATGTACTGGGCCGTACGCACTGCCCTCTGTAGCGCCTTACGGTCGGATGCTAAGCAGTTGCCATACCAAGCGGTGATGCTGCCAGTGGTGCAGCTGTATAACTTTTTGAGGATCTGAGGGCCCATGCCAAATCTTTTCAGCCTCCTGAGGGGAAAGATGCATTGTCGTGCCCTCTTCACGACTATGTTGGTGTGTTTGGACCATTCTAGGTTCTTAGTGATTTGGACACCGAGAAACTTGAAGCGCTCGACCCGCTCCACTGCAGCCTCGTCAATGTTGATGGAGATGTGATCGCCCCCCCCACTAACGTTGAGGGAGCGGTTGTTGTCCTGGCACCACACTGCCAGGTCACTGACCTCCTCCCTGTAGGCTGACTCATAGTCGCCGGTGATCAGGCCTACCACCATCGTGTCGTCTGCAAACTTGATGATGGTGTTGGAGTCGTGCGTGACCACATAGTCATGGGTGAACAGGGAGTACAGGAGGGGACTAAACACACACCCCTGAGGGGCCCCCGTGTTGAGGATCAGTGTGGCGGATGTGTTGTTCCCTACCCTCACCACCTGGGGTCAGCCCGTCAGGAAGTCCAGGATACAGTTGCAGAGGGAGGTGTTCAGTCCCAGTCCTACAGTTGGTGACGAGATTGGAAGGGGCAACGGTGTTGAACGCAGACTTTTATAATATAATAATAATATGCCATTTAGCAGACGCTTTTATCCAAAGCGACTTACAGTCATGCGTGCATACATTTTTGTGTATGGGTGGTCCCGGGGATCGAACCCACTACCTTGGCGTTACAAGCGCCGTGCTCTACCAGCTGAGCTACAGAGGACCACTTTTCATAGAACAGCATTCTCACATAGGTAGTCCTCTTATCTAGGTGGGTGAGGACAATTGAGATTGCGACGTGTATGGATCTGTTGGGGCGGTAGGCAAATTGAAGTGGAGAGCTACCGTCCTGTAGGTTTTCACTCCAAACCTAATCTAGTTCACCTGATTCTAATAATTAGCTGGTTGATAAGCTGAAACAGGTTAGTTACAACTGGGGTTAGAGCAGAAACCTACAGGACGGTAGCTCTCCAGGGACAGAGTTGGAGACCCCTGGTCTAGGGTGTCTGGGATGATGGAGTTGATGTGTGCCATAACCAGCCTTTCAAAGCACTTCATGATTACAGCAGTGAGTGCTACCGGCCGGTAGTCATTGTGGCATGAAGCCTTAGAGTTCTTGGGAACAGGAATGATGGCGGTCATTTTAAAACATGTGGGGATTACAGACTGGGACGAGGAGAGGTTGAAAATTACCCTGAATCTGCCTGCCAGCTGATCTGCAGCATGCTCTGAGAACGCACCCTGGAATACCTTCCGGCCCCCTGTTGACCTGATTAAACACATTACCCTGAATCTGCCTGCCAGCTGATCTGCGCATGCTCTGAGAACGCACCCTGGAATACCTCCCGTCCCCCTGTTGACCTGATTAAACACCTTACCTGAATCTGCCTGCCAGCTGTTCTGCAGCATGCTCTGAGAACGCACCCTGGAATATCTTCCGGCCCCCTGTTGACCTGATTAAACACCTTACCTGAATCTGCCTGCCAGCTGTTCTGCGCATGCTCTGAGAACGCACCCTGGAATATCTTCCGGCCCCCTGTTGACCTGATTAAACACCTTACCTGAATCTGCCTGCCAGCTGATCTGCGCATGCTCTGAGAACGCACCCTGGAATACCTTCCCTGTTGACCTGATTAAACACCTTACCTGAATCTGCCTGCCAGCTGATCTGCGCATGCTCTGAGAACGCACCCTGGAATACCTTCCCTGTTGACCTGATTAAACACCTTACCTGAATCTGCCTGCCAGCTGATCTGCGCATGCTCTGAGAACGCACCCTGGAATACCTTCCGGCCCCCTGTTGACCTGATTAAACACCTTACCTGAATCTGCCTGCCAGCTGATCTGCGCATGCTCTGAGAACGCACCCTGGAATATCTTCCCTGTTGACCTGATTAAACACCTTACCTGAATCTGCCTGCCAGCTGATCTGCGCATGCTCTGAGAACGCACCCTGGAATACCTTCCCTGTTGACCTGATTAAACACCTTACCTGAATCTGCCTGCCAGCTGATCTGCAGCATGCTCTGAGAACGCACCCTGGAATATCTTCCGGCCCCCTGTTGACCTGATTAAACACCTTACCTGAATCTGCCTGCCAGCTGATCTGCAGCATGCTCTGAGAACGCACCCTGGATTATCTTCCGGCCCCCTGTTGACCTGATTAAACACCTTACCTGAATCTGCCTGCCAGCTGATCTGCAGCATGCTCTGAGAACGCACCCTGGAATACCTTCCGGCCCCCTGTTGACCTGATTAAACACCTTACCTGAATCTGCCTGCCAGCTGATCTGCGCATGCTCTGAGAACGCACCCTGGAATATCTTCCCTGTTGACCTGATTAAACACCTTACCTGAATCTGCCTGCCAGCTGATCTGCGCATGCTCTGAGAACGCACCCTGGAATACCTTCCCTGTTGACCTGATTAAACACCTTACCTGAATCTGCCTGCCAGCTGATCTGCAGCATGCTCTGAGAACGCACCCTGGAATATCTTCCGGCCCCCTGTTGACCTGATTAAACACCTTACCTGAATCTGCCTGCCAGCTGATCTGCAGCATGCTCTGAGAACGCACCCTGGAATATCTTCCGGCCCCCTGTTGACCTGATTAAACACCTTACCTGAATCTGCCTGCCAGCTGATCTGCAGCATGCTCTGAGAACGCACCCTGGAATACCTTCCGGCCCCCTGTTGACCTGATTAAACACCTTACTCACGTCGGCCTCGGCGAGTGAGATCACCCAGTCCTCTGGGTCGGTGGGGGCCCTCACGCACGGTGTTGTTATTGTTGAAGCGTGCATAAAATACATTGAGTTCGTCCGGAAGAGTGGCATCGTTGGGCAGATCACGGCTGGGTCTTCCTTTGTAATCCGTAATGGACTGTAGCCCTCTGCCACATGCGGCGGGGATCAGAGCCTGTGTAACATGATTCCACCTTATTCCTATACAGTGGCGGCTCCTGAAAAAATTCTCAGGGGGGGCAATTTTTCTGATGATTTAGGTGACCTACACACATTTTAAAAAAGATATGTCCAGCAACAACATGAAGACAGGGGCAGCATATAAGTCAATACCAGAAGCATTTATTGACTGATCTCAAAAGTGTTGGCTTACCAGGGTTGGTGGAGCCCTCAGTTTCATCTTTGCCTCGCAAAGCTAACTCAAACACTCCGCAAAACTTCACACACTGGATTAGCCGGCTGAGGATGTGGCGGTTCTTGCTAATGTCGTAGTAAATATATTTGTTATAGTGAATATGGAATATGATATGTTGAGTAAAATGTTGTGCTAAGATCTATTTAGGTCAGGAGCTGGTTATAAGTTCTGTTCCTATCCAATAACAATGGACAAAAGGGTCCTATCTTGTCAGCCTTGTCAGCAGGTGGCCAAGGACAACACCCACGCCATAGGCCTCTCAGTTCTTCCAACTCACGAGTTCTTGCTCTGAGGACACACACACACACACACAAACACACACACACACACATCATCACTGTTAAACACACACACACACACACACACATCATCACTGTTAAACACACACACACACACAAAAATCCCCTCTCTTAGGCTGAACATTTGAAGACAGAGAACCCGACTCAGAGCCAATGCAACAGTGACAGTAGCCTGGAGGGGACCTCGCCCAACTCATCAGGACCAATCAGAAGATCAGAACTACTAGATTCAACCTACTTCATTTATTGCATAAAATGTCTGCACACAATGTTTTGGGGCTCTCTTCAGATAATAATAATAATAATAATAATATGCCATTTAGCAGACGCTTTTATCCAAATCGACTTACAGTCATGCGTGCATACATTTTTGTGTATGGGTGGTCCCGGGGATCGAACCCACTACCTTGGCGTTACAAGCGCCATGCTCTACCAGCTGAGCTACAGAAAGTGGATACTCATGGATGCGCATCGCAATTGTAAAATGTCAACACAATTGGAGACACCACGTCATTTTTGGAGACATGTTATTGACAGTAAACTATTGTAGATGCGACTGCTAACTAAATAAAACATTTTAGCTGGCTAGCTAATCATCTTAGCTAAATGTGGGGCAAACAATTCAGTTATTTACCGTTAATTTGAGGGATTGGGGTGAAAGAAATCGAGTTACATAGTGATACTTTACGATATACTGTATTGACAATATCGCAATATTTTAGCGCTAGTTGGCTGTACCTGCACCAAAACACCATTATTGTTCCTTCATAGCTTGTTCTCAATCTTTTCACATTGGGAGCCAATTTGTTTTCAGCACTTTTATTTCCATGACTGATCAAAACTCGTTCTCATGGCTTTCTGATCCCTCTGCAACAGACATATGGTGCGCAATAAAATCACAGTATCGAATCGCAATACGTATAGAATCATGAGACTCGCAATGCTGATGCATATATCTTATCGTGAGGTTCCTGGCAATTCCCAGCCCAAGTTCATTTGCCACAACAAATCTCTTCGCTAGCAAACGCGATGTCTTCTCCAAAACGGCAATGTGTCTCCAGCAATGTTTACTTTTTTGACGTTCTATGGCATCTCCACTTTCCAAGCATATATGACCACATGTAATATTTTGGTAAGTGATGCAAATAGTGAACTATGTAGGGCCAGGATGTAAAATATATGTAGCTGCAGCAATTTCTCTTATCTGATATGGTAAGTAATGGGGCTTAATTTATAGCTCCCTAAGAGTTTGACGAACGGGTCCGTGCACGCGATTCCAGATATCTTTACCTCTGAATAAACTGCCTTTATTATACCATATCCACCCTGTCCAAAGTCTCTACTTGGTCTCAGTTCTCCAGTAAACTTGTGATTATCAACACTAACCTCATCGTTGTGGCGGCGGACAGCTAGCCTGTATCCCTCATCAAGTTGAGTGGCAATGTTATTTTTCCGTTCGTACCAATTTTTGGAAAATCCTCGGGTGTAGGACTTTCCGCCTTTAGTAGAAACCTGTTGAATTATTAAATTTGGTCTGGGAGGTCCTAATTGTTTCGTTGCCAATTTATCTTCATTTGTTCGCCGACAAAAAGGAACTTCTTTCAAAGACACAATCCGCTCTTTTCTCAGTTACGTTCATGGTTACGTTACGTTACGTATGACGAAAGCGCGTAAGTGCAAGCCCTCAGACACCCATAGAGATTGTATTGAAGGCTCTGAAATTTGAAAAAAATAGATTTTACATTAGAGGCTATGAGAGACTTCTGGGCGATTTTCAACCTGACTGAAATCGCCCCAAAAGGGGGGGGAGCCATTTGAAGCACGACTTTAGCCTGATTCGACATTTAGTGGCAGTGTGGCACTGTGGCAGATCAGACGTATAGATTACAACACTGATAACTACTGTTGCCGTGATATAATTGATTAGAAAAAAAATCCCTTCCTTTTCCCGTTTGGCAGTGCGTCGCCCATATCGCCCTATTGAACAGGCCGCCCCTGTTCCTATATTGTCCTTTTGCTCGTTTGATGACTCTGCGGAGGTCGTAGCGGGACGTCTTGTACAGTCCTCAGCCGTAGCCTCTTGGTAAGCAAGTCCAGTGTATATTTGGCATTGTGTTTTAGGTAATTGTCCTGCAGAAAGGTGAATTTGTCTCACAGTGTCTGTTGGAAAGCAGACTGAACCAAGTTTTCCCTCTAGGATTTTGCCTGTGCTTAGCTGTATTCCATTTATTTTTATCCTAAAAAACTCCCTAGTCCTTGCCAATGACAAGCATACCCATAACATTATGCAGCCACCACCATGCTTGAAAATAGGAGTGGTACTCAGTGATGTGTTGGATTTGCCCCAAACATAATGTTTTGTATTCAGGACAAAAATGTATTTATTTGTCACATTTTTGTCACATTTAAAAAATATATATAAAATAAAAATACAGGTTATTGTATGGGATTATCAAAACCTTTTTGAGAAAGATAATTTGAAAAATAAATCTAAAGAAGAATTTGTTTTTGTCTGTTTTTTTTTTATGTGTGGGCTAGGCTAGGCTAGGCTAGGCTAGGCTAGGCTATGTTAGCTACTGTTGCTAGGCGGGCTAATGCTGAGGACTGCTGCGAGGCTAATGCTGAGGACTGCTGCGAGGCTAATGTAAACTAACTTTCAAAAACAGAGAAAGGCTAAATGGACCGATTTCTCATTTCAAAAGAATATTCAGCAGTTGCAAAAGAAACGCCAGTGCAACAAGAACCTTTTCAAAATAGGAGGTAAATAAAATACCTTGATGTATTCCTTGAATACGGATCTAACTGTGTCGAAGTAAGTGGGGTGCAGCGACTCTGGCCAACGAGAGAATGTAGCCAATGAAATTACAGTTGCTGCCTTATTGAATGTGCGCCCTATATTAAAAAATGTAATCGAATCTCTTAAAAAGAAATGAGCTGCACACCGCATCACTTTGTTTACGCAAGCTCACGTGTCGACCTCTTGACCTTCGTTTCATTTCCAAAGAAAAAACGAATTAAGTAATATATGTGTTGTCCTCTTACTGTTGATAAGAGAGACAAAAATGACTGAATTGAATGCTATTTGTTGATGTAACATCGAAATTGAGGACGTTAACGTTGTGTCATTAGATTTGATTAGACACCTTAGTCTAAACAACACTAGATCATTGAGTAGTAACCGGTAGGTTATTATTACTAAAGCATCATTTCAGGTGAAAAAAAAATAAAAAATAAAAAACTACATACCAGCAGTGGCCAACCTTACTCTACTGATCCCTGACCTACTGGGTGAGCAGACTTCTGTTGAATCAGGTGTGTTATTGCTGGGCTGGAACAGAACCCTGCACACCCAGCAGACCTCCAGCAGGGTTGTAATAGGTTTTATACATTGTGTGTGATGTTTCACTGTGTTTTTTTTTGTGTACAACATTAAAACATGGGTAGGCCTACACATACTGTGTAACCCATAGACATAGAGGATATACCCTTTAGTCTCGACATCTCTCTTTATCTGCAAACAGGCTTTCACAGCTTTCCATAACTGAGGACAGAAACATCACAAAGAAACAGACTTCGTTATACAGCACTGAATGTTGCTATTATCTCTCTGTCCTCAAAAGTTTTCCCCTCTAGGGACTGGAAATGGAGAATCTTTTCATAATGTCCTCCCACAAAATGACCTGCCCTGTCCAGTAGCCTGCACTCTCCCTTTACTGACAGCTCTTCCATGGCGGTTATCTACACTGAACAAAAATATAAAACACAACATGCAACAATTTCTAAGCTTTTACTGAGTTACAGTTCATATAAGGAAATCAGTCAATTGAAATAAATAAATGAGGTCCTAATCTATGGATTTCACACGACTGGGAATACAGATATGCATCAGTTGGTCACAGACACCTAAAGAAAAAAGTTAAGTACGTGGATCCGAAAACCAGTCAGTATCTGGCGTGACCACCATTTGCCTCATGCAGCGTGGCACATCTCCTTCACATAGGCTGTTGATTGTGGGCTGTGGAATGTTGTCCCGCTCCTCTTCAATGGCTGTGCGAGATATTGGTGGGAACTGGAACACGATGTCGTACACGTCGATCCAGAGCATCCCAAAACATGGTCAATGGCTGACTTGTCTGGTGAGTATGCAGGCCATGGAAGAACTGCAACATTTTCAGCTTCCAGGAATTGTGTAGAGATCCTTGCGACATGGGGCTGTGCATTATCATGCTGAAACATGAGGTGATGGCGGCGTATGAATGGCACGACAATGGGCCTCAGGATCTCGTCACGGTATCTCTGTGCATTCAAATTGCCATCGATAAAATGCAATTGTGTTCGTTGTCCATAGCTTATGCCTGCCCATACCCCCACCTCCATCATGGGGCACTCTGTTCACAACATTGACATTAGCAAACCACTCGCCCACACAACGCAATACACGCTTTCTGCCATCTGCCCGGTACAGTTGAAACCATGATTCATCCATGAAGAGCACACTTCTCCAGCATGCCAGTGGTCATCGAAGGTGAGCATTTGCCCACTGAAGTCGGTTACGACGCCAAACTGCAGTCAGGTCAAGACCCTGGTGACGACGACGAGCACGCAGATGAGCTTCCCTGAAACGGTTTCTGACAGTTTGTGCAGAAATTTTTTGGCTGTGCAAACCCATAGCTTCATCAGCTGTCCGGGTGACTGGTCACAGACGATCCCGCAGGTGAAGAAGCCGCATGTGGAAGTCCTGGGCTGGCGTGGTTACACGTGATCTGGGGTTAAATGCTCTCTAATAGGGATGTAAACAAATTTGTTCAAAAATGTGCATGTGGAACATTTCTGGGATCTTTTATTTCAGCTCATGAAACATGGGACCAACGCTTTACATGTTGTGTTTATATTTTTAGTTCAGTATATTTAATCATACATAATAATTGTTTATTGTTTCATTGAATCTTGTAGGCTACACATTCACAGCTAAAAGCTTTATTGCTGTATATACACTACAAGTCAAGTTTGGACACCTAATCATTCAAGGGTTTTTCTTTATTTTTTACTATTTTCTACATTGTAGAATAATAGTGAAGACATCGAAACTATGAAATAACACATATGGAATCATGTAGTAACCAAAAAAGTGTTCAACAAATCAAAATATATTTTATATTTGAGATTCTTCAAAGTAGCCACCCCTTGCCTTGATGACAGCTTTGCACACTCTACAATGTAGAAAATAGTAAAAAATCAAGAAAAACCCTTGAATGATTAGGTGTCCAAACTTTTGACTGTGTCATAAAGTTAAGGATTCCATTGATAATTTGGTGTCTGAATCCAAAGTGTAATTTGGTGTTAGGCAATTTAAATGAAGGGAAGTAACATGATTAATCATATCACTTTAGTAAATTATTTTTAAAGGATTGATGACCTTAGATTTGAGCAAGACTAACACTACTCTCTGCGGGTCTGACTTAGAATATGTGGACAACTACAAATACCTAGGTGTCTGGTTAGACCGTAAACTCTCCTTCCAGACTCACATTAAGCATCTCCAATCCAAAGTTAAAACTAGAATCGGCTTCCTATTTCGCAACAAAGCCTCCTTCACTCATGCTGCTAAACATGCCCTCGTAAAACTGACTATCCAACCGATCCTTGACTTTGGCAATGTCATTTACAAATTAGCTTCCAACACTCTACTCAGCAAATTGGATGTAGTCTATCACAGTGCCATCCGTTTTGTCACCAAAGCCCCATATACTACCCACCATTGTGACCTGTACGCACTCGTTGGCTGGCCCTCACTACATACAGTGGGGAAAAAAAGTATTTAGTCAGCCACCAATTGTGCAAGTTCTCCCACTTAAAAAGATGAGAGAGGCCTGTAATTTTCATCATAGGTACACGTCAACTATGACAGACAAATTGGGATTTTTTTTCTCCAGAAAATCACATTGTAGGATTTTTTATGAATTTATTTGCAAATTATGGTGGAAAATAAGTATTTGCTCACCTACAAACAAGCAAGATTTCTGGCTTTCACAGACCTGTAACTTCTTCTTTAAGAGGCTCCTCTGTCCTCCACTCGTTACCTGTATTAATGGCACCTGTTTGAACTTGTTATCAGTATAAAAGACACCTGTCCACAAACTCAAACAGTCACACTCCAAACTCCACTATGGCCAAGACCAAAGAGCTGTCAAAGGACACCAGAAACAAAATTGTAGACCTGCACCAGGCTGGGAAGACTGAATCTGCAATAGGTAAGCAGCTTGGTTTGAAGAAATCAACTGTGGGAGCAATTATTAGGAAATGGAAGACATACAAGACCACTGATAATCTCCCTCGATCTGGGGCTCCACGCAAGATCTCACCCCGTGGGGTCAAAATGATCACAAGAACGGTGAGCAAAAATCCCAGAACCACACGGGGGGACCTAGTGAATGACCTGCAGAGAGCTGGGACCAAAGTAACAAAGCCTACCATCAGTAACACACTACGCCGCCAGGGACTCAAATCCTGCAGTGCCAGACGTGTCCCCCTGCTTAAGCCAGTACATGTCCAGGCCTGTCTGAAGTTTGCTAGAGTGCATTTGGATGATCCAGAAGAGGATTGGGAGAATGTCATATGGTCAGATGAAACCAAAATATAACTTTTTGGTAAAAACTCAACTCGTCGTGTTTGGAGGACAAAGAATGCTGAGTTGCATCCAAAGAACACCATACCTACTGTTTTTTTTATTTTTTTTATTTCACCTTTATTTTACCAGGTAAGCCAGTTGAGAACAAGTTCTCATTTACAACTGCGACCTGGCCAAGATAAAGCAAAGCAGTGCGATAAAAACAACAACACAGAGTTACATATGGGGTAAAACAAAACAAAGTAAAAAATACAACAGAAATAAATATATATACAGTGTGTGCAAATGTAGCAAGTTATGGAGGTAAAGTACTGTGAAGCATGGGGGTGGAAACATCATGCTTTGGGGCTGTTTTTCTGCAAAGGGACCAGGACGACTGATCCGTGTAAAGGAAAGAATGAATGGGGCCATGTATCGTGAGATTTTGAGTGAAAACCTCCTTCCATCAGCAAGGGCATTGAAGATGAAACGTGGCTGGGTCTTTCAGCATGACAATGATCCCAAACACACCGCCCGGGCAACGAAGGAGTGGCTTCGTAAGAAGCATTTCAAGGTCCTGGAGTGGCCTAGCCAGTCTCCAGATCTCAACCCCATAGAAAATCTTTGGAGGGAGTTGAAAGTCTGTGTTGCCCAGCGACAGCCCCAAAACATCACTGCTCTAGAGGAGATCTGTATGGAGGAATGGGCCAAAATAACAGCAACAGTGTGTGAAAACCTTGTGAAGAATTACAGAAAACGTTTGACCTGTGTCATTGCCAACAAAGGGTATATAACAAAGTATTGAGAAACTTTTGTTATTGACCAAATACTTATTTTCCACCATAATTTGCTAATAAATTCATTAAAAATCCTACAATGTGATTTTCTGGATTTTTTTCCCTCATTTTGTCTGTCATAGTTGACGTGTACCTATGATGAAAATTACAGGCCTCTCTCATCTTTTTAAGTGGGAGAACTTGCACAATTGGTGGCTGACTAAATACTTTTTTTCCCCCACTGTATTCGTTGCCAAACCCACTGGCTCCAGGTCATCTATAAATCACTGCTAGGCAAATCCCCGCCTTATCTTAGCTCATTGGTCACCATAGCAACACCCACCCGTAGTATGCGCTCCAGCAGGTATATCTCACTGGTCATCCCCAAAGCCAACACCTCCTTTGGCCGCCATTCCTTCCAGTTCTCTGCTGCCAATGACTGGAACGAACTGCAAAAATCTCTGAAGCTGGAGACTCTTATCTCCCTCACTAACTTTAAGCATCAGTTGTCAGAGCAGCTTACCGATCACTGCACCTGTACACAGCCCATCTGTAATTAGCCCACCCAACTACCTCATCCCCATATTGTTATTTATTTTGCTCATTTGCACCCCAGTATCTCTATTTCCACATCATCTTCTGCACATCTATAATTCCAGTGTTAATACTAAATTGTAATTATTTTGCACTATGGCCTATTTATTGCCTTACCTCCATAACTTACTACATTTGCACACACTGTATATAGATTTTCTATTGTGTTATTGACTGTACGTTTTTGTTTATCCCATATGTAACTCTGTGTTGTTGTTTTTACAGCACTGCTTTGCTTTATCTTGGCCAGGTCGCAGTTGTAAATTAGAACTTGTTCTCAACTGGCTTACCTGGTTAAATAAAGGTGAAATAAAATTTAAAAAACCTACCTCCTAACCCTAAAACTAACCCTAGCTCCTAAACCTAAACCTAACACTAATTATAACCTTAACCCTAAACCCCCTAGAAATACAATTTTACCTTGTGGGGACCCCAAAAAATGTTCCCTAATTGGTCAGATTTTAGTTTGTTTACTATTCTTGTGGGGACTTCTGGTTAAGTATAATTAACCACGTCCACACACACACACACACACACACACACACACTCTTTATGGGAAACAGTGCCAGCTGCTGGTGATATGTGATGTAGAGTCTTGTTTGTTGAAATTGTGCTGGTCATGTTCCGCTGCCCATTTGGTACTCAGGTGATGTGATTAATTAAACCAATGGTGAATTACTGCCCATTTGGTACTCAGGTGAGGTGATGCATTAAACCAATGGTGAATTACTGCCCATTTGGTACTCAGGCGATGTGATGCATTAAACCAATGGTGAATTACGGCCCATTTGGTACTCAGGTGAGGTGATGCATTAAACCAATGGTGAATTACGGCCCATTTGGTACTCAGGTGAGGTGATGCATTAAACCAATGGTGAATTACGGCCCATTTGGTACTCAGGCGATGTGATGCATTAAACCAATGGTGAATTACTGCCCATTTGGTACTCAGGCAAGGCGATGCATTAAACCAATGGTGATTTACTGCCAGTTCACGCTGGGTTCATAGCAGATTATTTTTCCCAGCTGTCAAAAATAATGACGCTGCCGACGGAAGTGCAGTCGCTGCCTGGGTCAGCGAAATGGCCGTGAACGCGCAGCGCTGTAGTTGCTCTCCCCTAGAGGGAGTACAGCTGCGACCGGAAGGGACTTTTTACTAGCAGGTTAGGAGAATTAACGTGGCAGGTTAAGAGACATAGGTTAAGGTAAGAAAAAGGGTTAGGGCAGCGTTTCCCAAACTCGGTCCTGGGCCCCCCACGGGGTGCACATTTTGTTTTTTTGCCCTAGCACTACACAGCTGATTCAAATAATCAACACTTGATGATTAGTTGATTATTTGAGTCAGCTGTGTATTGCTAGGACAAAAACCAAAACGTACAGCCCTTTGGAAAACCCTGGGTTAGGGTTAGCTAAAATGCTCTCCTAACCAGCTGTGAAAAGTCACTTCCAGGCGTAGCTGTAGTCCCTCTGGTCACAGCCCTCTCCCCCGCCAGGCTCACGCAGCAATTCTGCTCAAAGATCAAAGGAATGTTCAGCGGGAATTCATGATAATTATCACCATCTATACTGGGAATTGCAGACAATTACCACGTGCCATGCGCTCAGGTAGAAGCAATTAGCCATAGCCATTAGCCCAAACAAAGAAAACCATGTCGATACATGTGCATCCAGGTATACTTATGTGGGTGAGTCAATTTATTTGAATTATTTAATACACGTTAACAAAGTCTGCTCCATTTGAAGTAGAAATTTAAAAAATAAACCTATCATTGCTCCAAGCCACACCTGGCCACACCCACCAAACGGGAGAAAACATACCCCAAAGACTGTTCAAGAATGTTTTGGGGAAATATGTCGTTCAGGACAGGCTAGTTAGGGACCGTCAATAAATTACACAATGTAAATAGGACAATCTTTTAGTTGTCATTAAATGCTTTCAATATTTGTATATGAATTTCTACAAATGTATAGTTTGCTTGAGGTTTTTAAGTAATTGAAATTTGGAGCTATTGACATTTTTTAATATTGTCCCATATACAGTGCATTGTGTAATTTACTGATGGTCCCTAACTGGCCCTATAGGGACATCACATGTCATTGCAGTTACGCTCTGAATTGATGATTACTTGGGTGCTGCCAGCTGTGGGCAGGATTGAAATAAACCCAACCCATACGCTACCCTTCATTCCGTGACATACATTTTCTTCCTATCATCTCGAAAAATCTCAGTTTTGGACAACACTGACTTTATGACCAAATTATCCTATTTACACTTTGTAGTCAGTTTTGAATAGAATAAAATGTTTGACTCGTAGATGCCACATAGGCCGTTTTCAAAACGAGAAATTGCTTTTTAGGAGCAGTTGACCTTTTAATCATTTCGAAACCACAGGAAATAGGTTGACTTCTATGTTAAAACAACAGACTATTGTAGTCTTGGTTGCCTCGCTTGTCAACAGCCTTGTGGCTATTGTAGTCTTTTGACTGTAGAAAAACAGGAATCTCTAAAGCTGTCCCAGGTGAGGCAGGAATGCGAGGGAGGGGCAGGAATGCGAGGGAGGGGCAGGAATGCGAGGGAGGGGCAGGAATGCGAGGGAGGGGCAGGAATGCGAGGGAGGGGCAACTGCGACTGAGCAAAGAAACACAGCTGTGTGTGTAGAGTTTGGGTGTGTTCCGCAGCTAAGGCGTCGCAACAACCAATGCTTGCGTAACACGTCATCGACTATCAAATTGCTATAACACGTGGTTAGCTGATACTTGAAATACCTATCCAGGCGTTGTAAGATCTGGCATGCATCAGCAACACCTGGGCAGAGGAACGCGCCCTTTGTGTCATCTTACATTCGAGTCATTTAGCAGACGCTCTTATCCAGATAGATTTACAGTAGTGAGTCATTTAGCAGACATTCTTATCCAGATAGATTTACAGTAGTGAGTGCATAAATGTTCATACTTTTTCCCCCCTCTGTACTGGTCCCCCGTGGAAATCGAACCCACAACCCTGGCGTTGCAAGCGCCATGCTATACCAGTGTCCACTGATGGGGCGAGCAGAGGGCGGCGGAATCACACGGGGTGTATGGTAATATTTTATGTATCATTAAAGAAAATGTTGGGAAATGTCAAAGATAAAAATATAGTAAACATGATTGGCATTTTATAAGTCCAGATGCATGTCTAAATAAGGCATATAGCCAATACAGTGTGTAAACATGCTTTAATGAATGTATGTATATTATTTTTTAAAGTGTCTGAGCCACGCCACCAATATAATGAGATAAAGGGAAAGAGGCAAGAGTGCCCATGGCCGTTTGGAGTAAACAACATGTGTTGTTGGAATTTTCAAAGATAATAGTGGCGTGGCAGTTAAAGATGTTAAATCAGTGATCTTAAGGGGAGTAGCTTTGTAAGCTATGTATACACGACTGTGCATTTGTGTGTGTATAAAAGAGATCTCTGAGCCAAAAGAGAGACAGCCGTTCCCTGGAGTGGCTCGGCTTTGTTACGCAAATAATAACGTCTAATTTCTGGATTCACAAGCTCCAGTCTCTCGAGAGATATTTTTGAGTTGACTACTTTTGAGTCAAATATTTATACGACAGGTGAAGGGGTGAAGACACAGACCCGTAGAGAACAGAGGAGAGTCATCACCCTGAAACACGTCTCGCCAGTCCACCCTCCTCCAACAGAATGGTTGAATTCCTTCCCGACTAGATTGCAACCACATTTTACAACGCCTGGATAGGTATTTAACAAAATATACTAACCACATCACGATATAGCCATCTGACGCCTGACTGCACAGTCGATGATGTGGCAGGTTGATGCAATACAACGCCTGCACATCTAGTCGGGTAGGAACTCGACCAGTGTGTGAGGTGTGCAACTTCTGCTTCCATTTCCCCAGAAAGTACCTGGCTTCTTCCTTTTTTTTTGGTTCATCTGAGTATCCTCATAAAATTAATAAACAGATCAAACTGAATAAAATGAGTTTTCACATTTTAAAGTTTGTAGACCACACACCCCCAAGTGAATAAACAAAACATATTTATTTGGGTAGTCCATGCCTGATGTCCAACACACTCGAACCAAACGAACATTGAAACAACATTTACCACAGAAGAGAGGGGAAGTAAGCAGCAGTTGTCTCTAAACCAGCGTTTTCTAAACTCAGTTCTGGGGACCCCAAGGGCTGCACGTTTTGGTTTTTTGTCCTAGCACTAATATATGCCATTTAGCAGCTGCTTTTATCCATGCATGCATACATTTTATGTACGAGTGGTCCCGGGAATCGAACCCACTACCCTGGCGTTACAAGCGCCATGCTCTACCAACTGAGCTACAAAGCACTACACAGCTGACTCAAATAAGCAAAGCTTGACAATGTGTTGATTATTTGAAAAATTGGCTGTAGTGCTAGGGCAAAAACCAAAACGTGTACCCCTTGGGGACCCCAGGACAGAGTTTGGGAAACGCTGCCCCAACCAGTGATCCAGGGCCAGGTATGTTTTCATTCCCCTAATGGGTAAGGTTAAGATTGGGGGTTACAGTTATCTTACTAGGCACAAACTGGCTAATCAACGTTGTTTCCACGTAATTTCAACAACAACACAAAAAAAAAAATCTATGTGATGACATTGAATCAACAACGTGGAAAATTACTTCCCTTCAGGGTTGGGCCCAATTCCATATCGACTCCAGTCAATTCAGGAAGTACGCTGACATTTCAATTCTCGACCAATGAGAAACATTTGGAATTTAGTTTACTTTCAGAATTGAAATGGAATTGATGCCGACCCTGCTTCCCTTCAGGTCGGTACAAAGATACTATATGAGAGAGAAAACATGCAACACTTCTGATTTCATAAAACAGGCAAAAGGACAAAAGTTGTTCAACAAGGTCTGTGCTGTAAGACAAACGCAAATGATTTAAGTCTGGACATACTCATAACAATTATTATTTATATTTTTGCATTGTTCTCTCACTTTGCTACCTTGCATGAGAGGAGAGAAACCCGTCATCGGTTAATACAAACATGATTTGTAAATTCACGAGTTCTCTTTTCATAACAGTTGAGGCAGATACTAAAAACTACAACTGTCATTGCCAGTTACAGCAATACTGCTACCCAGTACATCAAAATACCCTCATCGTGTACTGTCTAAGACCTCACAGTGCATGAAGCAGCCAGTTCAGCAAAAACAACCGATGAACAGAAATACTGGTGCCACATTGTCTCTTTTCACTGACTGGTTAAGTGCCTGCCTGTATGACACAAAAAACCTGATTTGACATCACTGAGTTAAACAACAGAGACGGAGAGGGAGATGGAGAGAGAGACGGAGGAGGGAGATGGAGAGAGAGACGGAGAGGGAGATGGAGAGAGAGACGGAGGAGGGAGATGGAGAGAGAGACGGAGGAGGGAGATGGAGAGAGAGACGGAGGAGGGAGATGGAGAGAGAGACGGAGGAGGGAGATGGAGAGAGAGACGGAGGAGGGAGATGGAGAGAGAGAGACGGAGGAGGGAGATGGAGAGAGAGAGAGACGGAGGAGGGAGATGGAGAGAGAGAGGACGGAGGAGGGAGATGGAGAGAGAGACGGAGGAGGGAGATGGAGAGAGAGAGACGGAGAGGGAGATGGAGAGAGAGACGGAGGAGGGAGATGGAGAGAGAGACGGAGGAGGGAGATGGAGAGAGAGACGGGAGGAGGGAGATGGAGAGAGAGACGGAGAGGGAGATGGAGAGAGAGACGGAGGAGGGTGATGGAGAGAGAGACGGAGGAGGGAGATGGAGAGAGAGACGGAGGAGGGAGATGGAGAGAGAGACGGAGGAGGGAGATGGAGAGAGAGACGGAGGAGGGAGATGGAGAGAGAGACGGAGGAGGGAGATGGAGAGAGAGACGGAGAGGGAGATGGAGAGAGAGACGGAGAGGGAGATGGAGAGAGAGACGGAGAGGGAGATGGAGAGAGAGACGGAGAGGGAGATGGAGAGAGAGACGGAGGGGGAGATGGAGAGAGAGACGGAGAGGGAGATGGAGAGAGAGACGGAGAGGGAGATGGAGAGAGAGACGGAGAGGGAGATGGAGAGAGGACGGAGAGGAGATGGAGAGAGAGAGAGGGAGATGGAGAGAGAGACGGAGAGGGAGATGGAGAGAGAGAGAGAGAGAGAGAGATACATGTAAAAACAGAGATATAGGATGCATACCGTGCAGCTGTTTAGTTTGTATATATATATTTTTTTGACCCAGGGTTTGGAGAAGCCCTTTGCTCTCGCCCTCCTCACTCCTCCACCTCCTCCTCCTCCTCCTCACTCCTCCACCACCTCCTCACTCCTCCACCACCTCACTCCTTCTTCCTCACTCCTTCCTCTTCTTCACCTTCTTCACCTCCTCCTCCTTACTTCAGCTCCTCCACCTCCTCACTCCTCCACCTCACTCCTTCTTCCTCACTCCTCCACCTCCACCTCACTCCTCCACCTCCTCACTCCTTCTTCCTCACTCCTCCTCACTCCTTCCTCTTCTTCACCTCCTCCTCCTTACTTCAGCTCCTCCACCTCCTCACTCCTCCACCTCACTCCTTCTTCCTCACTCCTCCACCTCCACCTCACTCCTCCACCTCCTCACTCCTTCTTCCTCACTCCTCCTCACTCCTTCCTCTTCTTCACCTCCTCCTCCTTACTTCAGCTCCTCCACCTCTTGTTTGACCTCTGTTACGTAGTGGTGATCCTTCCCATGAGCCACTTCCATGATGGCGATCGCCTGGACAGGAAACAGGAAGTGACACGTTACCCATCAACGTTTGTTGGTCGTCACTATCTGGCCAGGTTGCAAAGACATAAACCCTGCCCATTTCAAAAAATTATATATTTTTTTACATCTGATTTTAAACCTAACCTTAACCACACTGATAAGCTTATGCCTAATCTTTAAAATAATGTTTTTGTTTTCATACATTTCTACGATTTAGCCAATTTTGACTTTGCAGCTTGGACATCTAGTGGGAACTCTAGATCAGGGATCTCTGACTCTGCCAGAGAGCTACAGGGTTTGCAGGGTTTTATTCCATCTCTGCAGTAACACACCTGATTCAATTGATTAAGGCCCAGGTTGAACCAAGAATAACTGAAGGTGTGTGTGTGTGTGTGTGTGTGTGTGTGTGTGTGCGCACGCGACAGGGTTGGAGTCAATTCCATTTCAATTCAGAAAGTAAACCAAATTCCAATTCCAAAAATTGTCCTCATTGAAAAGCATTATAGAGAATTGGAATGTCAGTGTACTTCCTGAATACCCTGGTGAATGATGAGGCGTTACCTTCTTTAACGCCTTGACTCCCTGGTTCTTCCTCTCCAGTCCCAGGTATAGTCGGCCCAGTTTCAGGTACATGGATGCCACGTTCAGAGAATAGGCTGGGTAGTGGATACTGGACACACAGGAGAGATTAAAGAATCAGTGGTGTAGTGGAATGTAAATGGCGTTTACGCACTTTTATTTTGGGTGCACGTTTACCCACCTGAGGAAGAATGTATCGAAAGTAAAAGGGAGCGTTCCTTCACTCAAAGGGAGCTTTCCTTCACTCAAAGGGAGCGTTCCTTCACTCAAAGGGAGCTTTCCTTCACTCAAAGGGAGCGTTCCTTCACTCAAAGGGAGCTTTCCTTCACTCAAAGGGAGCGTTCCTTCACTCAAAGGGAGCGTTCCTTTACTCAAAGGGAGCGTTCCTTCACTCAAAGGGAGCGTTCCTTCACTCAAAGGGAGCGTTCCTTTACTCAAAGGGAGCGTTCCTTTACTCAAAGGGAGCGTTCCTTTACTCAAAGGGAGCGTTCCTTCACTCAAAGGGAGCGTTCCTTCACTCAAAGGGAGCGTTACTTGTACACATGACTAAGTAGCTTTGAATAAAAGCGTCTGCTGTATGTTGTGGTCACCTGTATGGTTGAATGATCTTCTCTCCGTAGCTCATGGCTCCGTCCCAGTCCTGCATGTACAGACACACTCCCATGGCCTGGTACATCATATGCAGCATGTACACGTTAGTGTCTGCGAATATAGAGCCCATCTTCTCCTGGCTCAACTCGCAGATCTCCAGCAGCTCACTAGGGGGTGCTAGAGGGTTAAGGACTTAATACAACACATAGATCACTAGGGGGTGCTAGAGGGTTAAGGACTTAATACAACACATAGATCACTAGGGGGTGCTAGAGTGCTAAGGACTTAATACAACACATAGATCACTAGGGGGTGCTAGAGTGCTAAGGACTTAATACAACCCATAGATCACTAGGGGGTGCTAGAGGGTTAAGGACTTAATACAACACATAGATCACTAGGGGGTGCTAGAGGGCTAAGGACTTAATACAACACATAGATCACTAGGGGGTGCTAGAGGGTTAAGGACTCAATACAACACATAGATCACTAGGGGGTGCTAGAGGGTTAAGGACTTAATACAACACATAGATCACTAGGGGGTGCTAGAGGGTTAAGGACTTAATACAACACATAGATCACTAGGGGGTGCTAGAGGGCTAAGGACTTAATACAACACATAGATCACTAGGGGGTGCTAGAGGGTTAAGGACTCAATAAGACAACACATAGATCACTAGGGGGTGCTAGAGGGTTAAGGACTTAATACAACACATAGATCACTAGGGGGTGCTAGAGGGTTAAGGACTCAATACAACACATAGATCACTAGGGGGTGCTAGAGGGTTAAGGACTTAATACAACACATAGATCACTAGGGGGTGCTAGAGGGTTAAGGACTTAATACAACACATAGATCACTAGGGGGTGCTAGAGGGCTAAGGACTCAATACAACACATAGATCACTAGGGGGTGCTAGAGTGCTAAGGACTTAATACAACACATAGATCACTAGGGGGGTAATAGAGGCTAAGGACTTAATACAACACATAGATCACTAGGGGGTAATAGAGGGCTAAGGACTCAATACAACACATAGATCACTAGGGGGTAATAGAGGGCTAAGGACTCAATACAACACATAGATCACTAGGGGGTAATAGAGGGCTAAGGACTCAATACAACACATAGATCACTAGGGGGTGCTAGAGTGCTAAGGACTTAATACAACACATAGATCACTAGGGGGTGCTAGAGTGCTAAGGACTTAATACAACACATAGATCACTAGGGGGTGCTAGAGTGCTAAGGACTCAATACTACTTACGCCAGTCCAATGAGCTCACAGTTTGGGTATTAAGGGGGGACAAACGGAACGTTCATAACATTGGCCTTGCAGGAGTGATTTGTGGGTAAAAGGGCAGATTGCTTCTAGTCTTGAGAAGCTATTGAAGGTCCATTCATAAGGTTGCTGAGTGTAGTGGCACTGTACCTACTGCTCTACACGGGTCACATACAGCACAGGAACTGAATACCTGACATTTCTACAGCGCAGCACACGCCCCACTGTCAATCAAACCTCCCCCTCCCACACTGTATCCAGGCACTAAAGTGGGACCAGCCAAAAGAGCACAGATAAAATTACTCTTCCAGAGTTATATTTAAAGGGTAAACTTTTGTTATTTTTACCGATTGTTGTACTCTTTTTTTTATTTTTTATAAATCGACTTGTCTTATTGATTAGCTTTGCTACTTTCCTTTATGTTGTGCTGTTGAGGAAGAGCGCCAATTAATCACTGTACCATTTCCACCCACTATATTGTTCACGTGACAAATAAACTGATTTGATTTGAGGGGGAGAAGGTGAGAGGGACAGAGGAAAGAAAGTAGAGAAAGAGAAGGAGGTAGATAAAGTGAGAGTGGGGATGGAGAGAGCAAAGGATATGTGGAAACGAAGAGGTGTACAGTAGAGAAGGTATAGAAACGAAGAGGTGTACAATAGTAGAGAAGGTATAGAAACGAAGAGGTGTACAACAGTAGGGAAGGTATAGAAACGAAGAGGTGTTCAGTAGGGAAAGTATAGAAACGAAGAGGTGTACAGTAGGGAAGGTATAGAAACGAAGAAGTGTACAGTAGGGAAGGTATAGAAACGAAGAGGTGTTCAGTAGGGAAGGTATAGAAACGAAGAGGTGTACAGTAGGGAAGGTATAGAAACGAAGAGGTGTACAACAGTAGAGAAGGTATAGAAACGAAGAGGTGTACAGTAGGGAAGGTATAGAAACGAAGAGGTGTACAGTAGGGAAGGTATAGAAACGAAGAGGTGTTCAGTAGGGAAGGTATAGAAACGAAGAGGTGTTCAGTAGAGAAGGTATAGAAACGAAGAGGTGTACAGTAGGGAAGGTATAGAAACGAAGAGGTGTACAATAGTAGAAAAGGTATAGAAACGAAGAGGTGTACAGTAGGGAAGGTATAGAAACGAAGAGGTGTACAGTAGGGAAGGTATAGAAACGAAGAGGTGTTCAGTAGGGAAGGTATAGAAACGAAGAGGTGTACAGTAGGGAAGGTATAGAAACGAAGAGGTGTACAGTAGGGAAGGTATAGAAACGAAGAGGTGTACAACAGTAGGGAAGGTATAGAAACGAAGAGGTGTACATTAGGGAAGGTATAGAAACGAAGAGGTGTACAGTAGAGAAGGTATAGAAACGAAGAGGTGTTCAGTAGAGAAGGTATAGAAACGAAGAGGTGTTCAGTAGAGAAGGTATAGAAACGAAGAGGTGTTCAGTAGGGAAGGTATAGAAACGAAGAGGTGTACAGTAGGGAAGGTATAGAAACGAAGAGGTGTACAACAGTAGGGAAGGTATAGAAACGAAGAGGTGTACATTAGGGAAGGTATAGAAACGAAGAGGTGTACAGTAGAGAAGGTATAGAAACAAGAGGTGTTCAGTAGAGAAGGTATAGAAACGAAGAGGTGTTCAGTAGGGAAGGTATAGAAACGAAGAGGTGTACAGTAGGGAAGGTATAGAAACGAAGAGGTGTACAGTAGGGAAGGTATAGAAACGAAGAGGTGTACAGTAGAGAAGGTATAGAAACGAAGAGGTGTTCAGTAGGGAAGGTATAGAAACGAAGAGGTGTTCAGTAGGGAAGGTATAGAAACGAAGAGGTGTACAGTAGGGAAGGTATAGAAACGAAGAGGTGTACAGTAGAGAAGGTATAGAAACGAAGAGGTGTACAGTAGGGAAGGTATAGAAACGAAGAGGTGTACAGTAGAGAAAGGAAAGGATATTCTTGTAGTGCTTGGCCCTACGGAACTCTTCAATAACATTCCTGGCGTAGTGAACCATCTTTCGAACCTCCTCTGGCTGTGGGGGAGAGTTCATCTTATGAAGCTCCATCTTAGCGCCATCCTAAAAAGAGGGGGAGAGAGAGAAAGGAAGGGGAGAGAGAGAAAGGAAGGGGAGAGAGAGAAAGGAAGGAGAGAGCGAGAGAAAGGAAGGGGAGAGAGAGAGAAAGGAAGGAGAGAGAGAGAGAGAAAAAAATGAGGGTTTGGGGTAAAACAGGGCTAGAATGGCTCCAGAGGGGAATGCATGTATTCTAGTTTGCACACAATGAGGACACACTCAGACCAATAACAGAGTGCTGCAGTCTTCGTTACTGCAGTGCGTCCCACGCCTTTACTGCAGTCACAGTGTGTAACCCACCCAGTTTGAGGAGTTGTCTAGTCCTGGAAGTTAGCCCTGTTCCTGGAGAGCTACCCTCCTGTAGGTTTACACCAGGGCTCTCCAACCCTGTTCCTGGAGAGCTACCCTCCTGTAGGTTTACACCAGGCCTCTCCAACCCTGTTCCTGGAGAGCTACCCTCCTGTAGGTTTACACCAGGCCTCTCCAACCCTGTTCCTGGAGAGCTACCCTCCTGTAGGTTTACACCAGGGCTCTCCAACCCTGTTCCTGGAGAGCTACCCTCCTGTAGGTTTACACCAGGCCTCTCCAACCCTGTTCCTGGAGAGCTACCCTCCTGTAGGTTTACACCAGGGCTCTCCAACCCTGTTCCTGGAGAGCTACCCTCCTGTAGGTTTACACCAGGGCTCTCCAACCCTGTTCCTGGAGAGCTACCCTCCTGTAGGTTTACACCAGGGCTTTCCAACCCTGTTCCTGGAGAGCTACCCTCCTGTAGGTTTACACCAGGGCTCTCCAACCCTGTTCCTGGAGAGCTACCCTCCTGTAGGTTTACACCAGGGCTCTCCAACCCTGTTCCTGGAGAGCTACCCTCCTGTAGGTTTACACCAGGGCTCTCCAACCCTGTTCCTGGAGAGCTACCCTCCTGTAGGTTTACACCAGGGCTCTCCAACCCTGTTCCTGGAGAGCTGCCCTCCTGTAGGTTTACACTCTAACCCCAGATGTAACTAACCTGATTCATCTTATCAACCAGCTTATTATTAGGATCAGCTGCGCTTGATTGGAGTTGGATTGAAAACCTGCTAAACATGGATTAACCATGTGATTATTTCGGTCTCTCTGTGACCGCCGATAACTTCAGAACGAAGTTGACTACAAATACAAAGTTGCCAATGTCTTGCCACAATTGATACAAACAAGTGACATATAAAAAATATATGTTTCAAATGAAAACCAAGATGACTGCATTAAAATACATTGAACAAAAATATAAACGCAACATGTAAAGTGTTGGTCCCATGTTTCATGAGCTGAAATAAAAGATCCCAGAAACGTTCCACACGCACAAAAAGCTTATTTCTCTCAAATGTTGTGCACAAATTTGTTTACGGCCCTTTTAGTGTGCATTTCTCCTTTGCCAAGATAATCTGTCCACCTGACAACTGTGGCATATCAAGAAGCTGATTAAACTGCATGATCATTACACAGGTGCACCTTGTGCTGGGGACAATAAAAGGCCACTAAAATGTGCAGTTTTGTCAAACAACACAATGCTACAGATGTCTCAAGTTGATGGCAGGCATAATCTATGGACAACGAACACAATTGCATTTTATCGATGGCAATTTGAATGCACCAAAATACCGTGACGAGATCCTGAGGCCCATTTTTTATTTTATTTTACGTCTCTGTGACCAACAGATGCATATCTGAACCAACTCCATACTAATGCCCATAATTTTGGAATGAGTTGTTCGACAAGCAGGTGTCCACATACTTTTGGTCATGTAGTGTATATTCGTAAGGGGGCCAGATGTAAAAAAATAAAAAAATAAAGGTTCCTTGCAGGGAACATGAAGCCAGACATTTTCCACATGCGACTGCTAAATGACTAAAATGTAAATGTAAATGATTAAAGCTCAGAATTTATCAAAGGGCCAGTATAAATTAATAAACGGTTTTCTGTTAAAACGATAAAGAAAAAAAATCATACAATTTCACATCAATGAAGGATAATGGTCCTATTACATGTGTATAACTGCTAGGGCTGGGCATTGATGTTATATGACATTTACATTTTAGTCATTTAGCCGACACTCTTATCCAGAGCGACTTACAGTTAGTGAGTGCATACATTTTCATACTGGCCCCCCGTGGGAAACGAACCCACAAACCTGGCGTTGCAAGCGCCATGCTCTACCAACTGAGCTACAGGGGACTACATATATCTACCACGACCCTTTACAGACATAGAACGCAGCTACAGTAACATGTCCATAGCGACAATTGGTAACTTTACAGGGCCAGGCAGAACGCCAGGGAGAGAGAGGAGGGCCAGGCAGAACGCCAGGGAGAGAGGGGAGGGCCAGGCAGAATGCCAGGGAGAGAGGGGAGGGCCAGGCAGAACGCCAGGGAGAGAGGGGAGGGCCAGGCAGAACGCCAGGGAGAGAGGGGAGGGCCAGGCAGAACGCCAGGGAGAGAGGGGAGGGCCAGGCAGAACGCCAGGGAGAGAGGGGAGGGCCAGGCAGAACGCCAGGGAGAGAGGGGAGGGCCAGGCAGAACGCCAGGGAGAGAGGGGAGGGCCAGGCAGAACGCCAGGGAGAGAGGGGAGGGCCAGGCAGAACGCCAGGGAGAGAGGGGAGGGCCAGGCAGAACGCCAGGGAGAGAGGGGAGGGCCAGGCAGAACGCCAGGGAGAGAGGGGAGGGCCAGGCAGAACGCCAGGGAGAGAGGGGAGGGCCAGGCAGAACGCCAGGGAGAGAGAGGAGGGCCAGGCAGAACGCCAGGGAGAGAGGGGAGGGCCAGGCAGAACGCCAGGGAGAGAGGGGAGGGCCAGGCAGAATGCCAGGGAGAGAGGGGAGGGCCAGGCAGAACGCCAGGGAGAGAGGGGAGGGCCAGGCAGAACGCCAGGGAGAGAGGGGAGGGCCAGGCAGAACGCCAGGGAGAGAGGGGAGGGCCAGGCAGAACGCCAGGGAGAGAGGGGGGCAGGCGGAACGCCAGGGAGAGAGGGGGGCAGGCGGAACGCCAGGGAGAGAGAGGAGGGCCAGGCGGAACGCCAGGGAGAGAGAGGAGGGCCAGGCAGAACGCCAGGGAGAGAGAGGAGGGCCAGGCGGAACGCCAGGGAGAGAGGGGAGGGCCAGGCGGAACGCAAGGGAGAGAGGGGAGGGCCAGGCGGAACGCCAGGGAGAGAGGGGAGGGCCAGGCGGAACGCCAGGGAGAGAGGGGGGGCAGGCGGAACGCCAGGGAGAGAGAGGAGGGCCAGGCAGAACGCCAGGGAGAGAGGGGAGGGCCAGGCGGAACGCCAGGGAGAGAGGGGGGCAGGCGGAATGCCAGGGGAGAGAGGGGAGGGCCAGGCGGAACGCCAGGGAGAGAGGGGGGCAGGCGGAACGCCAGGGAGAGAGAGGAGGGCCAGGCAGAACGCCAGGGAGAGAGAGGAGGGCCAGGCGGAACGCCAGGGAGAGAGGGGGAGGGCCAGGCGGAACGCCAGGGAGAGAGGGGGGCAGGCGGAACGCCAGGGAGAGAGAGGAGGGCCAGGCAGAACGCCAGGGAGAGAGGGGAGGGCCAGGCAGAACGCCCAGGGAGAGAGGGGAGGGCCAGGAGAACGCCAGGGAGAGAGGGGAGGGCCAGGCAGAACGCCAGGGAGAGAGGGGGGGGACAGGCAGGGGAGGGGGGCCAGGCAGAACGCCAGGGAGAGAGGGGAGGGCCAGGCAGAACGCCAGGGAGAGAGGGGAGGGCAGGCAGAACGCCAGGGAGAGAGGGGGAGGGCCAGGCAGAACGCCAGGGAGAGAGGGGAGGGCCAGGCAGAACGCCAGGGAGAGAGGGGAGGGCCAGGCAGAACGCCAGGGAGAGAGGGGAGGGCCAGGCAGAACGCCAGGGAGAGAGGGGAGGGCCAGGCAGAACGCCAGGGAGAGAGGGGAGGGCCAGGCAGAACGCCAGGGAGAGAGGGGAGGGCCAGGCAGAACGCCAGGGAGAGAGGGGAGGGCCAGGCAGAACGCCAGGGAGAGAGGGGAGGGCCAGGCAGAACGCCAGGGAGAGAGGGGAGGGCCAGGCAGAACGCCAGGGAGAGAGGGGAGGGCCAGGCAGAACGCCAGGGAGAGAGGGGAGGGCCAGGCAGAACGCCAGGGAGAGAGGGGAGGGCCAGGCAGAACGCCAGGGAGAGAGAGGAGGGCCAGGCAGAACGCCAGGGAGAGAGGAGGGCCAGGCGGAACGCCAGGGAGAGAGGGGAGGGCCAGGCAGAACGCCAGGAAGAGAGGGGGGCAGGCAGAACGCCAGGGAGAGAGGGGGGCAGGCGGAACGCCAGGGAGAGAGGGGGGCAGGCAGAACGCCAGGAAGAGAGGGGGCCAGGCAGAACGCCAGGGAGAGAGGGGAGGGCCAGGCAGAACGCCAGGGAGAGAGGGGGGCAGGCGGAACGCCAGGGAGAGAGGGGGGCAGGCAGAACGCCAGGAAGAGAGGGGGCCAGGCAGAACGCCAGGGAGAGAGGGGAGGGCCAGGCAGAACGCCAGGGAGAGAGGGGAGGGCCAGGCAGAACGCCAGGGAGAGAGGGGAGGGCCAGGCGGAACGCCAGGGAGAGAGGGGGGCAGGCAGAACGCCAGGAAGAGAGGGGGGCAGGCAGAACGCCAGGGAGAGAGAGGGGCAGGCAGAACGCCAGGGAGAGAGGGGGGCAGGCAGAACGCCAGGAAGAGAGGGGGGCAGGCAGAACGCCAGGGAGAGAGGGGGGGCAGGCAGAACGCCAGGGAGAGAGGGGGGCCAGGCAGAACGCCAGGAAGAGAGGGGGGCCAGGCAGAACGCCAGGAAGAGAGGGGGGCAGGCAGAACGCCAGGGAGAGAGGGGGGCAGGCGGAACGCCAGGGAGAGAGGGGGGCAGGCAGAACGCCAGGGAGAGAGGGGGGCAGGCAGAACGCCAGGGAGAGAGGGGGGCAGGCAGAACGCCAGGGAGAGAGGGGAGGGCCAGGCAGAACGCCAGGGAGAGAGGGGGGCAGGCGGAACGCCAGGGAGAGAGGGGGGCCAGGCAGAACGCCAGGGAGAGAGGGGAGGGCCAGGCAGAACGCCAGGGAGAGAGGGGAGGGCCAGGCAGAACGCCAGGCAGAGAGGGGAGGGCCAGGCAGAACGCCAGGGAGAGAGGGGAGGGCCAGGCAGAACGCCAGGGAGAGAGGGGAGGGCCAGGCAGAACGCCAGGGAGAGAGGGGGGCAGGCGGAACGCCAGGGAGAGAGGGGAGGGCCAGGCAGAACGCCAGGGAGAGAGGGGGGCAGGCGGAACGCCAGGGAGAGAGGGGGGCAGGCAGAACGCCAGGGAGAGAGGGGAGGGCCAGGCAGAACGCCAGGGAGAGAGGGGAGGGCCAGGCAGAACGCCAGGCAGAGAGGGGAGGGCCAGGCAGAACGCCAGGGAGAGAGGGGAGGGCCAGGCAGAACGCCAGGGAGAGAGGGGAGGGCCAGGCAGAACGCCAGGGAGAGAGGGGGGCAGGCGGAACGCCAGGGAGAGAGGGGAGGGCCAGGCAGAACGCCAGGGAGAGAGGGGGGCAGGCGGAACGCCAGGGAGAGAGGGGGGCAGGCAGAAGAATGCTCATATGTTTTGGTAATCTGTATCTCGCAATGTCATGCAGTATCCTAAAGTTCACCTTATTTGAATTACACAACTTTTCCGGGCCTTTATAGCCTATCGACTAAAATAATAATATGTTTTGTGATAACTGCACTGTGATTTTAATTAATTGGTTAGGAATTTTTGTTAACGTTAAGGATTCCAACTTTGTTTAAATGTTTTAACGTTCACACCCCTAGTGTATCGGGAAACCGGGCCCATGCTCCCATGACGCACTTAGTGACCATTCTCTCTGCATGCTATTTTGGGAAACGCATGGTAATTATTTGTCCGTAAAAAAAAAAAAACTTGTAAGCCGAAGTTCCATCGCTATTGGGAAACAGGGCCCTGGTCTACACTGAGCTATTGGGAAACCGGGCCCTGGTCTACACTGAGCTATTGGAAAACAGGGCCCTGGTCTACACTGGGCTATTGGGAAACCGGGCCCTGGTCTACACTGGGCTATTGGAAAACCGGGCCCTGGTCTACACTGGGCTATTGGAAAACAGGGCCCTGGTCTACACTGAGCTATTGGGAAACAGGGCCCTGGTCTACACTGAGCTATTGGGAAACAGGGCCCTGGTCTACACTGAGCTATTGGGAAACAGGGCCCTGGTCTACAACTGGGCTATTGGGAAAACAGGGCCCTGGTCTACACTGAGCTATTGGGAAACAGGGCCCTGGTCTACACTGAGCTATTGGGAAACAGGGCCCTGGTCTACACTGAGCTATTGGAAAACAGGGCCCTGGTCTACACTGAGCTATTGGAAAACAGGGCCCTGGTCTACACTGAGCTATTGGAAAACAGGGCCCTGGTCTACACTGAGCTATTGGAAAACAGGGCCCTGGTCTACACTGGGCTATTGGGAAACAGGGCCCTGGTCTACACTGAGCTATTGGGAAACCGGGCCCTGGTCTACACTGGGCTATTGGAAAACAGGGCCCTGGTCTACACTGAGCTATTGGGAAACAGGGCCCTGGTCTACACTGGGCTATTGGAAAACAGGGCCCTGGTCTACACTGGGCTATTGGGAAACAGGGCCCTGGTCTACACTGAGCTATTGGAAAACAGGGCCCTGGTCTACACTGAGCTATCAACTTCATGTGTTTGATTTAACCAACCTGGACCAGATGGGTATTCCAGAAATCCATATTAGTGAGATCTGTCAAACCAGAATTTGAGAAAACTCCGGATTTTTGGATCCAGAAAGAGAGCTCTGTGCATGACTCAGAGACTCTACACTGTAACAGGGCATGTGTAATGTAATTATATGTGTAGTTCTAAACCTAATTGAAAGACTTCATATTGGCCATATACCACACCCCCTCGTACCTTACTGCTTAATTATCCTATATACTTGGCAGAAATAAAATGTGTCTGCAATATAACACTGATATGCTGTTCCGTCCCCATGCAGGTCACTATGATGGATTTCTCCTTGAGGACGGTGGTTATGCCTGCCTCCCCTTTCTGATGACCCCATACGACCTCAAGTTTCTTTGCAGCGCGACCACACCAGTTGAATGAATGACCTACATCTCCTTGGAAACCACACACACACACACACACACCTATCGACCTTCCCTATCCCACTCAGACAGAGCCAAATCATCCCAGAGGGGATCCTGTTTGCATTCGAGACTAACTGATTGAGTTCACAATCCATCCCGGCTGGGATCAGAGGAAGAATTCACTGCATTAGAAAAGCTCTAATAGACTTTACTTTCTTGGACTGAGAACAGAGAGAGGCAACACTGACATACAAGTAATTTACCCTACTACATTCTTAGTTTCCTCTGAAAGTGGAATTGTGTGTGTAAAGTGGTGGAAGTCATTGAGTATTGTAAAATCGCAGGTCTAATTTACAAAACCCATGATCAATACTGTCCCGGCACTGTCCACATCGGATGCTAATTGGTAGCCTAGTTCAGGTCTGTTCCTGGTTGGTGACGAAGTCCTCTCACACTTTATATTTTCATGAATGAGATCATGTCGTTCTCAGAAGTCCTGTGAATGTGTTGTTGTATTTCCCTGTGTTGAGTTCAAAGCCCATTCATATTGATCTAAGGAGCCTCTCACCTCAATAGCTGTGTTGTATCCCATTGTACCCGGTCTTTATATAATATCTTTTAACTACCTAATTTTCAACTTATTTAGTAAATAAAACAATGAATTCATTCTTTGTGGCCTTGAAGTCATTTGGGAGTGACTGGTTTTTTGCAGCTCCAGCGCTAACGACTATTCAGAATGAGAATTAGTAATTCACTATTGATTAGACTATTGTTGATATAGTAGTGATTAAAATGGTACAACAGTTAATGATAACTACTGATAGTTAATTCAAGGGTTTCTCTATATTAGCATAATTACACTGAACAAAAATATAAATGCAACATGTAAAGTGTTGGTCCCATGTTTCATGAGCTGAAATAAAAGATCCTAGAAATGTTCCATACGCACAAAAAGCTTATTTCTCTAAAGATGTTGCACAAATTTGTTTACATCCCTGTTATTAAGCATTTCTCCTTTGCTAAGATAATCCATCCACCTGACAGGCGTGGCATATCAAGAAGCTGCTTCAACAACACCTTGTGCTGGGGACAATAAAAGGCCACTCTAAAATGTGCACTTTTGTCACACAACACAATGCCACAGATATCTCAAGTTGAGGGAGCGTGAAATTGGCATGCTGACTGCAGCAATGTCCACCAGAACTGTTGCCAGAGAATTCAATGTTAATTTCTCTACCATAAGCCGCCTCCAACGTTGTTTTAGAGAATTTGGCAGTACGTCCAACCGGCCTCACAACCGCAGACCACGTGTAACTATGCCAGCCCAGGACCTCCACATATGGCTTCTTCACCTGCGGGATCGTCAGAGACCAGCCACCGGACAGTTGATGAAACTGTGGGTTTGCACAACTGAATAATTTCTGCACAAGCTCATCTGCATGCTCGTCAACCTCACCAGGGTCTTGACCTAACTGCAGTTCGGTGTCGTAACCGACTTCACTGGCATGCTGGAAAAGTGTGCTCTTCATGGATGAATCCCAGAATCAACTGTCCCGGGCAGATAGCGTTTATGGCATTGTGTGGGAGAGCGGTTTGCTGATGTCAACGTTGTGAACAGAGTGCCCCATTGTGGCGGTGGGGTTATTGCACGGGCAGACATAAGTTACGGACAACGAACACAATTGCATTTTATCTACAGCAGTTTGAATGCACAGAGATACCGTGGCAAGATCCTGAGGCCCATTGTCGTGCCATTCATCCGCCGCCATCACCTCATGTTGCTTCAGCATAATGCACGGCCCCATGTCGCTAGGATCTGTACACAATTCCTGGAAGCGGAACATTTCCCAGTTCTTCCATGGCCTGCATTCACCAGACGTTACCCATTGATCTGGATCGACGTCTACAACAGCGTGTTCCAGTTCCCGCCAATATCCAGCAACTTCACACAGCCAATGAAGAGGAGTGGGACATTCCACAATCAACAGCTTGATCAACTCTATGCAAAGAAGATATGTCACGCTGCATGAGGCAAATGGTGGTCACACCAGATATAGACTGGTTTTCTGATCCAGGCCACTACCTTTTTTTTTTTAAAGGTATCTGTGACCAACATATGCATACCTGTATTCCCAGTCATGTGAAATCCATAGATTAGGGCCTAATTTATTTATTTCAATAGACTGATTTCCTTATATGAACTGTAACTCAGTAAAATCTTAGAAATTGTTGCATGTTGCGTTTATATTTTTGTTCAGTGTACCTGCGGCACTCCAGGAACTGGGTTGCCTAGCCTTGTCCTACAGGGTTGTTGAACACAGCCATGGGCCATTACGTTTCAGAGGAAGGCCCAGCGCTGTTGAACGCAGATCTGTTTCAGAGGAAGGCCCAGTGCTGTTGAACGCAGCTCTGTTTCAGAGGAAGGCCCAGCGCTGTTGAACGCAGCTCTGTTTCAGAGGAAGGCCCAGTGCTGTTGAACGCAGCTCTGTTTCAGAGGAAGGCCCAGTGCTGTTGAACGCAGCTCTGTTTCAGAGGAAGGCCCAGCGCTGTTGAACGCAGCTCTGTTTCAGAGGAAGGCCCAGCTCTGTTGAACGCAGCTCTGTTTCAGAGGAAGGCCCAGTGCTGTTGAACGCAGCTCTGTTTCAGAGGAAGGCCCAGCGCTGTTGAACGCAGCTCTGTTTCAGAGGAAGGCCCAGCGCTGTTGAACGCAGCTCTGTTTCAGAGGAAGGCCCAGCGCTGTTGAACGCAGCTCTGTTTCAGAGGAAGGCCCAGTGCTGTTGAACGCAGCTCTGTTTCAGAGGAAGGCCCAGTGCTGTTGAACGCAGCCTAGTAGTTGTGTTACACTGGTGGTGTGAACTTTCCTTAGGGGGCTCCGTTTCTCTGGAACACACACACAGGGGTGAACACTTTTTAATTTATAAACGTTGTGTACGTACAAAATATACCCCGAAACATGCGTGCGCCAGTTCACACGCAAAAGTTGGCATTTATCAAAACTGAAATTGATGTGAGAACGTGCTTAGCTCTCTCCCGCAATCTTTAGACCAGTTCAGACCAGTTTAGTACGCAGTTTCTAATAGTTGAAGTATTGCATTGTAAGCAGGCAGTAGCCTAGTGTTTTGTGAAAATGGGAGATATGATGACATGCTTATTCATTACAACAAAAAATTGGAAAATATTATGACAAGTTGCAATCATTAGTGAGTAGAGCGAAGATCCATTTTCTTGCATCTTGCACTCTAAAATAGTTAGAAATAGGCCGGGGGCACCGGCTAGTCGAGGTAATTGAGGTAATATGTACGTGTAGGTAGAGTTAAAGTGACTATGCATAGTTAATAAACAGAGTGGCATTAGCGTAAAAGATGGGGTGGTTGGGTGGGGGGGACAATGCATATAGTCCAGGTAGCCATTTGGTTAGCTGTTCAGGAGTCTTATGGCTTGGGAGTAGAAGCTGTTAAGAAGCCTTTTGAACCTAGGCTTGGCGCTCAGGTACCGCTTGCCGTGCGGTAGCAGAGAGAACAGTCTATGACTAAATCTTATCAGTCTCCTGAGGGGGAATAGGCTTTGTCGTGCCCTCTTCACAACTGTCTTGGTGTGTTTGAACCATGTTATGGAACTTGAAGCTCTCAACATGCTCCACTACAGCCCCGTCGATGAGAATGGGGGCGTGCTCAGTCCTCCTTTTCCTGTAGTCCACAATCATCTCCTTTGTCTTGATCACTTTGAGGGAGAGGTTGTTATCCTGGCACCACACGGCCAGGTCTCTGACCTCCTCCCTATAGGCTGTCTCGTTGTCGGTGATCAGGCCTACAACTTGTGTCGTCGGCAAACTTAATGATGGTGTTGGAGTCGTGCCTGGTCATGGGTGAACAGGGAGTTCAGGAGGGGACTGAGCACGCACCCCTGTGGAGCCCCCGTGTTGAGGATCAGCGTGGCAGATGTGTTGTTACCTAACCTTACCACCTGGGGGCGCCCCGTCAGGAAGTCCAGGATCCAGTTGCAGAGGGAGGTGTTTAGTCCCAGGATCCTTAGCTTAGTGATGAGCTTTGAGGGCACTATGGTGTTGAACGCTGAGCTGTAGTCAATGAAAAGCATTCATACGTAGGTGTTCCTTTTGTCTATGTGTGAAAGGGCAGTGTGGAGTGCAATAGAGATTCCATCATCTGTGGATCTGTTGGGGCGGTATGCAAATTGGAGTGGGTCTAGGGTTTCTGGGATAATGGTGTTGATGTGAGCCATGACCAGCCTTTCAAAGCACTTCATGGCTACAGACGTGAGTGCTACGGGTCTGTAGTCATTTAGGCAGGTTACCTTAGTGTTCTTGGGCACAGAGCTAAATCAAACAGTCGTCCGGAACAGCTGGGGCTCTCAAGCATGCTTCAGTGTTGCTTGCCTCAAAGCGAGCATAGAAGTAATTTAGCTCGTTTGGTAGGCTCACGTCACTGGGCAGCTCGAGGCTGTGCTTCCCTTTGTAGTCTGTAATAGTTTGCAAGCCCTGCCACATCCGATAAGCGTCGGAGCACGATTCAATCTTAGTCCTGTATTGACCCTTTGCCTGTTTGATGGTTCATCAGAGGGCATAGATGGATTTCTTATAAGCATCCGGGTTAGAGTCCCACGGAAGCTCTACCCTTTAGCTCAGTGCGGATGTTTCCTGTAATCCATGGCTTCTGGTTGGGGTATGTACGTACGGTCACTGTGGGGACGACGTCATCGATACACTTATTGATGAAGCCAGTGACTGATGTGGTGTACTCCTCAATGCCATCGGAAGAATCCCGGAACATATTCCAGTCTGTGCTAGCAAAACAGTCATGTAGCTTAGCATCTGCTTCATCTAACCACTTCTTTATTGACCGAGTCACTGGTGCTTCCTGCTTTAGTTTTTGCTTGTAAGCAGCAATCAGGATAGAATTATGGTCAGATTTGCCAAATGGAGGGCGAGGGAGAGCTTTGTACACGGCTCTGTGTGTGGAGTAAAGGTGGTCTAGAGTTTTTTTTCTTTCTCTGGTTGCACATTTAACATGCTGGTCAAATGGATGTAAGTTTCCCTGCATTAAAGTCCCCGGCCACTAGGAGCGCCGCCTCTGGATGAGCGTTTCCTGTTTGCTTATGGCCTTATACAGCTCATTGAGTGCGGTCTTAGTGCTCCTGAGTGGCGCAGCGGTCTAAGGCACTGCATCTCAGTGGTAGAGGCGTCACTACAGACCCTGGTTCCATTCCAGGCTGTATCACAACCGGCCGTGACTGGGAGTCCATAGGGCGGTGCACAATTGGCCCAGCGTCGTCCGGGTTAGGATTTGGCCGGGGTAGGCCGTCATTGTAAATAAGAATTTGTTCTTAACTGACTTGCCTAGTTAAATAAAGGTTAAATAAATAAATAAAATTGTGCCAGCATTGGTTTGTGGTGGTAAATAGACAGCTACGAAAAATATAGATGAAAACTCTCTTGGTAAATACACTGCTCAAAAAAATTAAGGGAACACTAAAATAACACATCCTAGATCTGAATGAATGAAATTATCTTATTAAATACTTTTTTCTTTACATAGTTGAATGTGCTGACAACAAAATCACACAAAAAGTATCAATGGAAATCAAATGTATCATCCCATGGAGGTCTGGATTTGGAGTCACCCTCAAAATTAAAGTGGAAAGCCACACTACAGGCTGATCCAACTTTGATGTAATGTCCTTAAAACAAGTCAAAATTAGGCTCAGTAGTGTGTGTGGCCTCCACGTGCCTGTATGACCTCCCTACAACGCCTGGGCATGCTCCTGATGAGGTGGCGGATGGTCTTCTGAGGGATCTCCTCCCAGACCTGGACTAAAGCATCCGCCAACTCCTGGACAGTCTGTGGTGCAATGTGGCGTTGGTGGATGGAGCGAGACATGATGTCCCAGATGTGCTCAATTGGATTCAGGTATGGGGAACGGGCATGCCAGTCCATAGGATCAATGCCTTCCTCTTGCAGGAACTGCTGACACACTCCAGCCACATGAGGTCTAGCATTGTCTTGCATTAGGAGGAACCCAGGGCCAACCGCACCAGCATATGGTCTCACAAGGGGTCTGAGGATCTCATCTCAGTACCTAATGGCAGTCAGGCTACCTCTGGCGAGCACATGGAGGGCTGTGCGGCCCCCCAAAGAAATGCCAACCCACACCATGACTGACCCACCGCCAAACCGGTCATGCTGGAGGATGTTGCAGGCAGCAGAACGTTCTCCACGGCGTCTCCAGACTCTGTCACGTCTGTCACGTGCTCAGTGTGAACCTGCTTTCATCTGTGAAGAGCACAGGGCGCCAGTGGTGAATTTGCCAATCTTGGTGTTCTCTGGCAAATGTCAAACGTCCTGCACGGTGTTGGGCTGTAAGCACAACCCCCACCTGTGGACGTCGGGCCCTCATGGAGTCTGTTTCTGACCGTTTGAGCAGACACATGCACATTTGTGGCCTGCTGGAGGTCATTTTGCAGGGCTCTGGCAGTGCTCCTCCTGCTCCTCCTTGCACAAAGGCGGAGGTAGCAGTCCTGCTGCTGGGTTGTTGCCCTCCTACGGCCTCCTCCACGTCTCCTGATGTACTGGCCTGTCTCCTGGTAGCGCCTCCATGCTCTGGACACTACGCTGACAGACACAGCAAACCTTCTTGCCACAGCTCGCATTGATGTGCCATCCTGGATGAGCTGCACTACCTGAGCCACTTGTGTGGGTTGTAGACTCCGTCTCATGCTACCACTAGAGTGAAAGCACCGCCAGCATTCAAAAAGTGACCAAAACATCAGCCAGGAAGCATAGGAACTGAGAAGTGGTCTGTGGTCACCACCTGCAAAACCAGTCCTTTATTGGGGGGTGTCTTGCTAATTGCCAATAATTTCCACCTGTTGTCTATTCCATTTGCACAACAGCATGTGAAATTTATTGTCAATCAGTGTTGCTTCCTAAGTGGACAGTTTGATTTCACAGAAGTGTGATTGACTTGGAGTTACATTGTGTTGTTTAAGTGTTCCCTTTATTTTTTTGAGCAGTGTAGTATGGTCTACAGCTTATCATGAGATGCTAAAAAAAGTGTTAAACAAATCAAAATATATTTTATATTTGAGATTCTTCAAATAGCCACCCAAATAGTGTGCAAAGCTGTCATCAAGGTAAAAGGTGGCTACTTTGAAGATTCAAAAATATGTTTTGATTTTTTAAAACACTTTTTTGGTTACTACATGATTCCATATGTGTTATTTCATAGTTTTGATGTCTTCACTATTATTCTAATATGTAGAAAATAGTAAAAAATAAAGAAAAACCCTTGAATGAGTAGGTGTGACTTGTTTAAAGAAATGTACTTATTGTGATCGAGATGTAGTTGTCCCTGATTGCACTGACTTTGCTCACAGCTGCTTGTTTGAAGAAGTGTACTTACTGTGATCAAGAGGTGGTTGTCCCACTGGCTATCCTAAGTTGAATGCACCAACTTGTAAGTCGCTCTGGATAAGAGCGTCTGCTAAATGACTTAAATGTAAATGTGTGTCCAAACCTTTGACTGGTACTGTATATCATATTACTTTAGTCTTGCTATGTAACTATTGTGAAGAAAAAAAAAAAAAGACATGTAAAATGTGTGTAGAACGTAACAAAAGAAAAAGCTGCGGTGGTGGATGAGCCCAACATTTTTCAGAAATTTCAATAAATCAGTTAACCGTCTTAAAATGTGCTAAATGCTCTGCAGTTGTGCATTTGGTTTGCTAATTTCGGAGCTAGTTAGCTATCTAGCTAAGTGCTTAGCTTCTTGCTAAATCAAGCTTCACCTGGTAACAGCAGAGAATCCCCTCCTGGATCAAGAGCCTTGCTGTCTAATATTTGTTTTGTGCAACAAACTGTTACTAGCATTTTTGAGTTACTTGTATAGCTTTATGAGCTGGGATGTCCTGCAAATAGTTTAGGTCAGAGACTGTATAAAATGTTCGCAATGTGCTCGTTAGCATTTAGTTAGCATTCGCTATGGGATTTGACATGTACTTGTTAGCATTGTTTAACCTTCGGTTCTCAGAGGCTCAGTGGGGTTTGAAAATAGCGACCTTTGTGTTCAGTGCTGGTATTACCGAACATCCTGGGATGTTACAAGGTCGGTATGAAGGTATGACAATCTGGATACCGCCCAACCCTAACATATACACTGTCACATAGTAATATCGCTCACACACAAACAATACGACACACACTATACCTGGCAGTCGATCTCGCAGTAGTAAGCTTGTTTACACTTGCCACATTTGGAGAGGCCTTCCCTCCTGCAGAGAGAGCGAGGGGGAGAAAATTGTCAAATTTTGTTGTTGAATGTTGAGATGAGCGAGACATCAAGAATAGAAAGACTCTCTCTCTCACACACACACACACACACACACACACACACACACACACACACACACGTTCTAGTGTGGGTTCTCACCCATCTCTCTGTTAAGGGCAGATGGTGCAGAGAAAGGTCACTTTTCTATATATAAATCTGGGCATGTCTCCAGAAACAAGCGAGGCTGTGGTGTGTGTGGGTCTGTGTAGGCTACATATAAAAAGGCCTCTCCTGTCCTAGAGAGAGTCAGGAATGATTCCAGAACCAAACCAGATATATTCTCTGGTGTGTTCCAACCATATACAATGGTTTGGTTTCTGCTCCACTCCGTCTCAGCCTCACGGTGTGTCCCAACAAACTAAAGTGGTTTCCGCTCCACTCTGTCTCAGCCTCACGGTATGTCCCAACAAACTAAAGTGGTTTCCGCTCCACTCTGTCTCAGCCTCACGGTGTGTCCCAACAAACTAAAGTGGTTTCCGCTCCACTCCGTCTCAGCCTCACGGTGTGTCCCAACAAACTAAAGTGGTTTCCGCTCCACTCTGTCTCAGCCTCACGGTGTGTCCCAACAAACTAAAGTGGTTTCCGCTCCACTCCGTCTCAGCCTCAAGGTGTGTCCCAACAAACTAAAGTGGTTTCCGCTCCACTCCGTCTCAGCCTCAAGGTGTGTCCCAACAAACTAAAGTGGTTTCCGCTCCACTCTGTCTCAGCCTCACGGTGTGTCCCAACAAACTAAAGTGGTTTCCGCTCCACTCCGTCTCAGCCTCAGGGTGTGTCCCAACAAACTAAAGTGGTTTCCGCTCCACTCCGTCTCAGCCTCAGGGTGTGTCCCAACAAACTAAAGTGGTTTCCGCTCCACTCTGTCTCAGCCTCACGGTGTGTCCCAACAAACTAAAGTGGTTTCCACTCCAATCTCGGTCTCAGCCTGTAGCCTTCAGACTAAACAAGACCAGGGTTGGGTCAATATAATTCCAATAAATTCAGAAACTAAATCAAATTCCAAATGCAATTCCAAATCTTCCTCATTGAGAACCATTGAAGAGAATTTGAATTTCAGTGTACTTACTGATTTGACCCCAACCCTGAACAAGACCTCACATCTATTTAGCATTTCTGAGTGAGCCTGTGACTGATTTTATCAGTCCTGTAATGAAACTCAAAATTGCTTCAATAGTGATGCAGGTGCTGAGAGAGGTGTGTGAGTGTCAGAGAGAGAGAGAGAGACAGGGGGTGTGTCTGTCCCTGCAATGCAGCTGCAGCAGTCCTGTGTCTCCAGTCCTCTCCTCGATGTTCTCTATCAGTGGTCTCCTCCTCTCTCCAGTCCTCTCCTTGATGTTCTCTATCAGTGGTCTCCTCCTCTCTCCAGTCCTCTCCTTGATGTTCTCTATCAGTGGTCTCCTCCTCTCTCCAGTCCTCTCCTTGATGTTCTCTATCAGTGGTCTCCTTCTCTCTCCAGTCCTCTCCTTGATGTTCTCCATCAGTGGTCTCCTCCTCTCTCCAGTCCTCTCCTCGATGTTCTCCATCAGTGGTCTCCTCTCTCCAGTCCTCTCCTTGATGTTCTCTATCAGTGGTCTCCTCCTCTCTCCAGTCCTCTCCTTGATGTTCTCTATCAGTGGTCTCCTTCTCTCTCCAGTCCTCTCCTTGATGTTCTCTATCAGTGGTCTCCTCCTCTCTCCAGTCCTCTCCTTGATGTTCTCTATCAGTGGTCTCCTCCTCTCTCCAGTCATCTCCTTGATGTTCTCTATCAGTGGTCTCCTCCTCTCTCCAGTCCTCTCCTCGATGTTCTCCATCAGTGGTCTCCTCTCTCCAGTCCTCTCCTTGATGTTCTCTATCAGTGGTCTCCTCCTCTCTCCAGTCCTCTCCTTGATGTTCTCTATCAGTGGTCTCCTTCTCTCTCCAGTCCTCTCCTTGATGTTCTCTATCAGTGGTCTCCTCCTCTCTCCAGTCCTCTCCTTGATGTTCTCTATCAGTGGTCTCCTCCTCTCTCCAGTCCTCTCCTCGATGTTCTCCATCAGTGGTCTCCTCCTCTCTCCAGTCCTCTCCTTGATGTTCTCTATCAGTGGTCTCCTCCTCTCTCCAGTCCTCTCCTCGATGTTCTCTATCAGTGGTCTCCTCCTCTCTCCAGTCCTCTATCAGTGGTCTCCTCCTCTCCTCAGGCTCTCCACCACCTCCCCTCTCCACTGACGTGAAAGAACTGGGCTGGGTTTAAGATCGTCTTTCATCCATTTATTTTCAAACCCAAGTGCAAGCAAACTGTGTGTGTGTCCTTTGACTTCAACTGAGTGTAAACAGGGAGGAAGCTGCGAAGCGAAAGGATTTACTCCACCCAAAATCTGTCCGCCTGAGTTATGCCCCTTTTTTCCGACTAGTACGTGAACGCGACATGATACTGAATGGGCCTGCTCAGAAGAAACAACTGTGTTTTGTCAGCTGCTGAAAGTCATGCTGAACCCACATGGTAGGGAGTGACAACCACTTCCAGTCACAATGCCTTCAAGGATGTCGAATTATTGCTACAACGTTATGGTTTGAGAACGCCTTACTGTAGAAAAATCGACAACATAACAGCCCCAATAATCAAGTGACAAGAGAGCGAAAGATCCTATTCGTGCAGAATGAGTTTGGCCAGTAGTTGGATAGAAACACAAATAAAACTCTTAATCTCATTTCTATTGTAGAACCCAAACCCGTCATGTTCTGACAGTTGTCCGGTGCCATACCTGGTGAAGCAGTATTCACAGTGCGCTCCTCTCTCGTTCACCGTCAGCACGTAGGAATAGGCAGGACAGGCGAACACGAGGTCTCCGACAGCAAAGTGTTTCACAGCCCGCAGTCCCCTGCCCTTCCCCGGGCTAGCGAACCTCTCTGTCCCCGCTATCCCCTCGTTCTTCGTTATGCCACTCATCTTTAATGCCGTGGTCTGTTGAGCTAGGTGACTAGCTACGCTACTTTTCACTTGCTTGTTGACTACCCGAGCGTGCTGACGTTTGCAAGACAGCGAGCTAGATAACGTTGGCTGTGTCCTATTGCAAAAATACAATTATCAGACTTGCTAGCGTCGGCTACACACACACACTGACTACAGCCTCTCACCAATACCAAACAGAAAAGCTATCATCAGCTAGCTAGCCTAGCATCATATGCTTAGCTTGTCAGTACTACGACCAGTCATTGACTACGACAGAGCTACAGCATACCGAGGTCCTAATGCTACGTTCAAGTGCTAGTCGGAACTAGGAAACTCGGATATTGCAGACTTGCTAACGGGTTGTACTTATACACGTGCCGCGTTCAACCCGTTAGCAAGTCGGAGTTTCCTATTTACGACTAGAAGATGAAAGCGGCATAATGTCCGTATAGCTTCAGACGTTGCTGGAGATAATACCAAATGTTTTATAACTAGCTCATTGTTCTACCTATCTGTGGTATTATCACACTTTCACTAGCCTCCCATTGGAAACGACATGGTGTGGTCTATCTTGGTAGGCAGGGCAACCCAGTTTGAGTGATTTCTGGTATATCATCAAAGTTTTTGGAATCATTCAGCAGCACAATACCGTTGGAAATTAATGTTGAAAGTTAAATTTATATTCCTAAAACTTAAGTTGAAAATTATGCTGTCGCTGCTTCCTGTTAACAAGACATTTTGATAAATAGCCCAATGCCAAAACACCGTTTTAAAGTGTCCAAAGCCCTGATTAGATTGATGATATTATAGCTGTAGAATATTTAATAAACTGTCATTTTCGCATGAGGACAAGTGCAGTTTTTCCAAAAACTTTTATTAATAACTTTGGATTTTCATCTCTTGACATATCAATCATATAGTGGGAAGGATCCTGTAAATCAAGACTGTGTGAATGCATGTACCACTCCGAATAAATAAATAAATAAATACTGTGCCTTTGAAGATTTGTCTCTGGTCATAAAACTACAATACAGGCTGGATGTCTAAACTAAGCCAATTCTGAACGTCAATAGATTTTTTAGATTCATTCTCTTCAATGACAACACTCTAGAACTGAGTTATCACTCATCGAAGTCTGCTATCCGGGGTAATCTGGTTAATGATTATATAATTACTTAAGTGGCTCTTTCCTTGTAGAATGTGGACCTCTGTATAGAAAACATTGTATTGCTAAGATGCTTAAACTTAATAGCTACACTCACCGACACAGGATAAACTTTACCCCTCACGCAGGCCCTGACCAAACCGGTAAGTTGCTCCTCACTGTAGCTGCACTTCTCCACATGGCCAGACTTCTAGAGGTCTTCTCTCCTTTTAAAAAGAGACCCTTAAACCCAGACTTGTCCACACACCCTCTCCACTGAATAGCAGGCTAGTGATTGCTTTGCAACGCTTGCAGTTAGCCACTGATTCCTTCCAAACCACTCATTGTTGAATTTGCGATGTCCAACTTGTTGTGTAATGTGTAATGTTTATGTCCAATGGCTGATGAGCACCGATACATTTTATCTATAATTTCTCTCCACATGAAAAGGATTTGCCAGTAGATTGTCGAAGTGATTCATGATGATGACTGCTTGTCTAGCTTGCTAGCTACGATTTTGAAAGTAAGATGTTGACATGATCAAGGCCAGGGCGTGACAGTACCCACCCCCCAAAGGTGCGTACTCCGGCCGCACCAACCTGACTCATTAGGGGAGGGTCCGGGTGGGCATTCAGCCTCGGTGGCGGCTCCGGCTCCGGGCGTGACGTCCTCTCCCTTTCTGCCTCCCCGTTGCACCCCTGGTCCGGTCTGGACCTCGGCGTGCTGCTTCCCCTCTCCTTCCTCCCACGATGCACCAAGCCCTGTCTGGACCCTGGTGTGGGAGGCCCCGACCCTGGAGAGGGGTTGACGTCTGGTTCTGGAGTGGAGCCGCTGACCGGAACTGAACCTCGGTGGAGCGGACTGCTCTGGCTCTGGACTGGAGCAGCTGACCGGAGCTGGACTAGGCACCGGTAGAGCGGACTGCTCTGGCACTGGAGTGGAGCAGCTGACCGGAGCTGGACTAGGCACCGGTGGAGCGGACTGCTCTGGCACCAGCCGTACTGGGCTGGAAACACGCACCACTGGTCTGGTGCGAGGAGCAGGTACGGGCCGTACCGGACTGGATACACGCACCACTGGTTTGGTGCGGGGTGCAGGTACGGGGCATACCAGGCAGGCGACACGCACCACTGGTTTGGTGCGAGGAGCAGGCACGGGCTTTACCGGACTGGATACACGCACCACTGGTTTGGTTACGAGGAGCAGGCACAAGCTTTACCGGTCTGTGAAGACGCACTGGCGGCACAGTGCGTAAAGCCGGCGCATAGCCTGGTGCCTGCATGGTCACACGCTCCTCAACGCGAGTGCGGGTAGCTGGCTCTGCTAACCTCTGAAGACTGAGCTCTCTGCTGCTGGAGGGTTAATTCCTCTCTCAGCTTCTCTTGTTGCCTGGCCAGCTCCTCTCTCCGTGCAACCATTGACTCCTTCTCCCTAAGGGCCTCCTGCTGCGCCTCCTTTTGAAGGGAGCTCGCCTGCTCTATCTTCGCGATCAGCCCCCGTAAGGTGGTTGTCTCTTCTGTTAGAGTGCTAATCTGCAGGTCTCTCCGAGCCTCCTGCTGCTTACCCAACCACCCCATGTGCCCCCCCAAAAAAGTTTTTTTGAGGTTGCCTCTCGGGCTTCCGTAGCAGTCGGCACCGTTGGCGTCGCCGTTGATCCTCTACTGCCTGGGCTTCTACCTTCACCCAGGGTCCTTTACCGGCTAATATCTCCTCCCAAGACCACGTCTTCCCCACCTGTGTCCAGGGTGTTTGCTCCTCCTGGCCACGCTGCTTGGTCCGTTGGTGGTGGGATCTTCTGTCACGTCCGTTGAGTACAGGATTGGACCAAGGTGCAGCGTGGTATGCGTACATGTTCGTTTATTAAATAAACACTGAACAAAAGCAACGTAACGTGAAGTTCTAAAGGCTAACATCAAACAAGCCAAACACACAGAAACAAGATCCCACAACATAGGTAGGCAACATGGCTGGCAAAGTATGATCCCCAATCAGAGACAATGATCGACAGCTGCCTCTGATTGGGAACCACACCCGGCCAACATAGAAATACAATATCTAGATCTTACACATAGAAATTCCCACCCTGACCAAACCAACTAAAGACAACCGGGCTCTCAAGGCCAGGGCGTGACAGTAACTCTATGGCAGCACCCAAGGCGCTTGAATTTTCGAGCTCTCCCTGTAGATTTTGCGGTGACGTAGTGTCCCCATGAGTGACAGAACACTGAGCCAATCACGGCGCAACTAGAGAACATTACCAACCCCTACGCTCCGTATTTTCCGCTGGCTGCCCTACCACCACCACAGAAAGCACTGAGCTAGGCTGAAACACCGCCTTACTCAAGAAAGCAAAAAAGAGACCAGGTTTTTATGTGGCACAACAACACCGGGACACAGAGCCACAATAACACCGGGACACAGTGCCACAACAACTCCGGGACACAGAGCCACAATAACACCGGGACACAGTGCCACAACAACACCGGGACACAGAGCCACAACAACACCGGGACACAGAGCCACAACAACACCGGGACACAGAGCCACAACAACACCGGGACACAGAGCGACAACAACACCGGGACACAGTGCCACAACAACACCGGGACACAGAGCCACAACAACACCGGGACACAGTGCCACAACAACACCGGGACACAGAGCCACAACAACACCAGGACACAGCCACAACAACACCGGGACACAGAGCCACAACAACACCGGGACACAGAGCCACAACAACACCGGGACACAGAGCCACAACAACACCGGGACACAGAGCCACAACAACACCAGGACACAGAGCCACAACAACACCAGGACACAGCCACAACAACACCGGGACACAGTGCCACAACAACACCGGGACACAGTGCCACAACAACACCAGGACACAGTGCCACAACAACACCGGGACACAGAGCCACAACAACACCGGGACACAGTGCCACAACAACACCGGGACACAGAGCCACAACAACACCAGGACACAGTGCCACAACAACACCGGGACACAGAGCCACAACAACACCGGGACACAGTGCCAAAACAACACCGGGACACAGAGCCACAACAACACCAGGACACAGTGCCACAACAACACCGGGACACAGAGCCACAACAACACCGGGACACAGTGCCACAACAACACCGGGACACAGAGCCACAACAACACCGGGACACAGTGCCACAACAACACCGGGACACAGAGCCACAACAACACCAGGACACAGAGCCACAACAACACCGGGACACAGTGCCACAACAACACCGGGACACAGAGCCACAACAACACCAGGACACAGCCACAACAACACCAGGACACAGTGCCCTTGGCTTCCACTCCCACTAGGTGCTTAGTAAGAAACAGAAGAAAAAAACAGCTCAATCAAACCCTGTCAGAGCGCTTTCGACACACCCACTCCTTTTCACACGCCCACTATTTCCTTTCAACACACCCACTCCTTTCCACACGCCCACAATTTCCTTTCGACACACCCACTCCTTTCCACACGCCCACTATTTCCTTTCGACACACCCACTCCTTTCCACACGCCCACTATTTCCTTTCGACACACCCACTCACTCGCCCATACCCCTGCCATATTGAGCTCAATGAGGTATAATAAGAACTACAGACTGTGTCCAAGATGTCCGACCATTGTTTTCAAGGTAATCTACTCACGTTTGCATACTATATCCTGGTTGCATCCGGTTTATGCGGACCAACATCACATGCGCACTAGCACTCAGTGCGTTAAGGGAGCAGCGCAAGAAAAGCGAAGACATCATCACGTTATCCAAAAACAAGGGAGACATCGGATGAATATAAAATGTTTAAATCTCCGGCTGTGCGCGATGGAAAAACAATCTAATAAATTGGCCTCAGTGACAATTATTTGAATAATTAAATAGATGTTTCGTGCACAAAGGTGATGACTAAAGTGTGTCATTAGGAATTTTCAAATCTGACTTCTCTATGTGGCCATCTATGGAAATGGTCTTTCTGGGCCGGGTGTCAGTTAAACTGCAGTAGTGAAGGAAACCCTGCGTCTATACCTGAACCCTGGCCCCTTGATTGAGCTGTAGCTACCCATAGGACCAGGGGCCTCATTTATAAATGGTGTGTATGCACAAAATTTACCCCAAAACGTGTGTGTGCCAGTTTTCACACAAAAGTTGACATTTATAAAAATTGTAACTTGACGATAGAATGTGCTCACCTCCCCGCAAATTTTAGACCATACGTACGCATATCTGCTAGTGGTTGAAATATTGTATTGCAAGCTGGAAAGTACAGTCGTGGTCAAAACTTTTGAGAATGACACAAATATTAATTTTCACAAAGTCTGCTGCCTCAGTTTTTATTATGGCAATTTGCATATACTCCAGAATGTTATGAAGAGTGATCAGATGAATTGCAATTAATTGCAAAGTCCCTCTTTGCCATGAAAATGAACTTAATCCCCCAAAAACATTTCCACTGCATTTCAGCCCTGCCGCAAAAGGACCAGCTGACATCATGTCAGTGATTCTCTCGTTAACACAGGTGAGAGTGTTGACTAGGACAAGGCTGGAGATCACTCTGTCATGCTGATTGAGTTAGAATAACAGACTGGAAGCTTTAAAAGGAGGGTGGTGCTTGAAATCATTGTTCTTCCTCTGTTAACCATGGTTACCTGCAAGGAAACACGTGCCGTCATCATTGCTTTGCACAAAAAGGGCTTCACAGGCAAGGATATTGCTGCTAGTAAGGTTGCACCTAAATCAACCATGTATCGGATCATCAAGAACTTCAAGTATAGAGGTTCAATTGCTGTGAAGAAGGTGTCAGGGCGCCCAAGAAAGTCCAGCAAGCACCAGGACCGTCTCCTAAAGTTGATTCAGCTAAGGGATCGGGGCACCACCAGTGCAGAGCTTGCTCAGGAATGGCAGCAGGCAGGTGTGAGTGCATCTGCACGCACAGTGAGGCAAATACTTTTGGAGGATGGCCTGGTGTCAAGAAGGGCAGCGAGGAAGCCACTTCTCTCCAGGAAAAACATCAGGGACAGACTGATATTCTGCAAAGGTACAGAGATTGGACTGCTGAGGACTGGGGTAAAGTCATTTTCTCTGATGAATCCCCTTTCCGATTGTTTGGGGCATCCGGAAAAACACCTTGTCCGGAGAAGACAAGGTGAGCGCTACCATCAGTCCTGTGTCATGCCAACAGTAAAGCATCCTGAGACCATTCATGTGTGGGGTTGCTTCTCAGCCAAGGGAGTGGGCTCACTCACAATTTTGCCAAAGAACACAGCCATGAATAAAGAATGGCACCAACACATCCTCAGAGAGCAACTTCTCCCAACCATCCAAGAACAGTTTGGTGACAACCAATGCCTTTTCCAGCATGATGGAGAACCTTGCCAAAAGGCAAAAGTGATAACTAAGTGGCTCGGGGAACAAAATATCGACATTTTGGGTCCATGGCCAGGAAACTCCCCAGACCTTAATCCCATTGAGAACTTGTGGTCGATCCTCAAGAGGCTGGTGGACAAACAAAAACCCACAACTTCTGACAAACTCCAAGTATTGATTATGCAAGAATGGGCTGCCATCAGTCAGGATGTGGCCCAGAAGTTAATTGACAGCATGCCAGGGCGGATTGCAGAGGTCTTGAAAAAGAAGGGTCAACACTGCAAATATTGACTCTTTGCATAAACTTAATGTAATTGTCAATAAAAGCCTTTGACACTTCTGGAATGCTTGTAATTATACTTCAGTATCCCATAGTAACATCTGACAAAAATATCTAAAAACACTGAAGCAGCAAACTTTGTGAAGACCAATACTTGTGTCATTCTCAAAACGTTTAACCACGACTGTAAATATTTTGTGCAAATGGGGGATATGATGAAAAGCTTATTCATAAAAAAAACAAAAAACAGGAAAACATACTAACAAGAATGCAGTCGTTTGCCGTTAGTGAGAAGATTGAAAATCAATGTTTTGTTTTTAGAATCTAAAATAATTAGAATGTTGCACCTTTTCTGGCCGTGATTGGTTCATATTCCCGTAGGAGCCATACAACAAATTACCATGCGCATCTCATTTAATTGGACCTAGTAGTAAATAGATAGGCTATATTTCAAGTTTTGCAATATCATAGGTAGCGCGGTTTATAATACCGGTATACAGTTGAATTTAACAGGTGAACAGTTGATAATTTACATTGAATTAGGCTTTAGTAACCTACTGTAAGTACTGTAATTGAATAAAAAAAAATTTGCCTGCCTCAGACAACGTTTCAGAATCGCGGCCAGTCAATCATATTTGGGTTGGTGAAAAGTCGATGTTTAACATTGTTGAAATCAAACGTTCTGCTGACAGGTCCACAACATTAGCCATACTTTTCTCTTTTAGAAACTGACACAGTCCTTTTCCAAATACAGCATAAATTACTGCTAAAGATTAAAACATCCTGCCAACACAATAAATAGACTGGTAGTTTATGTAAAATATTTGACAGTATGGGTAGGGTATGGTATTGCTGTGTGATATTAGGAGTTCAAGATCATTGCCTGATCTCGGAGCCTATACCAAGGCAGGACATATAAACCAAAAATCTATTGATTAACTAAATACTGAACAACAACTCGTCCCAGATAATTGCCACACATACAAAAAAAACGTATTTTTTCCACAAATTTATTTACATCCCTTTTAGTGAGCATTTCGCCTTTGCCCTCCACCTGAGAGGTGTGGCATATCAAGAAGCTGATTAAAAAGCATGATTATTACACAGGTGCACCTTGTGCTGGGGACAATAAAAGGTCACTCTAAAATGTGCAGTTTTGTCTCACAACACAATGCCACAGATGTCTCTAGTTTTGAGGGAGCGTGAAATTGGCATGCTGACTGCAAGAATGTCCAACAGAGCTGCTGCCAGAGAATGTAAAGTTAATTTCTCTACACACGTCGTTTTAGAGAATTTGGCAGTCCGTCCAACCGGCCTCACAACCGCACACCGTGTGTAACCACGCCAGCTCAGGACCTCCACATCTGGCTTCTTCACCTGCTGGATCGTCTGAGACTAGCCACCCGGACAGCTGATGAAACTGAGAAGTATTTCTGTCTGTGTCACGCCCTGACCTTGAGAACCCTGTTATTCTCTAGTTAGTTTGGTCAGGGTGTGAATGTTGACATATCTATGTTATATATTTCTATGTTTGGCCGGGTGTGGTTCCCTATCAGAGGCAGCTGTCGATCGTTGTCTCTGATTGGGGATCATACTTAGGCAGCCATGTTGCCTACCTATGTTGTGGGATCTTGTCTCTGTGTGTTTTGGCTTGTTTGATGTTAGCCTTTAGAACTTCATGTTACGTTGGATTTTGTTATTTTGTCGGTGTTTATTAAAATAAACGACTATGTACGCATACCACGCTGCACCTTGGTCTGATCATTTACACAACGAACGTGACAGAAGATCCCACCACCAACGGACCAAGCAGCGCGAACAGGAGGAGCAGACATCATGGACATGGGAGGAGATATTAGACGGAAAAGGATCATGGACGTGGGAGGAGATCCAGGCAGGTATGGATCGCCTTCCTTGGGAGCAGACGGAGACAGCGAGGGAGAAAGAACGGCGACTCAAAAGGTCCTGATCACTAAGGAAGCCTGAGAGGCAGCCCCAATAAAACCATTTTTGGAGGGCACAGGGGGTGGTGGGCGAAGCAGCAGGAGGCCCTGAAAGACCTGCAGCTCAGCACTCTGAGAGAGGAGGCCACCACATTACGGGGGCTGATAGAGAAGAGGGAGCAGGAGCTTTCCCTTCAGAAGGAGGCGCTGCAGGAGGCCCACAGGGAGAAGGAGTCAGTGGATGCACGGAGAGAGGAGCTGGCCAGGCAACAGGAGGAGCTGAGAGAGGAGTTAACCCTCCAGCAGCAGAGAGCTCGGGCCTTAGAGCAGAGGCTGGCGGAGCCAGGTTTAGCAGAGCCAACTTCCCGCACTCGCTTTGAGGAGCGTGTGACCGTGCAGGCACCAGGCTATGCGCCGGCTTTACGCACTGTGCCGCCAGTGCGCCTTCACAGACCAGTACGGCCCATTGTTGCTCCTCGCACCAAACCAGTGGTGCGTGTCTCCAGTCCTGTACGGCCCGTACCTGCTCCTCACACCAAACCAGTGGTGCGTGTCGCCAGCCCGGTGCACCCCGTACCTGCTCCTTGCACCAAACCAGTCGTGCGTGTCTCCAGTCCTGTACGGCCCGTACCTGCTCCTCGCACCAAACCAGTGGTGCGTGTCCCCAGCCCGGTACGGCCCGTTCCAGTGCCAGAGCAGTCCGCTCCACCGGTGCCCAGTCCAGCTCCGGTCAGCTGCTTCACTCCGGAGCCAGAGCAGTCCGCTCTACCGGTGCCTAGTCCAGCTCTGGTCAGCTGCTCCACTCCAGTGCCAGAGCAGTCCGCTCCACCGGTGCCCAGTCCAGCTCCGGTCGTCTACTCTTCCCCCATGCCGGAGCCATCCGCTCCACCGGGGTCCGAGCCGGAGCCAGACGTCAACCCCTCTCCAGGGTCCTCCCACACCAGGGTCCAGACAGGACTTGGTGCATCGCAGGAGGACTGCCGAGCCGAAACCAGACGTCAATGCCTCTCCAGGGTCTAGGGCTCCCACACCAGGGTCCAGACAGGGCTTGGTGCATCGTGGGAGAACTGAGAGGGGAAGCATCGCGCCGGGGTCCAGACTGGACCAGGTGTGCTACGGGGAGGCAGGAAAAGAGAGGAGTGTACTGCGTCCGAAGCCGGAGCCGCCACCGAGGCTAGATGCCCACCCGGACCCTCCCCTATTGAGTCAGGTTTTTGCGGCCGGAGTCCGCACCTTTGGGGGGGGATACTGTCATGCCCTGACCTTGAGAACCCTGTAATTCTCTAGTTAGTTTGGTCAGGGTGTGAATGTTAACATATCCATGTTATATACAGTGGGGGAAAAAAGTATTTAGTCAGCCACCAATTGTGCAAGTTCTCCCACTTAAAAAGATGAGAGAGGCCTGTAATTTTCATCATAGGTACACGTCAACTATGACAGACAAATTGAGAAAACAAATCCAGAAAATCACATTGTAGGATTGACGGTGCCACGTTGAAAGTCACTGAGCTCTTCAGTAAGGCCATTCTACTGCCAATGTTTGTCTATGGAGATTGCATGGCTGTGTGCTCGATTTTATACACCTGTCAGCAATGGGTGTGTCACGACTTCCTCCGAAGCTGCCTCCTCTCCTTGTTCGGGCAGGCTTTGGCGTTCGTCGTCACAGGCCTTCTAGCCACTGCCGCTCCATATCTCATCATTCCATTTGTCTTGTCTTGTCTATTACACACACCTGGTTCATATCCCCTCATTAGTACATGTATAAGTGTTCCCTCTGCCCCCTTGTCCTTGTGGGTGATTGTTTATTGTGAGGAGATAGTAGCTCGGTTGAGATCAGTGTATTTTGTATTGCCAGGGTATTTTCCCCGTGTGCCTGTTTGTTCCAGTGGGCCTGTTTTGCGCACTGGTCTGGTTAACGCTGTATTACGGAATAAACTCCGTATTCTGTGATTTACCCTCCTGCACCTGACTCCTTCAAATCACACATCACATAATCACCCATCAGCGGGAGAGGAGCGCATACCTGGAGTCGTGGCACGGGTCCAGGAACATTCAACAATGCTAGCCAGCTTGGGAGAAGCGATGGATCGGGTTCTCCAGGTCGTCCAACGCCTGGAGAGGAGAGGACCCGATCTGTCGAGACCAGCTGGGCAACTGGTCCAGACAGTACTTCCACCGTGCGCATTCCCCTCGAATACCTCTTTTTGTCGCACGCGTTTTCCAAAACGCAGGCGACCAAGTTACCACCTCATCGGGCAGGGGATTGCGCGATAAACCTCTGGGTATTATGAATACCTGGTGATGCCCTACGGTTTGATGAATGCTCCATCCGTCTTCCAGTCCTTTGTGAACGAGGTGTTTCGGGACATGCTTGGTCGCAGTGTAGTGGTCTACATTGATGACTTTTCTGGTGTATTCCACTACACGTGCCGAGCATGTGTCCCTGGTTCGCAAAGTGCTGGCCCGACTGTTGGAAAATGACCTTTATGCCAAGGCATAATGCCATCCAAGCTCCGCCCCTTTGCCTTCTTCTCCAAGAAGCTCAGCCCGGCGGAGCAGAACTACGACGTTGGTGATCGGGAGCTGTTGGCTGTTGTCCGAGCCCTAACCGTGTGGAGGCATTGCCTCGAAGGGGCGAAACACCCTTTCCTCGTCTGGACGGACCACCGTAACCTGGAGGACATCCGGGCAGTGAGGAGGCTGAATCCTCGCCAGGCCAGGTTGGCCCTATTCTTCACCCGGTTTGATTTCACACTATCATACATCCAGGGTACTAAGAACGTGAAGGCAGACACATTGTCACGGCTATATGACACAGAGGAGAGGCCCAGAGACAACACCCCCATACTCCCAGCCTCCTGCATTGTGGACCCGGTAGTATGGGCGATGGACACGGATATAGAGCAGGCGTTATGCACAGATCCATCTCCACCTCAGTGTCCTGCTGGGCTGCAGTACGTGCCTGCTCTTATCCGTGACCATCTGATCTACTGGGCACACACGTCACCCTCCTCTGGTCACCCAGGTATCGGTCGTACAGTGCGCTGCCTGACCGGAAAGTACTGGTGGCCTACCTTGGCTAAGGACGTGAGTGTGTACGTCTCCTCCTGCTCAGTGTGCGGCCAGAGTAAGGCACCTAGGCACCTCCCAGCGGGTAAGTTACATCCTTTACCAGTTCCACAACGACTATGGTCTCACCTGAGTGTTGATTTCCTTACCGATCTTCCCCTCTCTCAAGGTAACACCACCATCCTGGTCGTTGTGGACCGCTTTTCCAAGTCCTTCCGCCTCCTTCCTCTGCCCGGTCTCCCCACGGCCCTGCAGACTGCGGATGCCCTGTTTACTCATGTCTTCCGGCACTACGGGGTGCCAGAGGATATAGTGTCCGACCGAGGTCCCCAGTTCACGTCCAAGGTCTGGAAGGCCTAATGGGCAGAGTCTAATGGGCAGGTGGAACAGGTGAATCAGGATGTGGGTTGGTTCCTGTGGTCCTACTGCCAGGACCGGCTGGGGGAGTGGTCAGTGTTCTTGCCATGGGCCGAATATGCCCAGAACTCTCTCCGTCACTCCTCCACTAACCTATCGCCATTCCAATGTGTTTTAGGTTATCAGCCTGTTCTGGCACTGTGGTATCAGAGCCAGACCGAGGCTCCTGCGGTGGATGACTGGTTTCGGCGTGCGGAGGAGACGTGGGACGCTGATCACGTCCACCTCCAACGCGCCGTGCATTGTCAGAAGGCCAACGCTGACCGTCACCGCAGTGAGGCCCCGGTCTTCGTACCGGGTGATTGGGTCTGGCTCTCGACCTGGAATCTGCCCCGCCGCCTGCCCTGCTGCCGGAAGCTGAGCCCGCGGTATGTGGGGCCGTTCAGTCCTGAGGAGAATCAACGAGGTTACCTATAGATTATTACTCCCCCATGATTATCGTATTAACCCCTCGTTTCATGTGTCTCTCCTCAGGTCGGTGGTGGCTGGTCCGCTCCAGGAGTCTGAGGTGCGGGTGGTCCCTCAGCCTCCTCTAGACATCGAGGGGGCCCCGGCGTACTCCGTCCGTTCCATCCTGGATTTGAGGCGTCGGGTGGGGGGCCTTCAGTACCTCATGGAGGGGTACGGTCCGGAGGAACGGTGCTGGGTCCCGGTGAGGGATATCCTCAATCCCTCCCTGTTGCGGGATACCTGAGGATCCGGCTCGCCCTGCTCCGCGTCCTCCTGGCTGTCCCCGAGGCCGGTGTCGGCGTGCTGCTGGAGCTGCGCGTCAAGTGGGGGTGTACTGGCAGGATTTCCTCCGACGCTGCCTCCTCTCCTTGTTCAGGCAGGCTTCAGCGTTCGTCGTCACAGGCCTTCTAGCCATTGCCGCTCCATATCTCATCATTCCATTTGTCTTGTCTTGTCTATTACACACACCTGGTTCATATCCCCTCATTAGTACGTGTATAAGTGTTCCCTCTGCCCCCTTGTCCTTGTGGGTGATTGTTTATTGTGAGAAAATAGTAGCTTGGTTTAGCTCAGTTTAATTTTGTATTGCCGGGGTATTTTCCCCATGTGCCTGTTTGTTCCAGTGCGCCTGTTTTGCGCACTGGACGGGTTAACGCTGTATTACGGAATAAACTCTGTATACTGTGATTTACCCTCCTGCGCCTGACTCCTTCAAATCACGCATCACAGGGTGTGGCTGAAATAGCCGAATTCACTAATTTGAAGGGGGGTGTCCACCTACTTTTGGCCATGTAGTGTATCATCAAATTTGTGAAAACGTGGTTATGTAAGATATACAGTACCAGTCAAAAGTTTGGACACACCTACTTATTCAAGGGTTTTTCTTTATTTTGACTATTTCCTACATTGTAGAATAATAGTGAAGACATCAAAACTATGAAATAACACATATGGAATCATGTCGTAACCAAAAAAGTGTTAAACAAATCAAAATGCATTTTATATTTGAGATTCTACAAAGTAGCCACCCTTTACCTTTATGACAGCTCTGAACACTCTTGTATTGCTATCCTCGTGGGGACCAAATCATTGATTCCCTTCCAAAATCCTATTAACCCTTAACCTAACCATAACCCTAAACTTAACCATAAGCCTAAACCTAACCCCTGACCCTAAAACTATACCTAACCCTAACTCCTAACCTCTAACCCTAAACCTAACTGTAATATCTAACCCTAACACCAACCTTAACCCTAACTCCTAACCCTAACCCTAAACCTAACTGTAATCTCTAACCCTAACACCAACCTTAACCCTAACTCCTAACCCTAACCCTAAACCTAACTGTAATCTCTAACCCTAACACCAACCTTAACCCTAACTCCTAACCCTAACCCTAAACCTAACTGCAATCTCTAACCCTAACACCAACCTTAACCCTAACTCCTAACCTCTAACCCTAATTGTAACCCTTAACCTCTAAGTCTAAAATAGTGTCTTTCCTTGTGGGGACCAGTAAAATGTCCCCACTTGTCCAAATGTTCCTTGTTTTACTATCCTCCTGAGGACTTCTGGTCCCCACAAGGATAGAAAAACCAAAAACACACACACACCATTTTCATCTTGTATTATTTTGAACTTAACAACATGAATTGTGGTATTTAGAGTACTATATAATAATAATAATAATAATAATAATAATAATAATATGGCATTTAGCAGACGCTTTTATCCAAAGCGACTGGTAGAGAACATTAAACAGGACAAGGTAGATAGAACCTTATCGTCCAAAGCTCTCAAGATGCCATCTTTCATCTCAGGCCAAAACAGGAAAATATGATGGAATATTATTTAGGACATTTTTATTTTTTGGATGCGAGGAGATAAGAAGTTGCCATCACATTGTGATTGTTTAAGCTCAAATCCAGCAGGACACACAACAGTACATAAACAGAGTAAACTAATGATGCGTAACTACACACACAGAGACACACAAGAGGCTTTGGCTTAAATAAAGTTTAAATAAAAGAAATGCACTCCTGCAGGATCGAAGGCCCTTCACCTTCTTATAATAAAGATCTCTGCTGCCACCTTCTGGGCAGACGGGATGTTACAGTCGTAGATCGGAGCGTTCGTTGTCCCATTGCAGCAATTTTTGTTGGACTTAGACAGAAAACGACACATCCTGAAGGAGCACACATCTTAGATGTGTAGTTGTCAGTTGTTTTAGTTGATGGTTGAGCTGATGAGGATAGACAGTTATTTTTCTGTACTTGGTATTATTTCAGGAGCAGTGTGTGTTTGTGTGTGAGTGCACTTGTGCGTGTGTGATCGTTTTATTCCTTGTCTTAATTAATAAGAGTTTATTTGAAACCTGAGTTCTCGCTCCTCTCCTCTCCTCCCCCTCCTCTACTTACATTTAAGTAATTTAGCAGACGCTCTTATCCAGAGCGACTTACAGTTAGTGAATACTTTTTTTTTTTTTTTTTTTATACTGGCCCCCCGTGGGAAACGAACCCACAACCCTGGCGTTGCAAACGCCATGCTCTATCAACTGAGCTACATCCCTGCCGGCCATTCCCTCCCCTACCCTGGACCAATTGTGCGCCGCCCATGAGTCTCCCGGTCGCGGCCGGCTGCGACAGAGCCTGGATTCGAACCAGGATCTCTAGTGGCACAGTTAGCACTGCGATGCAGTGCCTTAGACCACTGCGCCACTCAGGAGACTTAAAGTCCCATAGAGTCTGGTTCCAACCTGAGATGGATTAGATGGTCCAGCATCTTTGGAATAAAGAAAATGATAAGAAATGAAGAAGAAAAAAAAATCCCTCCCCCCCCGACAAACAAGTGCACTGGGCTTAGCTTGGCCCTAAACCACTTCATCAAGAAAAGCACCACCCTGTCTTCTTGATCAGATATTATTATTTTATTTTTTCTCCTTCAACTATCCAGACCTGTGTGTGTGTGTGTGTTTGTGTGAGAGAGTTAGGAGCTGGTGTTTGTGTGAGAGAGAGTTACCTGGTATTGGGTTGATCAGAAAGACATGTTCTTACCTCATGTTTTAGCTGCTGATGTTTTGATTTAATAAATGAGATGGACCCACCTGTGTGTGTGTGTGTGTGTGTGTGTGTGTGTGTTGTGTGTGTGCCAGTGTGTGTGTGCCAGTGTGTGTGTGCCAGTGTGTGTGTTGTGTGTGCCAGTGTGTGTGTGTTGTGTGTGCCAGTGTGTGTGTGTTGTGTGTGCCAGTGTGTGTATTGTGTGTGTGCCAGTGTGTGTGTGCCAGTGTGTGTGTGCCAGTGTGTGTGTGTGTGTGTGCCAGTGTGTGTGTGTGCCAGTGTGTGTGTTGTGTGTGTGTGCCAGTGTGTGTGTGTGCCAGTGTGTGTGTGTTGTGTGTGCCAGTGTGTGTATTGTGTGTGTGTGCCAGTGTGTGTGTGTGATTGACTGGGCCTGAAGATGAGGAGGGAGTTTTTGGGGGGATTATATCTGTGTAAACCTCATCAGATTACCTTAATGAATGAGTTTATGATGTACCTTAATTAAACATCTTTGTGTGTGTGTGTGTGTGTGTGCAGGTGTGTGTGTAGGTGTGTGTGTGTGTATTGGTATGTTTCTTGACTGTATGTTTGTCTGTGTGTGTGATGCTACATGGACCAACATCAGGTGCAACTGGCTCTCACAGTCTCGCGTCAGAATTAGACGTTCATCCAAGTTTCTCAAATATCAAATTTCAAAGTTCTTCCAAACGTCAAATTTCAAATTGTTGAAGGTTTGAGTTTAGCCATTAACTCCGAATGGTTAAGGCGAAGAGTTAAGGTTTGGGATTTTAAACAAAAATAACTTCCTATCGCTGGATTCAAACCTTTGGCACCAGAGGCAGATGCTTATGCCCATCCGCCATCCCCGTCCACAAACGCCCTGGCAAAACCCAAACCTACTAGGGCTCACTGTTGCCCCTAGTGGCCGGTTCCCACGCAATCTCCAGAAGTCATGTATCAACCCCTACAAAAAATCGAAATGTATTATAATCCACATTTCCTGTTGCTGCAGGATTGTTTTCCTGCTGTACTGGCTCAAATTAAGATCCTACATCTGTAGTGCCGAGTTGACAGCTGCATTGTCCACACAACACACACACAGTACGTGTCAGTGACCTCTCTCTCTCTCTCTCTGTGTTCTTGAGTAGACCAGATAGTAATTTTATAGCTATTTTGTGAAGAGGACTCTTCTAGATGTATCCATGTCCTGATAAATGAAATACCTTGGCCCCTACTGTAACAATAGGGCAGCAGTAGACCACGCCTTAAAGAGGCCTGAAGTGTCTCTCTCTATGCGTGTCATGTGTGGGCCAATTATTCTGCAGCTGTCCACACACACACACACACCAGTCTTCCTATAACAGTGAGGACCTTGACACAGGACCTTCAAATGAGGGCCACAATTTCTGATAGAATTGAGAACAAAACAGACACCTCATTCCAGCACTATGTGGCCCCACAAACAAAGATATCGCTTCAAAACCTGGAGAGAAAAAAACCCGCTAATTAAAGAATAGACATGCAGAGCACCTGTCTAGTGAGGACCAGTGGTTGCTAGGCAGTTTCTGGATCACATCATCTCCTTGTTTGAGTGTCTGCAGCCTGCTAGGCTGTTGCCGTCTGACGAGGTGAAAACATTGCAGGAAACGTTCCGCGATGTTGACGAAGACGTCACTCAAAACAACATGCAGGGAACGTTTTTGGAGCTTTTGTTCACGTTTTATTCAAGCCCCCAATACTGAGTGTGAGGAAGTCAAATCACAAGAAAAAAAAAAAAAGAAAAAAAAAAGTGGCTGGACATTTCTTAAACATATACATCCAAAATACAGATTTGGTTCTAAAAGAGTGAACTGCTCCTTTAACCCTTTACACCAGTACAAGTACACTGAGTGTACAAAACATTATTGAGTTGCACCCCGTTTTGCCCTCAGAACACCCTCAATTCATTGGGGCATGGACTCTACAAGGTGTCGAAAGGGTTCCACAGGGATGCTGGCCCTTGTTGACGCCAATGCTTCCCACAGTTGTTTCAAGTTTGCTTTGGGTGGTGGACCTTTTTTAAAACACGGGAAACTGTTGAGCAATGAAAAATCCTCTGAAAACCCCCCTCCAAACTTTA
>LR778281.1:43777306-43889256 GCA_902810595.1 Coregonus sp. 'balchen'
ATCAGGTGACTCAGCAGGGGATCAAATACTTTTTTCCCTCACTGTACCTTCCACTGCTATACCTTCTACTGCTATACCTAAACTCCTAGGTATAACATTGGATGGTCAATTATCATGGTCAAGTCATATTGACAAAGTTGTTGTGAAGAAGGGGAGGGGTATGTCTGTTATAAAAAGATGTTATGCATTTTTGAAGGCACTGGTCTTGTCCCATCCTGATTACTGTCCGTTAATATGGTCAAGTGCAGCAAAGAAAGACCTAGCAAAGCTGCAGCTGACTCAAAACAGAGCAGCACGCCTTGCCCTTAACTGCACATACAGAACTAACATCAACAACATGCATGCCAGTCTTTCCTGGTTGAGGGTTGACGATTGATTAACTGCTTCTCTTCTAGTTTTCATAAGAAGTATAACTGTAATGACAATTCCAGATTACTACTGTATGTGTATGTTGTTTTATTATTCTGTTTGTATTGTAATGTATACAGGGCTCTCTTGTAAAATAGATTTGTAATCTCAATGTGACTCCCTGTTTAATAAAGATTACATCAAATAAAAATAAATTGCTAGTTATAGCCTAATGTTAGCTAGCTAGCTAATATTGAATGTAGTTTGTTAGCTTTTAGCTACCTGTAGATTGCTGGGTAGCAACGTTATGAATTGGGATTATGGTCCATTGTTTAGCTAGCTACATGTCTAAACAAAAGACTCCACTACGCAAGTAACCATTTCACTGTACCGTTTACACCTTCTGTATCCTGTGCATGTGACAAATAAACTTTGATTTTATTTGATATAGTGTGTGTTTACCAGAGACGGTAATGTGAAGAACAACATGACCTGCACCAAAGTCAAATTAGGATATAACGTTAGGCCAACGAGACAGTGTTCAAGTTCTAAGATTCTACGGTAGAATGCCCTGCTTTTATTTAGTCACACTCACAACCGTAAGCTATTTCCTGTAATTAGCTCGCCATTAACTTGTAAATAATGTTCTGGTTGTGAGTTTATTTTCCTGTAATAATGAATACAAATTAGCTAAAGTAAAGAAACTGTCAGCTATATGATATGGTCATTATTTGAACTGGCTAGCCAGCTAATTTAACGTTAGCTAGCTAGCTAACAAGCTAGAAACAAACCAAAACCAAAACGAACCAAAAACATTGTTTAGAAAGTTGCTTTTAGTTGCTAGATTGACATATACTAAATTAATTTTTCAACGAATGGGTTTATTAGAGTTAAAATACACTAGTTATGCTCTTTTGGACCACCAGGCTGCTGATGTCATGCAGCATGTCGTTTTTGTGTTTATACTTTTTCACAACGACAAGTTTGATGTCGGACGACAATAGAATGTTCATGATGTCACTGCGACAACTGTATACGTTCCATGAACGTCTTCCAGGCCCTGGATGTAAACTGGGGACCCCGGTCAGACACTATGTCCTCTGGCACCCCGTAGTAACGGAAGACGTGAGTATACAGGGCTTCTGCAGTTTGCAGGGCCGTGGGGGGAGACCAGGCAGAGGAAGGAGGCGGCAGGCTTTAGAAAAGCGGTCCACAATGACCAGGATGGTGGTGTTACCCTATCACCAGGTATTCGTAATGCCCCGTGGTTGTGCTGAATGCTGTCTTCCACTCGTCCCCTTCCCGGACACGCACCAGGTTGTACGCACTCCAGAGATCTCATTACGTGAAGAAGCGTGCCCCATGCATTGATTCGATAACAGAGGAGATGAGGGGTAGAGGGTAACTATAGCAAATGGTAGTTTGATTAAGTGCCCGTTAATCAATGCAAGGGCGCAGACCTCCGTCTTTCTTCTTCACGAAAAATAAACTTGAGGAGGCGGGCGAAGTGGAGGGACGTTTGAACCCCTGGGGCAGGGACTCGGAGACGTATGTCTCCATAGCCTCCGTTTCAGCCTGCGACAGGGGATACACATGACTCCTGGGAGGCACATCGTCTAACCGGAGGTTTATCGCGCAATCCCCCGCCCGATAAGGTGGTAATTTGGTCGCCTGCGTTTTGGGAAACGCGTGCACCAAGTCGAGGTATTCGGGGGGGAATGTGCACGGTGGAGGTAGTGTCTGGACTTTCCACCGTGGTTGCACCAACGGAAACAGCTAGGCACCTACCCTGACACTCTCGCGACCACCCCGTGAGAACCCTCTGCGGCCATGAAAAGGTGGGGTCGTGTAGTGCGAGCCAGGGAAGGCCCAACACAACAGGGAAATCAGGGGATTCAATAATATAAAAGGTGATTTGCTCCCTATGGGTCTCCTGCAGAATCATCGCGACTGATGCTGTAACCTCTCTAACATAAGCTGACCCTAATGGTTGACTGTCAAGTGCTTTGATGGGCATAAAGTCTGTCCATAAAGTTCCCAGCTGCGCCTGAATTGACCAGTTCCTTACACTGGGGAACTACCGTGTGCTCAGGGAAGTTGACGTGTATTTACATTTGACATTTTAGTCATTTAGCAGATGCTCTTATCCAGAGCGACTTACAGTTAGTGAGTGCATACATTTTCATACTGGCCCCCCCCGTGGGAAACAAACCCACAACCCTGGCGTTGCAAGCGCCATGCTCTACCAACTGAGCTACACGGGGGCAAAGGGCTCTGAACGAGTGTGGGTTTGCGCTACCTTGCTTGCCGCCTCCAGACCCAGAAGAACCCAGAACAGCATGCAGCAGAATGTCCTCTCTTGCCACAAGAGTGACACTGGATCTGTCATCCTCCGTTCTCCCAGAACGCTGCACCACCCAGCTCCATCGGAAAGTAATACGGGTTGCAGGGGGGTGAAACGGGCAGGCCCCTTCCAGGATGTCCTCTGGAAGCCAACACGTTGTCCAACCGGATGGCCATGTCCACCAGCTGGTTGAAAGTCAACATGGTATCCCGGCGGGCTAGCTCCCTTCGGACGTCCTCCCGCAGGCTGCACCGGAGGTGGTCGATGAGGGCCCGCTCGTTCCACCCGGACCCCGCCGCTAGAGTTCTAAACTCCAGGGCAAAGTCTTGCGCGGTCCTCCTCCCCTGCCTCAGATGGACCAGGCGCTCGCCGGCCTCTCTTCCTTCGGGGGGATGATCGAAGACTGCCCGGTAGAGGCGAGCGAAGCCAGGCTGATGGTGGAAAAATAGAGGTCCAGCTGCAGGAGTAATCCCTGGCAGCGGGCCGCTGTCCAGTCGTACTCCCTCGGTAGGGATAGGTGAATCCCTCTGGGTGCTGCGGTGTGGGTGGCTGGATCCGGTCGCTCAGCTGGTCCCGAAGGGTCGGGTCCGCTCCTCTCCAGGCATTGGACGACCTGGAGAACCCGATCCATCGCTTCGCCCAAGCTGGCTAGCATGTTGGAATGCTCCCGGACCCGCTCCATGACTCCAGGCATATTCCCATCTCCTGCTGACTCCATGCTGTTGGGTGTGTGATTCTGTAACGGGTGATTTGGACGGAGTCAGGCGCAGGAGGGTAAATCACAGAATAAATTGTTTATTCGGCAGTATAGCGGTACGCAGCAATGTGGGAAAAAAACTCCAGTGCGGTAAAAACAAGGCGCACGGGTGAATATCCGGGCGATACAAAATACAATATAGCTCCACCGAGCTATGGTAACCTCCACAATAAACAATCACACACAAAGACGGGGGGGGGGGGGGGGGGCAGAGGGAATACTTATACAGGTACTGATGAGGGGATATGAACCAGGTGTGTGTAATAGACAAGACAAAACAAATGTAATGATGAGATGAGGAGCGGCAGTGGCTAAAAGGCCGGTGACGACGAACGCCGAAGCCTGTCCCGAACAAGGAAGGGGAGGCAGCTTCGGAGGAAGTCGTGACATATACAGATATGTCGATAGACGTAGTATAAACCAGCCTTTAATCTTTAAATCTTTGGTTGTTTAGTACACTACCGTACTCACTCTGTTTAGCACATGGCCTCACGTGTGAATCCTTAAAGAGAGGGGTGGGGCTAAGGCTTAAGAGGGTGTGAACGATGCTGAATGGGTGTAGACAATGAAGAGCTCTCCAGTAGGTGTACCAAAACGTTCAAGGGCCATTTTCTCAAAAGTGGGGTTACAAGTTTATCAACTCTCAAAGCAGAATTACTTTCCCATTGTTCCTCGGCTGTAGTGTATGATAAACCATTTTCTAGCTCTGAGTCTCTACTTTTATCCAATGTCCGTCACATTCAGTGACATTAGTGGAGAGGTGTGGAAGAGAGGAGGAGAAAATCTTAAGACCCCTCCTCTGGTTTTATGCCTGGCAGTATGACATGTTAACCTAATGTTTCATGGTGTAGCCTGCAGCATATCAGTATGAAATGTTAACCTAATGTTTCATTGTGTAGCCTGCAGCATATCAGTATGAAATGTTAACCTAATGGTTTTATGGTGTAGCCTGCAGCATATCAGTATGAAATGTTAACCTAATGTTTCATGGTGTAGCTTGCAGCATATCAGTATGAAATGTTAACCTAATGTTTCATGGTGTAGCCTGCAGCATATCAGTATGAAATGTTAACCTAATGTTTTATGGTGTAGCCTGCAGCATATCAGTATGAAATGTTAACCTAATGTTTCATGGTGTAGCCTGCAGCATATCAGTATGAAATGTTAACCTAATGTTTCATGGTGTAGCTTGCAGCATATCAGTATGAAATGTTAACCTAATGTTTCATGGTGTAGCTTGCAGCATATCAGTATGAAATGTTAACCTAATGTTTCATGGTGTAGCTTGCAGAATATCAGTATGAAATGTTAACCTAATGTTTCATGGTGTAGCTTGCAGCATATCAGTATGAAATGTTAACCTAATGTTTCATGGTGTAGCCTGCAGCATATCAGTATGAAATGTTAACCTAATGTTTTATTGTGTAGCTTGCAGCATATCAGAATGAAATGTTAACCTAATGTTTCATTGTGTAGCCTGCAGCATATCAGTATGAAATGTTAACCTAATGTTTCATGGTGTAGCTTGCAGCATATCAGTATGAAATGTTAACCTAATGTTTTGTGTTGTAACCTGCAGCATATCAGTATGAAATGTTAACCTAATGTTTTGTGTTGTAGCTTGCAGCATATCAGTATGAAATGTTAACCTAATGTTTTATGGTGTAGCCTGCAGCATATCAGTATGAAATGTTAACCTAATGTTTTGTGTTGTAGCTTGCAGCATATCAGTATGAAATGTTAACCTAATGTTTCATTGTGTAGCCTGCAGCATATCAGTATGAAATGTTAACCTACTGTTTTGTGTTGTAGTTTGCAGCATTTCAGTATGAAATGTTAACCTAATGTTTTGTGTTGTAGCCTGCAGCATATCTGCTAAATGACTAAAATGTAAATATAAATATCAGTATGAAATGTTAACCTAATGTTTCATTGTGTAGCCTGCAGCATATCAGTAGCTTAGTGGTTAAGAGCGTTGTGCCAGTAACCGAAAGGTCGCTGGTTCTAATCCCAGAGCCGACTAGGTGAAAAATCTGTCGATGTGCCCTTGAGCAAGGCACTTAACCCTAATTGCTCCTGTAAGTCGCTCTGGACTGCTAAATGACTTAAATGTATGTTTCATTGTGTAGCCTGCAGCATATCAGTATGAAATGTTAACCTAATGTTTTGTGTTGTAGCCTGCAGCATATCTGCTAAATGACTAAAATGTAAATATAAATATCAGTGTGAAATGCTAACCTAATGTTTCATTGTGTAGCTTGCAGCATATCAGTATGAAATGTTAACCTAATGTTTTGTGGTGTAGCCTGCAGCATATCAGTATGAAATGCTATCCTAATGTTTCTTGGTGTAGCCTGCAGCATATCTGCTAAATGACTAAAATGTAAATATAAATATCAGTATGAAATGCTAACCTAATGTTTTGTGTTGTAGCCTGCAGCATATCAGTATGAAATGCTAACCTAATGTTTCTTGGTGTAGCCTGCAGCATATCCATATTAAAAAACACTGTTCATGGTATACTGCTATGTTATCACCTTGAGGTCCCTACTCCCAGGCCACAACACACTGGGTATGTCACAAATGGCACCCTATTCCATATATAGTGCACTATTGGCCCTGGTCAAAAGTAGTGCACTACATAGGGAATAGGGTGCCCTTTGAGACTCAGACCCAGCCTCGCCTTGGAGCTGTTTACAGTTAAGTGAGTGCATACATTTTCATACTGCCACCCCCCCGAGTTTAGATAGATGTTACCTAGCAACACTGGTCCAGCAACTTCTAGCCTGCTGATTCTTAAATGTGTTGTTTGTGTGTGTGTGTGTGTGTGTGTGTGTGTGTGTGTCACTGTGTGTCTGTTCTCTATTGATGGGTTAGTTTGGATATTAGCAGTGCAGTTCTCACACTGACTGACAGTCACTCATAGTGTGTGTTGTCATGCAATGTCCTTCAACCCCGTTGCATTTTATATGGTCCTTCGAGGTGGATTTGGACCTGTGTGGTCTGGCCTTATTCCTGGTCTGTCTCTCTACCCCCCTGGTCTGTCTCTCTATCCCCCTGGTCTGTCTCTATCCCCCTGGTCTGTCTCTATCCCCTGGTCTGTCTCTCTATCCCCCTGGTCTGTCTCTCTACCCCCCTGGTCTGTCTCTCTATCCCCCTGGTCTGTCTCTCTATCCCCCTGGTCTGTCTCTATCCCCCTGGTCTGTCTCTATCCTCCTGGTCTGTCTCTCTATCCCCCTGGTCTGTCTCTATCCCCCTGGTCTGTCTCTCTATCCCCCTGGGTCTGTCTCTCTATCCCCATGGTCTGTCTCTCTATCCCCCTGGTCTGTCTCTCTATCCCCCTGGTCTGTTCTCTATCCCCATGGTCTGTCTCTCTTCCCCCTGGTCTGTCTAATCCCCCTGGTCTGTTCTCTCTATCCCCCTGGTCTGTCTCTATCCCCCTGGTCTGTCTCTATCCTCATGGTCTGTCTCTCTATCCCCCTGGTCTGTCTCTATCCCCCTGGTCTGTTCTCTCTATCCCCCTGGTCTGTCTCTCTATCCTCATGGTCTGTCTCTCTACCCCCCTGGTCTGTTCTGCTATCCCCTGGTCTGTCTCTCTATCCCCTGGTCTGTCTCTATCCCCCTGGTCTGTCTCTATCTCCCTGGTCTGTCTCTCTATTCCCCTGGTCTGTCTCTCTATCCCCCAGGTCTGTCTCTCTATCCCCCTGGTCTGTCTCTCTATCCCCCTGGTCTGTCTCTATCCCGTGGTCTGTCTCTCTATCCCCCTGGTCTGTCTCTCTATCCCCCTGGTCTGTCTCTATCTCCCTGGTCTGTCTCTCTATCCCCTGGTATGCCTCTCTATCCCCAGGTCTGTCTCTATATCCCCCTGGTCTGTCTCTCTATCCCCTGGTCTGTCTCCCTATTCCCCTGGTCTGTCTCTCTATTCCCCTGGTCTGTCTCTCTATCCCCCTGGTCTGTCTCTATTCCCCTGGTCTGTCGCTCTATCCCCCTGGTCTGTCTCTATTCCCCTGGTCTGTCTATATCCCCCTGGTCTGTCTCTCTATCCCATGGTCTGTCTCTCTATCCCCCTGGTCGTCTCTCTATCCCCCTGGTCTGTCTCTATCCCCCTGGTCTGTCTCTATCCCCCTGGTCTGTCTCTCTATCCCCCTGGCTTGTCTCTCTATCCCCCTGGTCTGTCTCTCTATACCCCAGGTCTGTCTCTCTATCCCCCTGGCTTGTCTCTCTATCCCCATGGTCTGTCTCTATCCCCATGGTCTGTCTCTATCCTCCTGGTCTGTCTCTCTATCCCCCTGGTCTGTCTCTATCCCCCTGGTCTGTCTCTCTATCCCCCTGGTCTGTCTCTATCCCCCTGGTCTGTCTCTATCCCGTGGTCTGTCTCTCTATCCCCTGGTCTGTCTCTATCCCCCTGGTCTGTCTTCTATCCCCCTGGTCTGGTCTCTATCCCCCAGGTCTGTCTCTCTATCCCCCTGGTCTGTCTCTCTATCCCCCTGGTCTGTCTCTCTATCCCCCTGGTCTGTCTCTCTATCCCCCTGGTCTGTCTCTCTATCCCCCTGGTCTGTCTCTATCCCCCTGGTCTGTGATTATTTGGTCTATCCTTTCGACCACTGTGCATTTTATATGGTACATCGAGACCGGTTGGAACCAACGACCCAAGAAACACAACAATGTTTGACCTCTTTTCCTGTCAGGGAGGCCTGTGGACTAGCTTGTGTAATGTGAACATACCTCACCCCTGGCCCAACAGACTGTGATAATGTAGGCATGTCTCCCAAATGACACCCTATTCCCTATAGTGGACTACTTTTGACAAGAGTCCTATATAGGGAATAGGGTGCCATTTGTACTGTATGTGTGTTCCCTATCTGACCCTGGGCCCAGGCTGCGGTGTCAGAGTCAGGTCTGGAGTTTTTCACACCCCTGCAGTGGCCTGGCACCACTCCAAGAGGTGCTTCTCTTCTCACTGCAGACAACTGGCTTCCGGTTTAACAGAAAAAGTTGAACCACCCTCCTCATCTCCCCCCCACTCACCCACTCACCCCTCTCACCTTTCCTCACCCTCCTCTCCCACGACCCAGACAATCTGAGCACAGTGATCTGTTTACTAAGCGGTTTCCTCTCTCTCAGCATTCCAATCATCTGGCCTGGAATCTCACATAAGCTACAGACCGGGGCTGAGTCCCAAATGGTACCCTATCCAATATATAGTGCACTACTTTTGGTTAAAAATAGTGCACTACATAGGGAATAGGGTGCCATTTGGGATACACACAGAGATATAAAACTGCTACAGGCGATATCAATACCACTGCTTCAGCTGATGATGAGCCCAGATCCATTTGTCTGGGTTTTATCAGGTGGGAGGAATTACATTTCAATTCCTGGGAGAGAGAGAGAGAGAGACATATATATAGAGAGAGAGCGAGAGAGACATAGAGAGAGAGAGAGAGAGAGAGAGACAGAGAGAGAGAGACATAGAGAGAGACATAGAGAGAGAGAGAGAGAGAGAGAGAGAGAGCAGTAAGAGAGGGCAGAGTAAAGAGGACAGAGGTAAGTCTAAGTGGGCCACTGCCTGTCTCTCTCTCTGCAGAGCTGGTGGGGCCAGGAACCATTCCTCTCTGAGTCACTTGTGGCCGGGGTCATGTCATTAAACACTGTCGCACCCATTCAGCAGCACAGCCAAAACGGTCCAAAGCAGATACAGGGTCAGAGCGGGCCAGAGACCGGAACAAACAGGGACACCCCACATGAAAAAATACTATTGTTTTCACTGTAGTGTTTTCGCAGACTTTACTGTATTATACACTGTAGTGTTTATGCGGACTGAAGAATACTGCAATATTTACTGTAGTGTTTTTGCGGACTGAAGTATACTGCAATATTTACTGTAGTGTTTTTGCGGACTGAAGTATACTGCAATATTTACTGTAGTGTTTTTGTGGACTGAAGAATACTGCAATATTTACTGTAGTGTTTTTGCGGACTGAAGTATACTGCAGTATTTACTGTAGTGTTTTTGTGGACTGAAGTATACTGTAGTATACACTGTCGTGTTTTTGCGGACTGAAGTATACTGCAATATTTACTGTAGTGTTTTTGCGGACTGAAGTATACTGCAATTTTTACTGTAGTGTTTTTGCGGACTGAAGTGTACTGCAATATTTACTGTAGTGTTTTTGTGGACTGAAGTATACTGTAGTATACACTGTCGTGTTTTTGCGGACTGAAGTATACTGCAATATTTACTGTAGTGTTTTTGCGGACTGAAGTATACTGCAATATTTACTGTAGTGTTTTTGCGGACTGAAGTATACTGCAATATTTACTGTAGTGTTTTTGTGGACTGAAGTATATTGTAGTATACACTGTCGTGTTTTTGCGGACTGAAGTATACTGCAATATTTACTGTAGTGTTTTTGCGGACTGAAGTGTACTGCAATATTTACTGTAGTGTTTTTGCGGACTGAAGTATACTGTAGTATACACTGTCGTGTTTTTGGACAAATTGTAAAGGAGCACATTTTCCATAACCTGTAGGTAGGTAGGACTGGTTTCTATAACCTGTAGGGAACACAATATGGTCTATGCTTGGTGTGTAGGTTTCTCACTTGATACATATTGGGACATAGTAGAGGATATATGGGCAGGTAATATGCAAATAGTTTTTTTAAATGTAGTGTTTTTGCAGACATTTCTTTAGTATTTACTGTAGTATTCTACAGTGTACTACAACATTCAATACTAAGTACTACACATTATTGTTTTTTTTTATGTTAGTGGTTGTATTAATTTGGGATCTATCGCATCCCACAACTGTCCCGGACTATGTTTGGAATATTTATTTCTCGCACAGAATAGACTAGGTCAACTTTTGTACTATGGGGGATAGTAGATTGACATAGGCTAGTGCTTTTGCTGTTCGTTAGGCTGACGAAAAGTAAATGTGGACAGTTCTTCCAATATCTTCAATTTGTGCCTCGGAATTGGATAAGGACGCGGGCAGTTGCGTCCCCGATGTGTCTGTCTTCACTTGTAGCCTGTGAGAAAGACCTGATCACATGACTGAGAGCCATGTGAGTGAGAGGTGCTTCGGCACGCAGCGGGGAGAAGGGAATTATAATTATTATATTCAGCCCAAGGGCACAACGGCCACAACAGGCACAGATTTTTTTAGGGGGATTATGGCCACACAAAGGGGAAAAATCGAGGCATTATCAAATGCTTGTCAAATTGTGAATGAGAGACTGATGAAGTGTGAACAGCCTGTGCAAAAAACTAAGCAGCCTTTCATGGGACTTTCATGCGACTTTTTCAAATCATCATTGGTCGCATCATGCAGCCTTAGAATGTATTAAAAATCAAAACATATAGCCCAACATTTGTATCACAACTAAAGTTAAATAAATAACTCTAAATTAAGCATATAGGAGGACCTGTTTCTTTGTTAACTGCTCAACACAGAATAGTGCGTACTCCCTCAAATCATTTGGAGAAAATATCCTTTCTATTTTATTCAGCTTTGTTCAACTGTATTCTTCATACTATAAAATAATATAAAATAATGCCACGGAATTCTAAGCAAATCTTGTCTGCTAAATGAACTAGTGTAGCCCACAGCCATTTGGCATAGCCAGATCAGAGCCTAACATAAGGGCAACTCAGAGTATGCTATTCTGTTCTTCTGAAATAGACTACATTTTCTTCATTTTGTGTTTCTTTAGACCTGTCTAATATAAATAATGGATTTATTGTGATGGTGTAGGCTATGGATTTATTAGACTTTTTCAAATGTAGATGTTCCAAAGGTCTGCATCAGTGGCTTGTAGGCTATGTGTGGAAACCAGGAGATGTTAAATGTGTTAATGTTAATTGACGGTCAATTACCGTGAGACCGGCAGTTATTTGCTTGACAATCACCGGCTGACAATAATGTCATGACCGCCACAGCCCTAGTTCTGAGTGTTTGTCAATACCAATACGTTGAGGGAAAAGCAATGTCATGATGAGTAGACTATCTTTATTGGTTAACAGACTGCACTGGTCATTGACTGCTGCAGCAGTGACATAGCAATTACAACAGAGCGATAAGGATGAGTTATGAGATAGATGTGTGTGTGTGACAGCGATCAAATGAAACTAAATACAATTATTTCAATATTGAATACTCAGAATGAAACAAAGAACGCTTCTCTCCTCTCTCTATATAAGGCCTGTCTGAGCTAGCCTCTATAGAGATAGATATGCTAGCTATCTCTCTCGTAGATATGCGAGCATCTCTAGCTTCTCTCTCTACTCTCTCGTCTCTCTCTATCTCTCTCTCTCTCTCTCTCTCTCTCTCTCTCAATTTCATTCAAGTAGGGCTTTATGGCATTGGCAACGCACGTGTGTGTTACACTTGCCCAAAGCAAAGTGAAGTAGATAGTAAACAAAGTGTGAAATAAACAATAAATATTAACAGGAAAATACACTCAGAAGTTTCAAAAGAATAAAGACATTTCAAATGTCATATTATGATATATATAGGTGTTGCAAAAATGTGGCAAATAGGTAAAAGTACAAATGGGGAAAATAAATAAACATAAATAGGGTTTTTGTATTTACAATGGTGTTTGTTCTCACGGGTTGCCTCTTTTCTTTGTGGCAACAGGTCACAAATCTTGCAGCTGTGATGGCACACTGTGGTTTTTCACCCAGTAGATAAGGGAGTTTATCAAAATTGGGGTTTGTTTTCTAATTCTTTGTGGATCCCTGTAATCTGAGGGAAATATGTGTCTCTAATATGGTCATACATTGGCAGGAGGTTAGGAAGTGCAGCTCAGTTTCCACCTCATTTTGTGGGCAGTGTGCACATAGCCTGTCTTCTCTTGAGAGCCAGGTCTGCCTACGGCGGCCTTCTCAATAGCAAGGCTAGGCTCACGAATCTGTACATAGTCAAAGCTTCCTTAAGTTGGGTCAGTCACAGTGTCGGTAGTATCTGCCACTGTGTACTCATCTGTTTAGGGCCCAAATAGCATTCTAGTTTGCTCTGTTTATTTGTTTGTTCTTTCCAATGTGTCAAGTAATTCTTCTTTTTGTTTCTCATGATTTGGTTGGGTCTAATTGTGTTGTGTGTTGTTGTCCTCTATCTCATCTCTCCTCTCTATCGCTCTCTCTCTCGCTCTCTCGCTCTCTCTCTCTCTCTCTCTCGAGCCTCCCTCTCTACTATCCATCGATATCTCTCTCATATCTCTCTCTCTCTCTTGCGCTTCTCTCTATCTCTCTCTCCCTCTATCGATCTCTCTCTCTCTTCTCCATTCTTTAATGGACAGTCTGTAAACAGATCCCCATCTATCCTGATGGAATGAAGAGAGAGAGAGAGAGAGAGAGAGAGAGAGAAAGAGAGTGAGAGAGAGAGAGAACGAGAGATGGGAGAGAGAGAGAGGGGACAGAGAGACAGAATGAGAGCGAGAGAGAGCGAGAGAGAGAAGAGAGAGAGAACGAGAGAGAGAGAGAGCGAGAGAGAGAGAGAGGGCAGAGCGACAGAACGAGAGAGCGAGAGAGAGAGAGAACGAGAGAGAATGAAAGAATGGCATATTATTATATTATAAAGAAAGATAGAAAGAGAGATAGCTCAAACATAGCCCCATCTCAGGGTGCCATTTGAGAAGCAGACATTATGTACACACAGGCACGCACACACGCACGCACACACACACACACACGCTCTGCAAGTTGCTACGTCCTGGTCGTCAAGGAGATGGTTGCCTCTGGCGTCACCGAGCAATACTTTCTCAGGGACCAGAGGAGACGAACAGGTTGTGTGTGTGTGTGTGTGTGAGTTTGTGCCACTGTGTGTGTGTGTATGTGTGCGTGCGACTGTGTGTGTGTGTGTGTGTGTGAGGAATAAGAATCAGTTTGAATAGCTCTCTCCAACTGCCGTTCTGCGGCCAACAAGGCAGAGTTCATCTCAGCCTATGCTACCCTCCAGTCCCTTGACTTCTTGGCGCTGACGGAAACATGGATTTTCACAGAAAACACTGCTACTCCTACTGCTCTTTCCTCGTCTGATCATGTGTTCTCGCATACCCCGAGAGCATCTGGTCAGCGCGGCAGTGGCACAGGAATCCTAATCTCTCCCAAGTGGACATTCTCTCTTTTTCCCCTGACCCATCTGTCTATCTCCTCATTTGAATTCCATGCTGTCACAGTCACTAGCCCATTCAAGCTTAACATCCTTATCATTTATTGCCCTCCAGGTTCCCTTGGAGAGTTCATCAATGAGCTTGACGCCTTGATAAGTTATTTTCCTGAGGATGGCTCACCCCTCACAGTTCTGGGTGACTTTAACCTCCTGACGTCTGCCTTTGACTCATTTCTCTCTGCCTCCTTCTTTCCACTCCTTTCCTCTTTTGACCTCACCCTCTCACCGTCCCCCCCTACTCACAAGGCAGGCAATACACTTGACCTCATCTTTACTAGATGCTGTTCTTCTACTAATCTCACTGCAACTCCCCTCCAAGTCTCCGACCACTACTTTGTATCCTTTTCTCTCTCGCTCTCCTCCAACACTATTCACTCTGCCCCTACTCAGATGGTAATGTGCCGTCGCAACCTTCGCTCTCTCTCTCCCGCTACTCTCTCCTCTTCCATCCTATCATCTCTTCCCTCTGCTAAATCCTTCTCCCTCCGATCTCCTGATTCTGCCTCCTCAACCCTCCTCTCCTCCCTTTCTGCATCTTTTGACTCTCTATGTCCCCTATCCTCCCGGCCGGCTCGGTCCTCCCATCCTGCTCCGTGGCTTGACGACTCATTGCGAGCTCAGGCAGCCGAGCGGAAATGGAGGAAAACTAGACTCCCTGCGGACCTGTCATCTTTTCACTCCCTCCTCTCTACATTCTCTTCCTCTGTTTCCGCTGCTAAAGCCACTTTCTACCACTCTAAATTTCAAGACTCTGCCTCTAACCCTAGGAAGCTATTTGCCACCTTCTCCTCCCTGCTGAATCCTCCTCCTCCTCCCCCTCCCTCCTCCCTCTCTGTGGATGACTTCCAACCATTTTGAAAAGAAGGTTGACGACATCCGATCCTCATTTATTAAGTAAAATGACACTGCTGGTCCTGCTCACACTGCCCTACCCTATGCTTTGACTTCTTTCTCCCCTCTCTCTCCAGATGAAATCTTGTGACTTGTGACGGCCGGCCGCCCAACAACCTGACCGCTTGACCCTATCCCCTCCTCTCTTCTCCAGACCATTTCCGGAAACCTTCTCCCTTACCTCACCTCGCTCATCAACTCATCCTTGACCGCTGGCCATGTCCCTTCCGTCTTCAAGAGAACCTACACTCGATCCCTCCGATGTCAACAACTACAGACCAGTATCCCTTCTTTCTTTTCTCTCCAAAACTTTTGAGCGTGCCGTCTCTAGCCAACTCTCCTGCTATCTCTCTCAGAATGACCTTCTTGATCCAAACCAGTCAGGTTTCAAGACTGGTCATTCAACTGAGACTGCTCTTCTCTGTGTCACGGAGGCTCTCCGCACTGCTAAAGCTAACTCTTTCTCCTCTGCTCTTATCCTTCTAGACCTATCTGCTGCCTTTGATACTGTGAACCATCAGATCCTCCTCTCTACCCTCTCCGAGTTGGGCATCTCTGGCGCTGCTCACTCTTGGATTGCGTCCAACCTGACAGATCGCTCCAACCAGGTGGCGTGGCGAGAATCTGTCTCCGCACCACATGCTCTCACCACTGGTGTCCCCCAGGGCTCAGTTCCAGGCCCTCTCCTATTCTCTCTATACACCAAGTCACTTGGCTCTGTCATATCCTCACATGGTCTCTCCTATCATTGCTACGCAGACGACACACAATTCATTTTCTCCTTTCCCCCTTTTGATAGCCAGGTGGCGAATCGCATCTCTGCATGTCTGGCAGACATATCAGTGTGGATGTCGGCTCACTACCTCAAGCTTAACCTCGGCAAGACGGAGCTGGTCTTCCTCCCGGGGAAGGACTGCCCTCTCCATGATCTTGCAATCACGGTTGACAACTCCATTGTGTCTTCCTCCCAGAGTGCAAAGAACCTTGGCGGGACCCTGGACAACACCCTGTCGTTCTCCGCTAACATCAAAGCGGTGACCCGATCCTGCAGGTTCACGCTCTACAACATTCGCAGAGTACGACCCTACCTCACACAGAAAGCGGCACATGTCCTAATCCAGGCACTTGTCATCTCCCATCTGGATTACTGTAACTCGCTGTTGGCTGGGCTCCCTGCCTGTGCCATTAAACCCCTACAACTTATCCAGAATGCTGCAGCCCGTCTGGTGTTCAACCTTCCCAAGTTCTCTCATGTCACCCCGCTCCTCTGCACACTCCACTGGCTTCCAGTTGAGGCTCGCATCTACTACAAGACCATGGTGCTTGCCTACGGAGCTGTGAGGGGAACGGCACCTCCTTACCTTCAGGTTCTGATCAGACCCTACACCCAAACGACGGCACTACGTTCATCCACCTCTGGCCTGCTAGCTCCCCTACCTCTACGGAAGCACAGTTCCTGCTCAGCACAGTCAAAGCTATTCGCTGCTCTGGCACCCCAATGGTGGAACAAGCTCCCCCGCGACGCCAGGACAGCGGAGTCACTGACCACCTTCCTGAGACACTTGAAACCCTACCTCTTTAAGGAATACCTGGAATAGTATAAAAGTAATCCTTCTACCCCACCCTCCCCCACCCCCCCATAAAAAAAAGAAAGAAAAAAAGGTGGTATCATAAGGTGAATGCACCAATTTGTAAGTTGCTCTGGATAAGAGTGTCTGCTAAATGATGTAAATGTAAATGTAGTAGGAGCATATAAGGCTATACGGTTCTACCATGTTAACATTCCAAGGTTTGTCTCTGAAAGTGAAGCTGGTTAATTAATAACCCCCACATGATATCACAGATCCGAGATAAACACAGCAATGCTTTAACGTTTGACATTTGAAACCAAGGACGATTCATTATGAATGTATATGCACACAAAAAATAAAAAAACTATGAATAATTGTTTTGGGTCATTTAGCAGACGCTCTTATACAGAGCAATTAGGGTTAAGTGCCTTGCTCAAGGGCACATCGACAGATTTTTCACCTAGTCGGCTCGGGGATTAGAACCAGTGACCTCTCGGTTACTGGCACAACGCTCTTAACCACTAAGCTACCTGCCGCCAAATGGCACCCTCTTCTGTTTCATATTCATTCATCAATGTCTTAATCATTACTCTCCGGTAGGCAGGAATGCTGATGGGTCCTGATAGAAGCAGAGAAAACCCAAACTAAGCCTGCTGGAGGAAGTTTGTAGATGACCCATGCTTCCCAAGAAGCAGAAGTGAAGTCCTCATTCTACACATTTCTCTCAAAGTGTACACTCACACACTTTCTTATATGATGCAAAAAATAGGCTACTGGTTTTCCGATCTGAGAAATCACTGCACATCCACTATCCCATCAGCCCAGTCAGGCAATTCATTAACTTGTGTACACTTGCTTACCACATGCATACCACATGCTTACCACATGCATACCACATGCATACCACATGCATACCACATTACAATCAAAAAGAAGGCTGTATACTTGCATGGATTTAACAATGGTGGAAACTCACTCCAGGTAATGCTTACATCAATCAATCATACGATTTTAAATCCCTAACAGGGGAGTGTTCACTTCTGGAAAAGGGTGGTGAATAATTCTGCCTGTTTATTATTCATTCATTAATCATTTCTACCCCGCAGACAGGAAGCCTCCTGGGCTTGGATCCAAAATGGTGTCTCACCTTCAGCTTGTGCTCATGCTCCTTGTTGACGCGGGTCAGCAGCTGGGCCTTGCGTCGGTTCAGGGCGTCAATGAGGGCGTCACACTGAGCCACCAGACAGGCTTCGAACTCCACACCGTTCTCCTGCAGGACAGACAGACAGTCAGACAGACAGACAGACAGCTGGGACACACAGACGGTCAGCCAGTCAGACAGACAGACAGACAGACAGACAGACCAGACAGACAGACAGACAGACAGACAGACAGACAGACAGAACAGGACAGACAGACAGTCAGGACAGACAGACAGACAGACAGACAGACAGACAGACAGACAGACAGCTGGGACACACAGACAGACAGACAGACAGACAGCTGGGACACACAGGACGACAGACAGACAGACAGACAGTCAGACAGACAGACAGACAGACAGACAGACAGACAGACAGACAGACAGACAGACAGACAGACAGACAGCTGGGACACACAGACGGTCAGCCAGACAGACAGACAGACAGCTGGGACACACAGACGGTCAGCCAGACAGACAGACAGACAGACAGCTGGGACACACAGACGGTCAGCCAGTCAGCCAGACAGACAGCTGGGACACACAGACGGTCAGCCAGTCAGACAGACAGACAGACAGCTGGGACACAAGGCCGTGTGGACAGACTTTGAAGAACACATGAAGACAGGAATGACAGACGGGAAGGTAGTCTGTATCCTTCCTACGTTTAAAAAAAACAGGCAAACTGACAGACACAGAGAAAATGTGAGGCCGTATGTATCAAGCTTCTCAGAGCAGGAGGGCTGATCTTATTTTTATTTTAATAAATCAGATGAATAAGATTATATGGACAGATCCTAGATCTGCAGTCCTACTCTGAGACGTTTGATTCATACAACCCCATAATCATTGAAACACTTGTAACCCTGAAATGAAGCAGACCAGATGCTGACTGTCGGAGAAAAAGATGGCAGACTACTGGGAAAGGAACAGTCATGACTATTGGTAGTCTTTGTAGACTATTTGTAGTTTCTGTAGCATCTGTAGACTATTTGTAGTTTTTGTAGCGTTTGTAGACTATTTGTAGTTTTTGTAGCGTTTGTAGACTATTTGTAGTTTTTGTAGCGTTTGTAGACTATTTGTAGTTTTTGTAGCGTTTGTAGACTATTTGTAGTTTGGGGGTGGTAGAATATCTGAAGTCCATTTTTGTAATATTTTTTTTTACTATGTGAAGAATATTTGTAGTTTGAAACAAGTTCATTGTGGTGAACAGACTGAAGAAACAAGTGTAGTGAAAGAGGTTTGGAGATGCCATTGAGATCTACTTCTTAGGGTAAATGTTGTTGTTGTATAATTTGGTTCCATCAAGGTAAGGTACCACCACCAGGTATTGTTTGATTGTCTCCTGTATCTGCAGATACAGTATTATGCTCAGCTCTGGCCACCCAACCCAACTCTACCCCTCCATTCCACTCCTCTCCTTCTCCTCCTCTCCTCCTTCTCCTCCTTCTTCTCCTCTCCTCCTTCTCCTTCTCCTCTCCTCTTCTCCTTCTCCTCCTCTCCTCCTTCTCCTCCTCTCCTCCTCTCCTCCTTCTCCTCCTTCTCCTCCTTCTCCTCCTTCTCCTCCACTTCTCACCTTCAGTGTTCCCCACCCTGATGTCACTAGTAAGGGTCTCCCTGGACCATCAGCGGGCTGTGTGACAAGAAGAGGAGTCAGCTTGGACATCTGATCTAATCCAGAGACATAGAATGCTTTGCTCCAAAAGGAGACACTCAAAATGGCCACCAGAGAGTCCACCCATTATGGCATCATTGACCTGAATGGGGATACCAGTTCAACTCATTGTAATTCTATGATCTACCCACTTCATCCCACACTGTTGTCTGGGCAACGGCTTAGCTCTGTCTATGGCATCTAGTGTTACCGTACTATTTAGCTACTGTTGTTAGGTATCGCGGTAACGCTTCAGGCGAAGTTCACAGTTGTCAATGCTTAAAGTTCTATACATGTTAGTAAACTAAAAGGCGTCAGCATGCTTCAGTCGGCTAGGTGAACCGAACGAGTGTGCTCGCATACTCCCTTGAAAGACCTTCGCTTGAAAAACGAGATAAAAGCAGAAATAGTACTGTTTGTCCATCTTGAGACGCTGTAGCCAATATACTTTTCCTCAAAATAGTCAGAATTAATCTAAGATAACTCAAGAAATCTGTCATTAATTTTGACGTTTTTTTGTAGAGGAGATCTTAGTCTCGCAATTGTACATCTAACTGAGATGTTTGGTGCAGTATTTCTCATTGAAACACTGGTCTTTTTTATTTATTTAGTTTTTTAGTTTTTTTTTTAAAATATTTATTTTATTTATTTTTTTAGTCATTTAGCAGACGCTCTTATCCAGAGCGACTTACAGCTAGTGAGTGCATTTATTTTATTTTTTATTTTTTTCATACTGGCCCCCCGCGGGAATCGAACCCACAACCCTGGCGTTGCAAACGCCATGGTCTACCAACATCCCTGCCGGCCATTCCCTCCCCTACCCTGGACGACGCTGGGCCAATTGTGCACCGCCCCATGGGTCTCCCGGTCACGGCCGGCTACGACAGAGCCTGGATTCGAACCAGGATCTCTAGTGGCACAGCTAGCACTGCAATGCAGTGCCTTAGACCACTGCGCCACTCGGGAGAAAACGAGTCGTCTCTCGTTGAACGACAAGAATCCCTACTGTTGATCAATCACCGACGAAGGGGCGTAGACTTCGGCTACCTACTTCGGCTTGCTTAGTGTGCCCGAACAGCCGAAAAAACCCTCACCGAAGTCCAAAACGAACAAAAACGTCACAAAATGGCATCATAATATACAGTGAGGGGGAAAAGTATTTGATCCCCTGCTGATTTTGTACGTTTGCCCACTGACAAAGACATGATCAGTCTATAATTTGAATGGTAGGTTTATTTGAACAGTGAGAGACAGAATAACAACAAAAAAATCCAGAAAAACGCATATCAAAAATGTTATGAATTTATTTGCATTTTAATGAGGGAAATAAGTATTTGACCCCTCTGCAAAACATGACTTAGTACTTGGTGGCAAAACCCTTGTTGGCAATCACAGAGGTCAGAAGTTTCTTGTAGTTGGCCACCAGGTTTGCACACATCTCAGGAGGGATTTTGTTCCACTCCTCTTTGCAGATCTTCTCCAAGTCATTAAGGTTTCGAGGCTGACGTTTGGTAACTCGAACCTTCAGCTCCCTCCACAGATTTTCTATGGGATTAAGGTCTGGAGACTGGCTAGGCCACTCCAGGACCTTAATGTGCTTCTTCTTGAGACACTCCTTTGTTGCCTTGGCCGTGTGTTTTGGGTCATTGTCATGCTGGAATACCCATCCACGACCCATTTTCAATGCCCTGGCTGAGGGAAGGAGGTTCTCACCCAAGATTTGATGGTACATGGCCCCATCCATCGTCCCTTTGATGCGGTGAAGTTGTCCTGTCCCCTTAGCAGAAAAACACCCCTAAAGCATAATGTTTCCACCTCCATGTTTGACGGTGGGGATGGTGTTCTTGGGGTCATAGGCAGCATTCCTCCTCCTCCAAACACGGCGAGTTGAGTTTGAATCCAAAGAGCTCCATTTTGGTCTCATCTGACCACAACACTTTCACCCAGTTCTCCTCTGAATCATTCAGATGTTCATTGGCAAACTTCAGACGGCCCTGTATATGTGCTTTCTTGAGCAGGGGGACCTTGCGGGCGCTGCAGGATTTCAGTCCTTCACGGCGTAGTGTGTTACCAATTGTTTTCTTGGTGACTATGGTCCCAGCTGCCTTAAGATCATTGACAAAATCCTCCCGTGTAGTTCTGGGCTGATTCCTCACCGTTCTCATGATCATTGCAACTCCACTAGGTGAGATCTTGCATGGAGCCCCAGGCCGAGGGAGATTGACAGTTATTTTGTGTTTCTTCCATTTGCGAATAATCGCACCAACTGTTGTCACCTTCTCACCAAGCTGCTTGGCGATGGTCTTGTAGCCCATTCCAGCATTGTGTAGGTCTACAATCTTGTCCCTGACATCCTTGGAGAGCTCTTTGGTCTTGGCCATGGTGGAGAGTTTGGAATCTGATTGATTGGTTGCTTCTGTGGACAGGTGTCTTTTATACAGGTAACAAACTGAGATTAGGAGCACTCCCTTTAAGAGTGTGCTCCTAATCTCAGCTCGTTACCTGTATAAAAAACACCTGGGAGCCAGAAATCTTTCTGATTGAGAGAGGGTCAAATACTTATTTCCCTCATTAAAATGCAAATCAATTTATAACATTTTTGACATGCGTTTTTTCTGGATTTTTTTGTTGTTATTCTGTCTCTCACTGTTCAAATAAACCTGCCATTAAAATTATAGACTGATCATTTCTTTGTCAGTGGGCAAACGTACAAAATCAGCAGGGGATCAAATACTTTTTTCCCTCACTGTATGCACCAACTCTTCTGAACTGTTTCGGCTGGGAAGCACGCCTGAAGGAATACCTAAAGGATGACAGGGGATTGGGGCTATGACTGGGTGAGAGTGTAGGAGGGGCTTGTGATGGCAGGTGGGAGGAGTTATTAGTGTAGGGGGAGGTGCTTGTGACAGCGGAAGGAGGGACTGTGACTGTGTCCCAAATGGCACCCTCTTCCTATATAGTGCTCTACTTTTGACCAAAGCCCTATTAGCCCTGATCAAAAGTAGTGCACTATGTAGGGAATAGGGTGCAATATGGGATGAATCCTATGCCAGTGTAGGTAGGAGGAGCAGTGAGCATTTACTGTACCTGGATGTGCTGCACCATGTTCCTCAGCTGAACCAGGAACTCCTTGGCCTCGGTAGCTCTGTCAGACAGGATGTTGAGGGCCTGGGACAGCTGGCCCTGAGGAGGACAGAGAGAAACATGGTCAGCATTGGACACGTCCATATCAATCAATCAATCAATCAATTGGTCGGAGGTGGTTGGGGGGGAGGGGGGTCGGAGGTGGGGGGGTCGGAGGTGGTTGGGGAAGCGGGGTTGGAGGTGGGCGGTCGGAGGTGGGGGGTTGGAGGTGGTTGGGGGGAAGGGGGGGTTGGAGGTGGGGGGTTGGAGGTTGGTTGGGGAAGGGGGAAGCGGGGTTGGAGGTGGGGCGGTCGGAGGTGGGGGGTTGGAGGTGGTTGGGGGGGAAGGGGGGGTTGGAGGTGGGCGGTCGGAGGTGGTTGGGGGAAGGGGGGTTGGAGGTGGGCGGTCGGTCGGAGGGTCGGAGGTGGTTGGGGAGAGGGGGTCGGAGGGTGGGGGGTCGGAGGTGGTCAGGGGGAAGTGGTTGGTGGTGGCTGGGGGGAGGGTGGTTGAAGGTGGGGGGTCGGAAGTGGTTGGGGGAGGGGTGTCGGAGTGGTTGGGGTCGTGGGTTTGGAGTGGGAGGTCAGATGTGGAAAAGGGGGGGGGGGCGGAGGGGGGGGGGGGGGGGGGGGGGGGGGGTGGGGGGGGGGGGGGGGGGGGGGGGGGGGGTTTCGGGAAAAAAAAGGGGCCGGGGGGGAGAAAAAGGGGGGCCCCCGGGTTTACCGGAAAAAAAAACCCCCCCTAGCCAAAAAAAAGGGTAAAAAAATTTTCCCTTAAAAAACCCCCAAAAAAAAAACCCCCTCTTCCAGAAAAACCCTCTTTCCCAAAAACCCCCCTTTAAAAAAACCCGGGTTTCAAAAAACCCCCAAAAAGAAAAAAAAGGGGTCAACCAAGGTTATTTTCCCCAAAAGCACCCCATGGGAAAAACCCCAAAAAGGATAGAAGTTTGTACCTTTGGACCCTTTTTTCCAAGCATTTTTGTCCTTAAAGTTACCGGGGCCGGGGTCAAAATATGGCGTTAAAGGGCCCGGGGCTTTTACCAAATCAAGGGCTAAAATTTTTTGACCCGGGTTTGGGACCACCCATTGGGGTCCGACCACATGGGAATACACGTCTGAGATATATAGTAGTATAGTACCCATTTACAACGCTTTTACCAAAGCGGCTACAAGTCATGCGTGCATACTTTTTGGTATAGGGGTCCCGGGATCGAACCCACTAACCTTGGCGTTAAAGACAGCCGTGACTCTACCAGCTGAGCTACAGAGGAAAACAATGCCCTTTGACCTAGAGGTTTGAAACCTGACAGATCTGCTAACACGACCCAGTAGCACCATGGGACTGAGGCAACAGGTAGAGAGAGAGAGATGAGAAGAGAGAGAGAGAGAGAGGAGAGAGAGATGAGACGAGAGGAGAGGAGAGACGCGAGAGAGAGAGAGAGAGAGCAGAGAGAGAAAAGAGAGAGAGAGAGAGAGAGCAGAGAGAGAGAGAGGAGAGAGAGAGAGAAAGAGAGAGAGAGAGAGAGAGAGGGAGAGAGAGAGATAGGAGAGAGAGAGAGAGAGAGAGCACAGTAGACTACTGTGATGAAGCTGGCCGATTGCTTCTCATAAAGGTTTAAAATATGACTGGTACAGGATTTACAAAAAAAATATATGAGTTTTATTTTCCATAAATATCATAAATAAACAGACTTAAAACAGGCAAAGTTAATAACAAAGCTAAAAGTCATGTGGAGATGAGGTGTAAAATATGCAAACGCTCCTCACATTCTCCTTGACAACCATCCTCCTCTCCCACACCTGTAGCCCTCTACACTCCTACCTGTATACGGGTTGAAAATGGCAGATTTGAACATTGATAAGCACCTACATGTTAACGTAGTGGCAGTACAGTAACATGCTATACATGACGTCAGAGCTCAGTGGCTGGACAGTAACATGCTATACATAACGTCAGAGCTCAGGCTCTGAGCTTCACAGCTCTGTAAAGGGTTTTGACTGACAGCCGTTCTGAACTTGAGGACCACACGCAACAATAAGTTGCCCCATCCCTCCTGCTGATTGGGCAACTTTAGCACATGTTTTGTTGTCGGAGTGACGGAAATGCTGTAAATTAAGAGGACTTGTAGATGAAGGGAAGGAGACAGGTTAAAGATGGATTTTTAAGCCTTGAGAGAATTGAGACATGGATTGTGTATGTGTGCCATTCAGAGGGTGAATGGGCAAGACAAAAGATTTACAGTGGCTTGCGAAAGTATTCACCCCCCTTGGCATTTTTCCTATTTTGTTGCCTTACAACCTGGAATTAAAATTGATTTTTTGGGGGTTTGTATCATTTCATTTACACAACATGCCTACCACTTTGAATATGCAAAATATTTTTGATTGTGAAACAAACAAGAAATAAGACAAAAAAACAGAAAACTTGAGTGTGCATAACTATTCACCCCCCCAAAGTCAATACTTTGTAGAGCCACCTTTTGCAGCAATTACAGCTGCAAGTCTCTTGGGGTATGTCTCTATAAGCTTGGCACATCTAGCCACTGGGATTTTTGCCCATTCTTCGAGGTAAAACTGCTCCAGCTCCTTCAAGTTGGATGGGTTCCGCTGGTGTACAGCAATCTTTAAGTCATACCACAGATTCTCAATTGGATTGAGGTCTGGGCTTTGACTAGGCCATTCAAAGACATTAAAATTTTCCCCTTAAACCACTCGAGTGTTGCTTTAGCAGTATGCTTAGGGTCATTGTCCTGCTGGAAGGTGAACCTCCGTCCCAGTCTCAAACCTCTGGAAGACTGAAACAGGTTTCCCTCAAGAATTTCCCTGTATTTAGCGCCATCAATCATTCCTTCAATTCTGACCAGTTTCCCAGGCCCTGCCAATGAAAAACATCCCCACAGCATGATGCTGCCACCACCATGCTTCACTGTGGGGATGGTATTCTCAGGGTGATGATAGGTGTTGGGTTTGCGCCAGACATTGCGTTTTCCTTGATGGCCAAAAAGCTCAATTTTAGTCTCATCTGACCAGAGTACCTTCATCCATAAGTTTGGAGAGTCTCCCAAATGCCTTTTGGCAAACACCAAATGTGTTTGCTTATTTCTTTCTTTTCTGGCCACTCTTCCCTAAAGCCCAGGTCTGTGGAGTGTATGGCTTAAAGTGGTCCTATGGACAGATACCCCAATCTCCGCTGTGGAGCTTTGCATCTCCTTCAGGGTTATCTTTGGTCTCTTTGTTGCCTCTCTGATTAATGCCCTCCTTGCCTGGTCCGTGAGTTTTGGTGTGCGGCCCTCTCTTGGCAGGTTTGTTGTGGTGCCATATTCTTTCCATTTTTCCATGCCAGGCGCACCTTTTTAAGTGTGTCAAGAACTGCAACGCTGCTGGGTTCATGCTCAACAGTTTCCCGTGTGTATCAAGAATGGTCCACCACCCAAAGGAAATCCAGCCGATTTGACACAACTGCATTAGAGTCAACATGGGCCAGCATCCCTGTGGAACCCTTTCGACACCTTGTAGTCCATGCCCCCAACGAATTGAGGCTGTTCTGAGGGCAAAAGATGGTGCAACTCAATATTAGGAAGGTGTTCCTAATGTTTTGTACACTCAGTGTAGACTATTTAGTGGGGTCTCAATCAAATGATCCATAGCCTATAGGCTATACGAAGTGCATGCTCGGAGAAGCACAGAGCAAAGTTATATTTCTAAGATAATGAACTGAGTCTTTGGCGCTGCTGGGATGGTGTAAATAAAACTACACTGCATTACACACATTTACATTTACATTTTAGTCTTTTAGCAGACACTCTTATCCAGAGCGACTTACAGTTAGTGACTACACATTTTTTTTTATACTGGCCCCCCGTGGGAATCGAACCCACAACCCTGGCGTTGCAAACGCCATGTTCTACCAACTGAGCTACATCCCTGCCGGCCATTCCCTCCCCTACCCTGGACGACGCTGGGCCAATTGTGCGCCACCCATGAGTCTCCCGGTCGCGGCCTGCGGCGACAGAGCCTGGATTTGAACCAGGATCTCTAGTGGCACAGTTAGCACTGCGATGCAGTGCCTTAGACCACTGCGCCACTCAGGAGTGGATAAAACCTTTTTTTGTGCTGCCTAACCATCGGCTGTGCTGTGTAGGCCTACGGTGGCATATCAGGAGGAGAGTCAAAGGCTACTTCCCGAAAATACATTTTGATTAGGCCTAGTCCAAAAAAATGCAATATCGTGACCTCACAATAAGCCAGATTCAAGTAACTTGGTGCTGAAACTTGAAGCGGCAGCCGTGGCACAGTCAATCGGAAATGGACAGCTCATGGTGCTGAAAGTAGGCAAATTAGAGTAGGTATAATTCAATGGTCTTCATTTTAAATATACTAACAACAAGAAGGCTTTATGTTGGAGCCTATTTCTTCCTATTTAAGAAATAAGAGGTAGGTCTACCTGTTTGACAGACGAAATTAGGCTATAGGCTGTTATCTATAGATTTTTCAGGCCAATTCCTTCACCCACCATGCACTCTTTAAATAGCCTACCTCTGTGTCAATGAAGGGCTGTTAAGTTAAAACCAAGACTTGAATTGAGGCGGTGTGAGAGGGTATGCCATAGGCCTACCTTTAATTAAAGAAAATGGCAGAAAGCACAGGCCTACCCCTTGTTAGCTTAAGATAAAATAAAATAAAACGGATCTAATTATGCAAAGTGATCTATAACAGCGCTTTGGTCCGTGATGCTTTAGGCTAGAAACAACCTGTGAAATAGCCGTGACGCCGATGCATATGGGGATATATTCGTTTAGTTTCTTTGAGATTCAGAGGCGGAGCTACAACCTTCTATAGCCGAGGAGACAAAACATTAAACTTTTCCTGGGAAGTCATCTAATTTTGTCACTATTCATTGATTAAGCAATTCACTTTCTTAACAGTAGAAGATGTTTTAGGGAAACACTTGTGACCTCTCGTTGGGTTAAGCCACGGAGGAAGAGTAGCAGTCGTTGGGGTTAAGCCACGGAGGAAGAGTAGCAGTCGTTGGGGTTAAGCCACGGAGGAAGAGTAGCAGTCGTTGGGGTTAAGCCACGGAGGAAGAGGAGCAGTTAGACGCTTAGTTTCTGCGTCTGTAGTCGTACTCTGTCTGGAGTGGAAAGGTAGGCCTAACTTTTAAAAGTACCATGCTCAGATTCCTAATGATGTAACAGGATAAACACTGGGAAAACACTGGGAAAACAGAGAAAACACCGGGAAAACACTGGGAAAGCAGAGAAAACACTGGGAAAACAGAGAAAACACCGGGAAAACACTGGGAAAGCAGAGAAAACACTGGGAAAACAGAGAAAACACTGGGAAAACAGAAAACACTGGGAAAACAGAGAAAACACTGGGAAAGCAGAGAAAACACTGGGATAACAGAGAAATAAATGGGAAAACATTGTCCCCGCTTTAGTTTCTATCAGGTGTTTATCAGAGAAAGCAGCTCCTCTCAAAGCAATCAGTCCTCTCCATTTCATGTGGATCACCAGGCAACCAACACCACTTACAGAACCTGTCAATCATAATACACTGCCCCTACACACTCTCTCAGCTTCTCCACACACACACACTCACACACACACACACGTACTCACACACACACACACACACACGTGTACACACATACAGTACATGCATAGAAATACACCCACACACATGCACCTCCACACACACACACCCACACGCACCCACTCACACACACACACGCACACACACATTGCTCTTTCAACCATCCTTTATTAGTTTCTCATTTTCTGTTTCAGTCCCAGACTCGTCTCATTGTCCTCTCTGAATCAGTGCAGGTCGATCAGGGTGATGTCGCCTCGTTAACAGTGGCACAGCAGAAGCTCTCTGTCACACTGATGAAACCAACACAGTTGACTTGATTGTCTGGAGGGGTTTTTCCACAGTGTCTGATGAAACCAACACAGTTGACTTGATTATCTGGATGGGTTTTTCCACAGTGTCTGATAAAAGCAACACAGTTGACTTGATTGTCTGGAGGGGTTTTTCCACAGTGTCTGATGAAACCAACACAGTTGACTTGATTGTCTGGAGGGGTTTTTCCACAGTGTCTGATGAAACTAACACAGTTGACTTGATTGTCTGGATGGGTTTTTCCACAGTGTCTGATAAAACCAACACAGTTGACTTGATTGTCTGGATGGGTTTTTCCACAGTGTCTGATCAAACCAACACAGTTGACTTGATTATCTGGATGGGTTTTTACACAGTGTCTGATAAAACCAACACAGTTGACTTGATTGTCTGGAGGGGTTTTTCCACAGTGTCTGATGAAACCAACACAGTTGACTTGATTATCTGGATGGGTTTTTCCACAGTGTCTGATGAAACCAACACAGTTGACTTGATTGTCTGGAGGGGTTTTTCTACAGTGTCTGATGAAACCAACACTGTTGACTTGATTATCTGGAGGGGTTTTTCCATATTGTCATATCCATCTGTCAATGAGTAAGAAGCATACAGTATATGCACACTCCTCGTGCACGCTCCTCATGCACACTCTTCATACACGCTCCTTATGCACGCTGCTTGAGAATGTTCCACATGCACGCTCCTCATGCATGCTCTTCGTTCACGCTCCTCAAAAACCAGGTCAAATCATTGTGTGATGCAAGTAAAGGTTGTTCTGGTTTTTCACTACTAAAGACGTCACGGCCATGGTTAGCAGGCATGTCTACGTATAGCAACACCAATCCGGTAACACTTAAAGCCTGCAGGTATAATGCTTTATAACAGTGGTCACCAACCTTTTCTGAGTCAAGATCACACTTTCATTTTAAAAACATTAACCTAATAAAAACAGTTTAGTGTAGGAATGAGGTTTGTGCAGTTGGCCTGATACATTATCACAGCATATTGGCTATATGACTGGCCTGCCAATATTGATTTTCTCACACCATATTATATTATAAGATTACCAAATAGATCAGTTGGTGTAGCACTTGCGAGGCACAGCTGAGCATAAATTGAAATAATTAGAAAATAATTGGCTTTTTTTATTTTACTGGACTGATGGTACCTGCATCTTATGGTCATGTTGTTCACGTTGTTCCTATGACCAGAGACACGACGACAACGACGAGCGGCTAATAATAATGAAAACGCAGGGATACACAGGCCTGTCGATACACTTGGCTGCTCCTTCATTGCAGCTGCAGCGTGAGTGGAAGTAGGGAGAAGCACGTTTCATGTTTTATAATAGTGTTGAATAAAAACAGTGTTGACAGCGCTGAATTTTTTTTTATTTTTTACATTGACTCACTGGTTCAAAATGGGAACACTTTGCTTACCCGGTGCGCAGGGCTTCTGGATCAAGTGCACCTACCGCCAACAGCGCAATACGATTTTTTTTAAAAATGAGCTTATCACAGCCTTTTCTACAGATCTGTTTGGGTGATCGACTAGGAATTCCTTGACGATCACATGTACAGTATGTGCCTTGGTGAGTGGCTGAAAGGCGTGGTATATCAGACGTACACCACAGCTATGACAAAACATAGTCTCCCGAGTGGCGCAGTGGTCTAAGGCACTGAATTGCAGTGCTAGCTGTGCCACTAGAGATCCTGGTTTGAATCCAGGCTCTGTCGTAGCTGGGCGGTGTGCAATTGGCCCAGTGTCGTCCAGGGTAGGGGAGGGAATGGCCGACAGGGATGTAGCTCAGTTGATAGAGCATGGCGTTTGCAACGACAGGGTTGTGGGTTTGATTCCCACAGGGGGTATGAAAAATAATAATGTATGCACTAACTGTAAGTTGCTCTGGATAAGAGTGTCTGCTAAAAATGACTAAAAAAACATAACAGCCCTTAGCTGTGGTAACATCTCATTATAAGGCTTGAAGTACATTTTTACATTTTAGTCATTTTAGCAGACGCTCTTATCCAGAGCGACTTACAGTTAGTGAGTTCAGGAGCTAGAACTGGGACGATAAACTGAACATTTTCGACACAGATCACGACGAACACTTATCGCAGGCATTTTGCAGATATCGTTCATTACGATAAGTAGCCTATACAAGAGAAATGTGAAGTTTGAAATGAAATACGTTTGCGAATAGATCCGCTTTAATACTGCAGGTTGTGGCTTCTATCAATGTAATTGTTTGCATCATTTCCAATTCCCCATTTATATATATTTGTTTTATAGTAAATATAAATCCTATATATACATAAGTATGTGGACACCCCTTCAGATTAGTGGATTCGACTATTTCAGCCACACCCGTTGCTGACAGGGGTATAACATCTAGCACGCAGCCATGTAATCTCCATAGCCAAACATTGGCAGTAGAATGGCCTTACTGAAGAGCTCAGTGACTTTCAACGTGGTACCGTCATAGGATGCCACCTTTCCAACAAGTCAGTTCGTCAAATTTCTGCCCTGCTAGAGCTGCCCCGGTCAACTGTAAGTGCTGTTATTGTGAAGTGGAAACGTCTAGGAGCAACAACGGCTCAGCAGCGAAGTGGTAGGCCACACAAGATCACAGAACGGGACCACCGAGTGCTGAAGCGCGTAGCGCATAAAAATGGTCTGTCCTCGGTTGCAACACTCACTACCGAGTTCCAAACTGCCTCTGGAAGCAACGTCAGTACAAGAAATGTTAGTCGGGAGTGTCACGAAATGGGTTTCCATGGCCGAGCAGCCGCACACAAGCCTAAGATCACCATGCGCAATGCCAAGCGTTGGCTGGAGAGGTGTAAAGCTTGCCGCCATTGGACTCTGGAGTAGTGGAAACGCGTTCTCTGGAGTGATGAATCACACGTCACCATCTGTCAGTCCGACGGACTAATCTGGGTTTGGCGGATGCCAGGAAAACGCTACCTGCCCGAATGCATAGTTCCAACTGTAAAGTTTGGTGGAGGAGGAATAATTGTCTGGGGACGTTTTTCATGGCCACTTAATCAATGAAAATCTAGACGATTCTGTGCTTCCAACTTTGTGGCAACAGTTTGGGGAAGGACCTTTCCTTGTTTCAGCATGACAATGCCCCCGTGCACAAAGCGAGGTCCATACAGATATGGTTTGTCGAGATCGGTGTGGATGAACTTGACTGGCTTGCACAGAGCCCTGACCTCAACCCCATCGAACAATTTTGGGATGAATTGGAACGCCGACTGCGAGCCAGGCCTAATCGCTCAACATAAGTGACTGACCTCACTAATGCTCTTGTGGCTGAATGGAAGCAAGTCCCCGCAGCAATGTTCAAACATCTAGTGGAAAGCCTTCCCAGAAGAGTGGAGGCTGTTATAGCAGCATGTAGTTTATATTATTATATATACAGTGGGGAGAAGAAGTATTTGATACACTGCCGATTTTGCAGGTTTTCCTACTTACGAAGCATGTAGAGGTCTGTCATTTTTATCATAGGTACACTTCAACTGTGAGAGACGGAATCTAAAACAAAAATCCAGAAAATCACATTGTATGATTTTTAAGTAATTAATTTGCATTGTATTGCATGCCATAAGTATTTGATCACCTACCAACCAGTAAGAATTCCGGCTCTCACAGACCTGTTCGTTTTTCTTTAAGAAGCCCTCCTGTTCTCCACTCATTACCTGTATTAACTGCACCTGTTTGAACTCGTTACCTGTATAAAAGACACCTGTCCACACACTCAATCAAACAGACTCCAACCTTTCCACAATGGCCAAGACCAGAGAGCTGTGTAAGGACATCAGGGATAACATTGTAGACCTGCACAAGGCTGGGATGGGCTACAGGACAATAGGCAAGCAGCTTGGTGAGAAGGCAACCACTGTTGGCGCAATTATTAGAAAATGGAAGAAGTTCAAGATGACGGTCAATCACCCTTGGTCTGGGGCTCCATGCAAGATCTCACCTCGTGGGGCATCAATGATCATGAGGAAGGTGAGGGATCAGCCCAGAACTACACGGCAGGACCTGGTCAATGACCTGAAGAGAGCTGGGACCACAGTCTCAAAGAAAACCATTAGTAACACACTACGCCGTCATGGATTAAAATCCTGCAGCGCAAGCAAGGTCCCCCTGCTCAAGCCAGCGCATGTCCAGGCCCGTCTGAAGTTTGCCAATGACCATCTGGATGATCCAGAGGAGGAATGGGAGAAGATCATGTGGTCTGATGAGACAAAAATAGAGCTTTTTGGTCTAAACTGCACTTGCTGTGTTTGGAGGAAGAAGAAGGATGAGTAGATTCCGTCTCTCACAGTTGAAGTGTACCTATGATAAAAATTACAGACCTCTACATGCTTTGTAAGTAGGAAAACCTGCAAAATCGGCAGTGTATCAAATACTTGTTCGCCCCACTGTATATATAAACAGTATCAGTCAAAAGTTTGGACACACCTACTCATTCATCTTTATTTTTACTATTTTCTACATTGTAGAATAATAATGAAGACATCAAAACTATGAAATAACACATATGGAATCATGTAGTAACCATAAAAGTGTTAAATAAATCAAAATATATTTTAGATTTTAGATTCTTCAAAGTATCCACCCTTTGCCTTGATGACAGCTTTGCACACTCTTGGCATTCTCTCAACCAGCTTTCATGAGGAATGCTTTTCCAACAGTCTTGAAGGAGTAACCACATATGCTGAGCACTTGTTGGCTGCTTTTAATTCACTCTGCGGTCCAACTCATCCCAAACCATCTCAATTGGGTTGAGGTCGGGTGATTGTGGAGGCCAGGTCATCTGATGCAGCACTTCATCACTCTCCTCCTTGGTAAAATAGCCCTTACACAGCCAGGAGGTGCGTTTTGGGTCATTGTCCTGTTGAAAACAAATGATAGTCCCACTAAGTGCAAACCAGATGGGATGGCGTATCGCTGCAGAATGCTGTGGTAGCCATGCTGGTTAACTGTGCCTTGAATTCTAAATGAATCACAGACAATGTCACCAGCAAAGCACCCCATCACCATAACACCTCCTCCTCCATGCTTTACAGTGGGAAATACACATGCAGAGATCATTCGTTCACCCACACCGCGTCTCACAAAGACACGGCGGTTGGAACCAAAAATCTTAAATTTGGACTCCAGACCAAAAGGACAAATTTCCACCTGTCTAATGTCCATTGCTCGTGTTTCTTAGCCCAAGCAAGTCTGTTCTTCTTGTTGGTGTCCTTTAGTAGTGGTTTCTTTGCAGCAATTCGACCATTAAGGCCTGATTCACGCAGTCGCCTCTGAACAGTTGATGTTGAGATGTGTCGGTTACTTGAACTCTGTGAAGCATTTATTTAGGCTGCAATCTGAGGTGCAGTTAACTCTAATGAACTTATCCTCTGCAGCAGAGGTAACTCTGGTTCTTCCATTCCTGTGGCGGTCCTCATGAGAGCCAGTTTCATCATAGCGCTTGATGGTTTTTGCGACTACACTTGAAGAAACTTTCAAAGTTCTTGAAATTTATTTGAGCTTTTCTTGCCATAATATAGACCTGGTCTACCACCCCTACCTTGTCACAACACAACTGATTGGCTCAAATGCATTAAGAAGGAAAGAAATTCCACAAATTAACTTTTAAGAAGGCACACCTGTTAATTGAAATTCGTTCCAGGTGATTACCTCATGAAGCTGGTTGAGAGAATGCCAAGTGTGGGCAAAGCTGTCATCAAGGCAAAGGGTGGCTATTTGAAGAATCTCAAATATAAAATATATTTGATTTGTTTAACACTTTGTTGGTTACTACATGATTCCATATGTGTTATTTCATAGTTTTGAAAACATTTTGTATTTTTTTTATAAAGAAAAACCCTTGAATGAGTAGGTGTGTCCAAACCTTTGACTGGTACTGTATATTATGATAAATATATTTGAAACTTGTGTCTAATTATGGTAAATGGTGAAATAAGAATATCTATCTACAGTGCATTCTGAAAGTATTCAGACCCCTTGACTTTTCCCACATTGTTACGTTTCATCCTTATTCTAAAACTGAATTTAAAAAACACAATACCCCATCATGACAACACAGTTGATTTTTTTTTATTGCAAATGTATTGAAAATAAAAAACTGAAATATCACATTTACATACAGTGAGGGAAAAAAGTATTTGATCCCCTGCTGATTTTGTATGTTTGCCCACTGACAAAGAAATGATCAGTCTATAATTTTAATGGTAGGTTTATTTGAACAGTGAGAAACAGAATAACAACAAAAAAATCCAGAAAATCTCATGTCAAAAATGTTATAAATTGATTTGCATTTTAATGAGGGAAATAAATATTTGACCCCCTCTCAATCAGAAAGATTTCTGGCTCCCAGGTGTCTTTTATACAGGTAACGAGCTGAGATTAGGAGCACACTCTTAAAGGGAGTGCTCCTAATCTCAGCTTGTTACCTGTCCACAGAAGCAATCAATCAATCAGATTCCAAACTCTCCACCATGGCCAAGACCAAAGAGCTCTCCAAGGATGTCAGGGACAAGATTGTAGACCTACACAAGGCTGGAATGGGCTACAAAACCATCGCCAAGCAGCTTGGTGAGAAGGTAACAACAGTTGGTGTGATTATTCGCAAATGGAAGAAACACAAAATAACTGTCAATCTCCCTTGGCCTGGGGCTCCATGCAAGATCTCACCTCGTGGAGTTGCAATGATCATGAGAACGGTGAGGAATCAGCCCAGAACTACATGGGAGGATCTTGTCAATGATCTCAAGGCAGCTGGGACCATAGTCACCAAGAAAACAATTGGTAACACATTATGCCATGAAGGACTGAAATCCTGCAGCGCTCGCAAGGTCCCCCTGCTCAAGAAAGCACATATACATGCCCGTCTGAAGTTTGCCAATGAACATCTGAATGATGCAGTGAAAGTGTTGTGGTCAGATGAGACCAAAATGGAGCTCTTTGGCATCAACTCAACTCGCCGTGTTTGGAGGAGGAGGAATGCTGCCTATGACCCCAAGAACACCATCCCCACCGTCAAACATGGAGGTGGAAACATTATGCTTTGGGGGTGTTTTTCTGCTAAGGGGACAGGACAACTTCACCGCATCAAAGGGACGATGGACGGGGCCATGTACCGTCAAATCTTGGGTGAGAACCTCCTTCCCTCAGCCAGGGCATTGAAAATGGGTCGTGGATGGGTATTCCAGCATGACAATGACCCAAAACACACGGCCAAGGCAACAAAGGAGTGGCTCAAGAAGAAACACATTAAGGTCCTGGAGTGGCCTAGCCAGTCTCCAGACCTTAATCCCATAGAAAATCTGTGGAGGGAGCTGAAGGTTCGAGTTGCCAAACGTCAGGCTCGAAACCTTAATGACTTGGAGAAGATCTGCAAAGAGGAGTGGGACAAAATCCTTCCTGAAATGTGTACAAACCTGGTGGCCAACTACAAGAAACGTCTGACCTCTGTGATTGCCAACAAGGGTTTTGCCACCAAGTACTAAGTCATGTTTTGCAGAGGGGTCAAATACTTATTTCCCTCATTAAAATGCTAATCAATTTATAACATTTTTGACATGCGTTTTTCAGGATTTTTTTGTTGTTATTCTGTCTCTCACTGTTCAAATAAACCTACCATTACAATTATAGACTGATCATTTCTTTGTCAGTGGGCAAACGTACAAAATCAGCAAGGGATCAAATACTTTTTTCCCCTCACTGTAAGTATTCAGACCGTTTACTCAGTGCTTTGTTTAAGCACCTTTGGCAGCGATTACAGCCTCGAGTCTTCTTGGGTATAACCCTACAAACTTGCCGCACCTGTATTTGGGGAGTTTCTCCCATTCTTCTCTGCAAATCCTCTCAAGCTCTGTCAGGTTGGGATGGGGAGCGTTGCTGCACAGCTATTTTCAGGTCTCTCCAGAGATGTTCGATTGGGTTCAAGTCCGGGCTCTGGCTGGGCCACTCAAGGACATTGAGAGACTTGTCCCGAAGCCACTCCTGCGTTGTCTTGGCTGTGTGCTTAGGGTCGTTGTCCTGTTGGAAGGTGTCTTCCATCTGGCCACTCTTCCATAAAGTTCTGATTGGTTGAATGCTGCAGAGATGGTTGTCCTTCTGGAAGGTTCTCCCATCTCCACAGAGGAATTCTGGAGCTTTGGCAGAGTGACCATCGGGCACTTGGTCACCTCCCTGACCAAGGCCCTTCTCTCCTGACTGCTCAGTTTGGTCGGGCAGCCAGGTCTAGGAAGAGTCTTGGTGGTTCCAAACTTCTTCCATTTAAGAATGATGGAGGCCACTGTGTTCTTGGGGACCTTCAATGCTGCAGATATTTTTTGGTACCCTTCCCCAGATCTGTGCCTCGACACAATCCTGTCTCGGAGCTCTACGGACAATTCCTTCGACCTCATGGCTTGGTTTTTGCTCTGACATGACCTGTCAACTGTGGGACCTTATGTAAACAGGTGTGTATCTTTCAAATCATGTCCAATCAATTGAATTTACCACAGGTGGACTCCAATCAAGTTGTAGAAACATCTCAAGGATGATCAATGGGAACAAGATGCACCTGAGCTCAATTTCGAATCTGATAGCAAATGGTACTTATGTAAATAAGGCATTTCTGTTTTCTAAATGTGCAAAAATGTCTAAAAACCTGTTTTCGCTTTGTCATTACGGGGTATTGTGTGTAGATTGATGAGGGGGTAAAACATGATTGAATCTATTTTAGAATAAGGCTGTAATGTAACAGAATGTGGAAAAAGTCAAGGGATTTGAATACTTTCCGAATGCACTGTCTATATATATATATTTTTTCCTTCTCTATTATTTCCCCCTAAACCAATGCAATTTTCTACATCATTTCCGAACCCCCATATATATTTTTGAATAAATATATATATATTATTTTAAATATGTATATATATATTTTTTTTTTCTTCTATTTTCTTATCTATTGTTTTTCCCCAACCCCTCCTTAATTGGAGTAAACTAATGGACAACAACACTTAGGCTTCCACTTCCAGCTTGTACTATATACATTTCACAGGACAGTATATTTTACATTAGTTATCTTTTGTTTGTTTTTAGTGCCAGCCTTCAGCTACCCTCAACCCCTCCCATCTATTTCTGAACACCATCCAGTTTTGATTTCTAGCTGCCATATATTTTATATATATTTTTCCACATACTGTGGGGAAAAAAAAGTATTTAGTCAGCCACCAATTGTGCAAGTTCTCCCACTTAAAAAGATGAGAGAGGCCTGTAATTTTCATCATAGGTACACGTCAACTATGACAGACAAATTGAGAAAAAATGTCTCCAGAAAATCACATTGTAGGATTTTTTATGAATTTATTTGCAAATTATGGTGGAAAATAAGTATTTGGTCACCTACAAACAAGCAAGATTTCTGGCTCTCACAGACCTGTAACTTCTTCTTTAAGAGGCTCCTCTGTCCTCCACTCGTTACCTGTATTAATGGCACCTGTTTGAACTTGTTATCAGTATAAAAGACACCTGTCCACAACCTCAAACAGTCACACTCCAAACTCCACTATGGCCAAGACCAAAGAGCTGTCAAAGGACACCAGAAACACAATTGTAGACCTGCACCAGGCTGGGAAGACTGAATCTGCAATAGGTAAGCAGCTTGGTTTGAAGAAATCAACTTTGGGAGCAATTATTAGGAAATGGAAGACATACAAGACCACTGATAATCTCCCTCGATCTGGGGCTCCACGCAAGATCTCACCCCGTGGGGTCAAAATGATCACAAGAACGGTGAGCAAAAATCCCAGAACCACACGGGGGGACCTAGTGAATGACCTGCAGAGAGCTGGGACCAAAGTAACAAAGCCTACCATCAGTAACACACTACGCCGCCAGGGACTCAAATCCTGCAGTGCCAGACGTGTCCCCCTGCTTAAGCCAGTACATGTCCAGGCCCGTCTGAAGTTTGCTAGAGTGCATTTGGATGATCCAGAAGAGGATTGGGAGAATGTCATATGGTCAGATGAAACCAAAATATAACTTTTTGGTAAAAACTCAACTCGTCATGTTTGGAGGACAAAGAATGCTGAGTTGCATCCAAAGAACACCATACCTACTGTGAAGCATGTGGGTGGAAACATCATGCTTTGGGGCTGTTTTTCTGCAAAGGGACCAGGACGACTGATCCGTGTAAAGGAAAGAATGAATGAGGCCATGTATCGTGAGATTTTGAGTGAAAACCTCCTTCCATCAGCAAGGGCATTGAAGATGAAACGTGGCTGGGTCTTTCAGCATGACAATGATCCCAAACACACCGCCCGGGCAACGAAGGAGTGGCTTCGTAAGAAGCATTTCAAGGTCCTGGAGTGGCCTAGCCAGTCTCCAGATCTCAACCCCATAGAAAATCTTTGGAGGGAGTTGAAAGTCCGTGTTGCCCAGCGACAGCCCCAAAACATCACTGCTCTAGAGGAGATCTGCATGGAGGAATGGGCCAAAATACCAGCAACAGTGTGTGAAAACCTTGTGAAGACTTACAGAAAACGTTTGACCTGTGTCATTGCCAACAAAGGGTATATAACAAAGTATTGAGAAACTTTTGTTATTGACCAAATACTTATTTTCCACCATAATTTGCAAATAAATTCATTAAAAATCCTACAATGTGATTTTCTGGATTTTTTTTTCTCATTTTGTCTGTCATAGTTGACGTGTACCTATGATGAAAATTACAGGCCTCTCTCATCTTTTTAAGTGGGAGAACTTGCACAATTGGTGGCTGACTAAATACTTTTTTCCCCCACTGTATATTTTCCACTTTGTTGTTTCACAAAAGTTCTGAACCTTCCTATTTTCATACTTTCTACAGATTGTAAATTAAAGATAAAAATGTTTGCTAACAGCATTATATTATTGATCGATTAACTATTACTTTTACAAATCACCCAGCAGTGCCATTTGCAGAGTTAGCTCCAAGTAAATGTTGCAATTTTTCGGCCATCCCTGAACCTGCGACCAAAAACAAGCTACATATGGGCAGCACCAAAACAAGTGGTCTAATCTAATGGTACTCCACCAGCTAGGTACGAGGTCGTAGGATCAGCTTTGAGAAAATCCTTGTATATTACGCTCTCCCATCTGGGGGGCTTTGGATTTTGGACCTACCCTGCCAGGCAGGCTCAGACACTTGAGGGGACGGCGCTGCTTTAGTGGGGTCTCTGACCGCGTTCACCTTTCTGTCATGGCTGCGTAGGCTACTTGCTATATAAAACGGATAAGGACTTCTCCTTAGTGGGTTGGTCGCTCAGATGGGTGTCCAGGATATAGGGTTGGCACCGTTCCATCATGATAGGACAAAAATAAACAAACTACATATTTTTATTTTAAAATGTATATCCCATAGTGAATACTGTCGCTTTGTCACAACTCCTGCTCACAGACACACACACGGGCAACCATTTTCCTCACTCACTTAACGTACATACCCACCTGTATACACCTGCACTGTACCTTTTATGTCCACTGTTCGTCGTGTTTTTATTTCTACCTTGTTGATTCCTGCCTAATTTTGGACTTTTGTGTTCCAGTTCCTTATTATTTGATGAATCGTCGTATAATTTATCTATTTATAAATAATATACATAAAATATGGAATACAAATTATTTTACAACATTCCTTAAACTTCAATAGTATTTATACATTTCTTTATTAATTGTTGTATTTTATTATTTCCTTTTAAAAATTACATTAATTAATTAAATTAATAGTGTTGATGTTCCATTTTATTTAGAATTGGCATGGAGTGGTCTTGGATTATCAACGTACAGTTGAAGTCGGAAGTTTACATACACCTTAGCCGAATACATTTAAACTCAGTTTTTCACAATTCCTGACATTTAATCCTAGTAAAAATTCCCTGTCTCAGGTCAGTTAGGATCACCACTTTATTTTAAGAATGTGAAATGTCAGAATATTAGTAGAGAGAATGATTTATTTCAGCTTTTTTTTATTTCATCACATTCCCAGTGGGTCAGAAGTTTACATACACTCAATTGGTATTTGGTAGCATTGCCTTTAAATTGTTTAACTTGGGTCAAACTTTTTGGGTAGCCTTCCACAAGCTTCCCACAATAAGTTGGGTGAATTTTGGCCCATTCCTCCTGACAGAGCTGGTGTAACTGAGTCAGGTTTGTAGGCATCCTTGCTCGCATACACTTTTTCAGTTCTGCCCACAGATTTTCTATAGAATTGAGGTCAGGGCTTTCCAATACCTTGACTTTGTTGTCCTTACGCCATTTTGCCATAACTTTGGAAGTATGCTTGGGGTCATTGTCCATTTGGAAGACCCATTTGCGACCAAGCTTTAACTTCCTGACTGATGTCTTGAGATGTTGCTTCAATATATCCACATAATTTTCCTTCCTCATGATGCCATCTATTTTGTGAAGTGGACCAGTCCCTCCTGCAGCAAAGCACCCCTACAGCATGATGCTGCCACCTCTGTGTTTCATGATTGGGATGATGTTCTTTGGCTTGCAAGTACCCCCTTTTTCCTCCAAACATAACAATGGTCATTATGGCCAAACAGTTCTATATTTGTTTCATCAGACCAGAGGACATTTCTCCAAAAAGTACGATCTTTGTCCCCATGTGCAGTTGCAAACCGTAGTCTGTCTTTTTTTATGGTGGTTTTGGAGCAATGGCTTCTTCCTTGCTGAGCGGCCTTTCAGGTTATGTCGATGTAGGACTCGTTTTACTGTGGATATAGATTATTTTGTACCTGTTTCCTCCAGCATGTTCACAAGGTCCTTTCCTGTTGTTCTGGGATTGATTTGCACTTTTCGCACCAAAGTACGTTCATCTCTAGGAGACAGAACACGTCTCCTTCCTGAGCGGTATGACGGCTGCGTGGTCCCATGGTGTTTATACTTGCGTACTATTGTTTGTACAGATTGCTCCGAAGGATGAACCAGACTTGTGGAGGTCTACAATGTTTTTTCTGAGGTCTTGGCTGATTTCTTTTGATTTTCCCATGATGTCAAGCAAAGAGGCACTGAGTTTGAAGGTAGGCCTTGAAATACATCCACAGGTACACCTCCAATTGACTTAAATGATGTCAATTAGCCTATCAGAAGCTTCTAAAGCCATGACATCATTTTCTGGCATTTTCCAAGCTGTTTAAAGGCACAGTCAACTTAGTGTATGTAAACTTCTGACCCACTTGAATTGTGATACAGTGAATTATAAATGAAATAATCTGTCTGTAAACAATTGTCGGAAAAATTACTTGTGTCATGCACAAAGTAGATGTCCTAACGGACTTGCCAAAACTATAGTTTGTTAACTAGAAATGTGTGGAGTGGTTGAAAAACAAGTTTTAATGACTCCAACCTAAGTGTATGTAAACTTTCCGACTTCAACTGTATAGCTTGTCGACTACGAGAGCTACACGTCTCCTTTTTAGTCTATTGTCTTTGAAGAGTGGATACTTTGCGCCGTTCATGCCTATTTTAAAGCCGGCGAGTCTTTTGCCCAGACTTTTAACCATTATTTTATCTTTAAAGGATGCAAATTTGGCAACGACTAGGTGCTCGTATCGCTGTCGCCTGGGATCTGCAGTAACCATGAATTCTTTCACCACACATTCTTCATCCTCTTTAAGTCCGGTAAGCACCAGATTTTCACGCATCTAGTCTGTACAGTAGGGATTCTTTTAACAACTTGTTCTCTCTTTTAAGTTCGTTAACGTCAGCTTCGATAACATTGACTGTACCCTTCAGCTTTTTAAGTTAATTACCGTGCAGAAAATAGGTCATCCGTGTCAGTAGAAGAGTCTCTTTTTCTGTTTACTCTCCGCCATGTGGTTTGTTTCGACTGCGTTGGTAGTGTTTGTCTATAACATTCTCTAGCCTTACAAGTTGTTTGGAGTTATTTTCCAGTTTAAATGTTGTTGCCCACGAGCGAGCAGATTAGTGTAAAAGTACTATTATCTGGTCCGTTTTAGGGACATTCATTTCTAAAGCTTTTTTTTAACAAGGCATTCAGGAGGCATTCTGCACCGCCATCTTCAGTCCACCACAGTCGTTGTGATTGTTAATAGGACAATTGATCGCTACAATCATCAAACTAGTAGTAGTAGTAGTAGTTTAAAGGATAATAATGAAAATAATATAAACTATTCATAATTATTGCATAAATTCAGGCAATTTATTACAATATTGATTTTTGTCCATATCGCCCAGCTCTATTTCCTGTTTCTGTAGAGGGACTGGCAAACTGCAAATCAGATCTGTGACATTATGGTGTCTGTGACATCACGGTGTCTGTGACATCACGGTGTCTGTGACATCACGGTGTCTGTGACATCACGGTGTCTGTGACATCACGGTGTCTGTGACATCACGGTGTCTGTGACATCACGGTGTCTGATGGAAAGATGCATCTAATGAAGGCTGCATCCCAAAACGACACCCTGTTCCATAGGGCTCTGGTCAAAAGTAGTGCACTATTTAGAGAATTGGGTACCATTTGGGACGAGGCCGTGGCAAGAGAGAAGGGGGCAAGCGATACGAGGGTGGTCGATTCATAAAATCTTCAGGATGAAATTGACTTTGGGGGTTTTGACATGGTAAATATCTACATGCATACATCTACTGAATAAGAAATAAACACAACATGGAACAATTTCAAAGGTTTTACTGAGTTACGTTTCATATGAGGAAATCAGTCAAATGAAATAAATTCATTAGGCCCTAATCTATGGATTTCACATGACAGGGAATACAGATTTGCAACTGTTGGTCACAGATACCTTTAAAAAAAAGGTAGGGGTGTGGATCAGAAAACCAGCCAGTATCTGGTGTGACCACCATTTGTCTCATGCAGCGCGACACCTCTCCTTCGCATAGAGTTGATCTGTCACACCCTGGCTATGGGACTCTAGTTGTTGAGCCAGGGTGTGTTTGTTCTATGTGGTGTGTTTCTATGTTGGGGGTTCTAGTTCGTCTATTTCTATGTTTTGCCTGAGTGACTCCCAATCAGAGGCAACAAGTGTCAGCTGTTGGCTGGTTGTCTCTGATTGGGAGCCATATTTATACTGTATGTTTTCCCTTTGTGTTTGTGGGTTTTTGTTCCGTGTTCGGTCATTGATACCGTTGGACGTCACGAGTCGTTTCTTGTTTTGTATTGAGTTTAAACTTTAACTAATTAAAGTATGTTTGTTCATCACGCTGCGCCTTGGTCTCTCCCTGACGATCGTGACAGAAAAACCCACCAAAACTGGACCAAGCAGCGTGAAAAGGAGAGAGGAAGGACTTGGGATCGATGGAGTAGGGGTCTCGACTGGGCTAAGCCGAGTGAAGAGCAGAGAGGGTGGACTTGGGAACAGTGGAGGAAGAGTCTCGACTGGGTCAAGCCTAATGAAGAGCAGAATGGCTGGAGTTGGAGGCAGAAGAGCGAGAGTTGGGCGAAAACTATAGAGGCCTGGCCCACGGGGAGGAGAGACCCCCAGAACATTTTTAGGGGGGGGGCTCACGACGTCGGGGCAGCAGGAGGCCGCGATAGAGTGGTCCAGCGGGTTGGCAGAGGAGGCCGCCATGTTAAGGGGGCCACTGGTCACTAAGGGGAAGGAAAGTGTGGAGGCACGGCGAGAGGTACTGGGGTGTGTTACCAGTCCGGTCCGGCCCGTTCCTGATCCCCGCGTAGGGCCAGGGGTGTGTGTCCCCAGTGCGGTCCGGTCTGTTCCTGTTCCTCGCATCAAGCCTGTGGTGCGCGTCGCCAGCCCGATCCGGCCCGTTCCTGCTCCCCGCACCAAGTCAGTGGTGCGCTTCGTCAGTCCGGCACGGCCCGTGCCTGCTCCCCGCACCAAGCCTACGGTGTGCGTCGCCAGCCCGGCCCGGCCTGTTCCTGCCCCTCGCACCAAGCCTACGGTGCGCATCGCCAGCCCGGTAAGGCCCGTTGCTGCTCCACGCACCAAGCCTACGGTGCGCGTCGCCAGCCCGGCCTGTTCCTGCCACTCGCACCAAGTCTACGGTGCGCGTCGCCAGCCTCGGCCCGGCCTGTTCCTGCCACTCGCACCAAGTCTACGGTGCGAGTCGTCAGCCTGGTCCAGCCCGTTCCTGCTACTCGCACCAAGCCAGGGGTGCGAGTCGTCAGCCTGGTCCAGCCCGTTCCGGCCACTCGCACCAAGCCAGGGGTGCGAGTCGTCAGTCCAGTGAGGCCCGTTGCTGCTCCACGCACCAAGCCAGGGGTGCGTATCGTCAGCCAGGTCCGGTCCTTTCCTGCCTCACGCACCAAGCCAGGGGTGCGCGTCGTCTGTCCGGCACAACCCGTGCCTGGGTCACCGGTGCCTAACCAGGTACCGGTCAACGGCTCCACTACGGAGTTGAAGCTAACCGCTCCTGCTACGTCCAGTCCAGCTCTAGCCAGCGGGGCCAGACCGGACCAGGGGCGCTATGGGGGGTTTGTTGGAGGGTGGTGGGCAAGCCCGGAGCCAGAACCGCCGCCGAGGAGGTATGCCCACCCAGCCCTCCCCTGTTTTGCTCTTTTTGAGGCGCGGTCGCAGTCCTTTAGGGGGGGGTACTGTCACACCCTGGCTATGGGACTCTAGTTGTTGAGCCAGGGTGTGTTTGTTCTATGTGGTGTGTTTCTATGTTGGGGGTTCTAGTTCATCTATTTCTATGTTTTGCCTGAGTGACTCCCAATCAGAGGCAACGAGTGTCAGCTGTTGGCTGGTTGTCTCTGATTGGGAGCCATATTTATACTGTATGTTTTCCCTTTGTGTTTGTGGGTTTTTGTTCCGTGTTCGGTCATTGATACCGTTGGACGTCACGAGTCGTTTCTTGTTTTGTATTGAGTTTAAACTTTAACTAATTAAAGTATGTTTGTTCATCACGGTGCGCCTTGGTCTCTCCCTGACGATCGTGACATGATCAGGCTATTGATTGTGGCCTGTGGAATGTTATCCTCCTCCTCTTCCACGGCTGTGCAAAGTTGTAGGATGTTGGCGGGAACTGGAACACGCTGTTATACACATCGATCTAGAGCATCCCAAACATGCTCAATGGGTGAAATGTCTGGTGAGTATGCAGGCCATGGAAGAACTGGGACATTTTCAGCTTCCAGGAATTGTGTACAGATCCTTGCGACATGGCACTGTGCATTATCATGCTGAAACATAAGGTGATGGCGGCAGATGAATGGCACGACAATGGGCCTCAGGATATCGTCACGATATCGCTGTGCATTCAAATTTCCATCGATAAAATGGAATTGTATTCATTGTCCGTAGCTTATGCCTGCCTGCCCATACCATAACCCCACCGCCACCATGGCGTACTCTGTTCACAACGTTGACATCAGCAAACCGCTCGCCCACACAACGCCATCTGCCCGGTACAGTTGAAACCAGGATTAATCCATGAAGAGCACACTTCTCCAGCGTGCCAGTGGCCAATCGAAGGTGAGAATTTGCCCACTGAAGTCGGTTACGACGCCGAATTGCAGTCAGGTCAAGACCCTGGTGAGGACGACGAGCACGTAGATGAGCTTCCATGAGACGGTTTCTGACAGATTGAGCAGAAATTCTTTGGTTGTGCAAACCCACAGTTTCATCAGCTGTCTGAGTGGCTGGTCTCAGACGATTCCGCAGGTGAAGAAGCCGGATGTGGAGGTCCTGGGCTGGCGTGGTTACATGTGGTCTGCGGTTGTGAGGCCGGTTGGACGTAATGCCAAATTCTCTAAAATTACGTTCGAGGTGGCTTATTGTAGAGAAATTACCATTAAATTATCTGGCAAAAGCTCTGGTGGACCTTCCTGCAGTCAGCATGTCAATTGCACGCTCCCTCAAAACATGAGACATCTGTGGTATTGTGTTGTTTCACAAAACTGCACATTTTAAAGTGACCTTTTATTGTCCCCAGCACAAGGTGCACCTGTGTAATGATCATGCTGTTTAATCGGCTTCTTGATATGCCACACCTGCCCGGTGGATGGATTATCTTGGCAAAGGAGAAATGCTCACTAACAGGGATGTCAAGAAATGTGTGCAAAAATGTGAAAGAAATAAGCTTTTTGTGCGTATAGAACATTTCTGGGATCTTTTATTTCAGCTCATGAAACATGGGACCAACACTTTACATGTTGCATTCATATTTTTGTTCAATGTACATACATTAGCTGAAAGCTAGAATCCGCAGTTTCAACATCCATTTTTGGACTTAAAAAACTGATGATATACAGTGGCTTGCGAAAGTATTCACCCCCCTTGGCATTTTTCCTAATTTGTTGCCTTACAACCTGGAATTAAAATGGATTTTTTTGGGGTTTGTATCATTTGATTTACACAACATGCCTACCACTTTGAATATGCAAAATATTTTTGAGTGTGAAACAAACAAGAAATAAGACAAAAAAAACAGAAAACTTGAGTGTGCATAACTATTCACCCCCCCAAAGTCAATACTTTGTAGAGCCACCTTTTGCAGCAATTACAGCTGCAAGTATCTTGGGGTATGTCTCTAAAAGCTTGGCACATCTAGCCACTGGGATTTTTGCCCATTCTTCAAGGCAAAACTGCTCCAGCTCCTTCAAGTTGGATGGGTTCCGCCTGGTGTACAGCAATCTTTAAGTCATACCACAGATTCTCAATTGGATTGAGCTCTGGGCTTTGACTAGGCCATTCCAAGACATTTACATTTTTCCCTTAAACCACTCGAGTGTTGCTTTAGCAGTATGCTTAGGGTCATTGTCCTGATGGAAGGTGAACCTCCGTCCCAGTCTCAAACCTCTGGAAGACTGAAACAGGTTTCCTCAAGAATTTCCCTGTATTTAGCGCCATCCATCATTCCTTCAATTCTGACCAGTTTCCCCAGTCCCTGCTGATGGTGTTCTCGGGGTGATGAGAGGTGTTGGGTTTGCGCCAGACATAGCGTTTTCCTTGATGGCCAAAAAGCTCAATTTTTGTCTCATCTGACCAGAGTCCCTTCTTCCAAATGTTTGGGGAGTCTCCCAAATGCCTTTTGGCAAACACCAAACCTGTTTGCTTATTTTTTTCTTTAAGCAATTGCTTTTTTCTGGCCACTCTTCCGTAAAGCCCAGCTCTGTGGAGTGTACGGCTAAAACTGGTTCTATAGACAGATACTCCAATCTCCGCTGTGGAGCTTTGCAGCTCCTTCAGGGTTATCTTTGGTCTCTTTGTTGCCTCTCTGATTAATGCCCTGCTTGCCTGGTCCGTGAGTTTTGGTGGGCGGCCCTCTCTTGGCAGGTTTTTTTATAATGGATTTAATTGTGCTCCGTGGGATGTTCAAAGTGTCAGATTTTTTTTTATAACCCAACCCTGATCTGTACTTCTCCACAACTTTGTCCCTGACCTGTTTGGAGAGCTCCTTGGTCTTCATGGTGCCGCTTGCTTGGTGGTGCCCCTTGCTTAGTGGTGTTGCAGACTCTGGGGCCTTTCAGAACAGGTGTATATATACTGAGATCATGTGACAGATCATGTGACACATAGATTGCACACAGGTGGACTTTATTTAACTAATTATGTGACTTCTGAAGGTAATTGGTTGCACCAGATCTTATTTAGGGACTTCATAGCAAAGGGCACATATGCACGCACCACTTTTCAGCTATTTATTTTTTAGAATTTTTTGAAAGAAGTGATTTTTTTCATTTCACTTCACCAATATGGACTATTTTGTGTATTTCCATTACATGAAATCCAAATAAAAATCAATTTAAATTACAGGTTGTAATGCAAATAAAATAGGAAAAACGCCAAGGGGGATGACTACTTTTGCAAGGCACTGTATACCCATTGATTCTTGAAGAATATAACTTAGAAATGCCTCATGAGCATAGTTCAAAATGTCATACCCCATCAGAAACCAAAATATAAGCTTATTTTACTCCAATGTTTGAAAACAATGTAAATGTAAACAAACATGGATAAAACTATAATTTCGATATCATGGATGGTCAGTCCTTGCATCCACAGCTCTATGTATGAATTCTGAGATTTTTTACATTTCTCCAGGCCCATCCCTCAGCTTTTTACCAAAACAGAGACGAGGATAGCTTTGTTATTGTTTCAACTGCGGATTCTAGCTTTAACGTGAGTTGTTACACTGTGCATTGAGCCCCTCTAGCAAAAAAAATAAAGAATGAGATTTTGTAATGGCTGGTACCTGATGGGGATGTTAGAATGTTGGAATATTTGGAACGAGACCTAATCGTGGTTTCACAGGGGACCCTGAGGACGCCCCTGGTGTTGGTGTGTGTGTGTAATCATCTTTGTAATTACGGCAAGCGTGAACACGTGCTCATCATGAATAATGCAGCCCAGAGCTCCAGGGCCGATCTGCACACACACACACACGCACACACACACACACACACACACACACACACACACACTGAGGTGGCTCCAGGGCCGATCTGCACACGCACGCACACACACGCACACACACACACACACACACACACAAACGCACACACACACGCACACACACACGCACACACACACGCACACGCACACGCACACGCACACACACACGCACACGCACACACACACGCACACACACACGCACGCACACACACACTGAGGTGGCTTCAGGGCCGTTCTACATGTTTCATGTTCTCTCGGCAGCGAGCAATCGGTGCGAACGAGCGAGCCAATCTGTCACAGGGAAACGGGGATGCCAGAGAGACGTCTGAGCCAATTTGGATTAAAGCCTCCGTAGTCGAGTACTGTGGGCTGTTCTGTAGCACAAGGGCTGATCCCAAATGGCACAAAGGTCAAAAGGTAGTTTGAACATCCTCTAACACATTCCAATGCTTGCTTTTAAGTAAAATAATTGGATTATTGCATCCTGTGATCTCCCTAATTATAATGGAACCAGGCTTACAATTCTCCAATCATTACTCTATATTTAGTTCCCCTCTAATAAGAAGGTGCAGCGAAGCACAACAAAATGCTACGACTCTATTTCCTGCTCTTTGCCTCACAAGGACATTAATACTGTAGATGTAACATCACCTAAACACCCCCCGAAGTATAATCTGGCATTTAAAACCCCCATGTGCTGTGAATTCATTAAACACTACTGCCTATATTACACATGGGTACCTGTGTGTGTGTGTGTGTGTGTGTGTGTGTGTGTGTGTGTGTGTGTGTGTGTGTGTGTGTGTGTGTGTGTGTGTGTGTGTGTACAACAGTTGGAGGGCAAACAGAGCTCTCTTTCCGTGACCTATTTTCCAAAAAGCTACTGCACCTTCTAAAACAAAAACGGATACACATTTTTTTCTAGTTCACGGCTCTACAGTTCTTCTATGAACAACAATGCTTTCTCAGAGGTCTGGCATCAAGCAGGCCTGGGTGACAGTCTGTCTCTGCTCTCTTGCCAGGTCCTTATGAAGGAGCACAAACTGTTCTAGAACCAGGTTGGGTCCAAGTAGTTAAAAGGGACATTTCAAAATGTTTACATTTCATATTCATAATCTCCAGCACCACCCCAACAACACCAATGAAAATGGCGCGTTTCTAGGCCGATGACATCATCCGGAAACCAACTATGAGAAGGAAAAGTCTCCTGAGTGGCGCAGTGGTCTAAGGCACTGCATCGCAGTGCTAACTGTGCCACTAGAGATCCTGGTTCGAATCCAGGCTCTGTCGCGACCGGGAGACTCATGGGTGGCGCACAATTGGCCTAGCGTCGTCCAGGGTAGGGGAGGCAATGGCCGGCAGGGGATGTAGCTCAGTTGATAGAGCATGGCGTTTGCAACACCAGGGTTGTGGGTTCGATTCCCACGGAGGGCCAGTATAAAAATATATATATGTATTCACTAACTGTAAGTCGGTCTGGATAAGAGTGTCTGCTAAATGACTAAAATGAAAAGGTTACTAGACTTTGCCTGCTCATAGTTGGCTAAAATCACATGATGCACACCATGGTGAAATTTTTTTGAAATGTCCCTTTTTTAGGAGGCAGTTATTGATTATAATCTGTAATAAATATCACTAGCCTATAACATACCACACAAATCAAGTTACCAATTAATTACTTGAAAGCAGTTACATAAGCTCAGGACATAGGTGGCTGCTGCCTCCACTGTTCCAATCAAAAACGGACTGTTTTCACACACCGCTGCCCTGAGAGAATCAGAGTGTCCCAAATGGCACCCTATTTCCTATGTAGTGCACTACCGGCTTATGGTTCCTGGTCTAAAATACTGCACTATATAGGCAATAGGGTGCCATTTGGGATGCAGTCGCAGATGAAATATTCAGTGGGGCGGTTTTAAGCCCTTCACTGTTCAGGGAACCTTCTCTTGTTAACAAACTGAGAGTTAACAACATCTAACACGCTGGATCAACCAGGATTCTGACTGCTACAGGAGCTAGAAGCTGGATCAACCAGGATTCTGACAGCTACAGGAGCTAGAAGCTGGATCAACCAGGATTCTGACAGCTACAGGAGCTAGAAGCTGGATCAACCAGGATTCTGACAGCTACAGGAGCTAGAAGCTGGATCAACCAGGATTCTGACAACTACAGTAGCTAGAAGCTGGATCAACCAGGATTCTGACAGCTACAGGAGCTAGAAGCTGGATCAACCAGGATTCTGACAGCTACAGTAGCTAGAAGCTTGGTCAACCAGGATTCTGACAACTACAGTAGCTAGAAGCTGGATCAACCAGGATTCTGACAGCTACAGTAGCTAGAAGCTTGGTCAACCAGGATTCTGACAACTACAGGAGCTAGAAGCTGGGTCAACCAGGATTCTGACAACTACAGTAGCTAGAAGCTGGATCAACCAGGATTCTGACAGCTACAGGAGCTAGAAGCTGGATCAACCAGGATTCTGACAGCTACAGTAGCTAGAAGCTGGATCAACCAGGATTCTGACAACTACAGGAGCTAGAAGCTGGGTCAACCAGGATTCTGACAACTACAGTAGCTAGAAGCTGGATCAACCAGGATTCTGACAGCTACAGGAGCTAGAAGCTGGATCAACCAGGATTCTGACAACTACAGTAGCTAGAAGCTTGGTCAACCAGGATTCTGACAACTACAGTAGCTAGAAGCTTGGTCAACCAGGATTCTGACAACTACAGTAGCTAGAAGCTTGTTCAACCAGGATTCTGACAGCTACAGTAGCTAGAAGCTGGATCAACCAGGATTCTGACAACTACAGTAGCTAGAAGCTAGGTCAACCAGGATTCTGACAACTACAGTAGCTTGCTTCTGATGCCTCTATGTTCTCTCTATGTTCTCTATAGCTGCGTCTCAAATGGCACCCTTTTCCCTACATAGTGCACTACTTTTGACCAGGACCCATCGGGGAATAGGTTACCATTTGGAACACAGACTATATGTTTTATCAGATCATATGTAAGCCATCCCCCATAGCCAACAGGCAGAAGCAGACTGGCCATAGGGCAGTTCGGGCAAATGCCAGATGGGCTGGTCCAATTTTTAGTTTTTAGACAGAATGATCGTTATTTGGCTAATAATGTGGGCCTCAAGAAAAAAAGGAATGCCCGGGCCAATTTGTGGTCCCAGTCTGTCCCTGACGACAGGCCAACCCTTAATGACTGACTGATATATTATTTATCTGTTATTGCAGCGGGCATCAATTATGCATCAGGAATCATTAACTATTCAGGGAAAGGGTCAGAGCTCTGAACAATAAAGAAGGTTTTTTAAATAGCGGCCGAAGACACAAAGACAGAGCCTGAATTGGACAGATACCTGGGAGGGTACCGCTATAATTGGGACAGATAAATATTATATTCCTTGTCCAGACAGGACCCAGTTGGTGCTGATGGTGGTCTAGTCTAGTGTCGGAGGTGTATGTGTGTGCTCAACTCTCTGCGCCTGAGGTTTCTCTGAGTGTGTGTGTGGGGGTGTATGTGTGTGTGTGTGTGTGTGTGTGTGTGTGTATGTGTATGTGTCTGTGTGTGTGTGTGTGTGTGTGTGTGTGTGTGTGCTCAACTGTCAGCCTGAGGTTTGTATTATGGTTGTCTTGCCTCATCAATCAGAGGATGATGACGGGGAAGACAACATCGCTGTGCTGCTGCACGCTGGTATCAGGCTAACTTTAATTTCAAATACAAATGTAACAGAGTTAGATTCGTAACCTCACTCAGCATCTTGAAACGTCTCCACTCCTCCTATTGAGGCTAGCTTTTCTATAACGTAATTGACTAAGACGTTGTCAAGCGGACGGTTAAGTGTGTCTCTGGTTCGAGGATCTCTGGCTCTAGGAGATTAAACGAGGTAGCACAGTGAGACCGACAGAACACAGTGAGACCGACAGAACACAGTGAGACCGACAGAACACAGTGAGACCAACAGAACACAGTGAGACCAACAGAACACAGTTAGACCGTTTCTGTAAGGTGCTCCTGAAGGTAGGGAGGGACAGTTCCTCTTGCTGCTCCGTAGGCAAGTACCATGGTTTTGTAGTGGATGCGAGCTTCGACTGGAAGCCAGTGGAGTGTGCGGAGGAACGGGGTGACTTGGAAGGACTTGGGAAGGTTGACAACCAGGTGGGCTGCGGCGTTCTGGATAAGTTGCAGGGGTTTGATGGCCCACGCGGGGATCCCAGCCAACAGCGAGTTGCAGTAATCAAGAAGGGAGATGACTAGTGCCTGGATTAGGACCTGCGCCGCTTCCTGTGTGAGGTAGGGTCGTACTTTACGGATGTTGTAGAGCATGAACCTGCAGGAGCGAGTCACCGCTTTGATGTTTGCAGAGAATGGCAGGGTGTTGTCCAGGGTCACTCCAAGGTTCTTTGCATTCCGTGAGGGGGACACCATTGAGTTGTCAACCGTGATGGAGAGGTCTTGGAGCGGGCAGGCCTTCCCCTGGAGGAAGAGCAGTTCCGTCTTGTCGAGGTTGAGCTTGAGGTGATGGGCCGACATCCAAGCTGAGATGCAGTATCTGCCAGGCATGCAGAGATGTGTGTCGCCACCTGGGTGTCAGAAGGGGGGAAGGTGAAAGTAGTTGAGTGTCATCCGCATTGCAATGATAGGAGAGACCATGTGAGGACATGACAGAGCCGAGTGACTTGGTGTATAGAGAAAAGAGGAGGGGGGCTAGAACCGAGCCCTGGTGGACACCAGTGGTGAAAGTACATGGTGCAGACACAGATCCTCTACATGTCACCTGGTAGAAGCGGCCTGCAGAGCCTGAGACACCCAGCCCTGAGAGGGTGGAGAGGTGGAGCTGATGTTTTACGGTGTTGAAGGCAGCAGATAGATCTAGAAGGATGAGAACAGAGGAGAGAGTCAGCTTTGGAAGTGTGGAGAGCCTTCGTGACACAGAGGAGAGCAGTCTCGGTTGAGTGACCCGTCTTGAAGCCTGACCCGTCTTAAAGCCTGACTCGTTAGGGTCAAGAAGAACGTTCTGAGAGAGATAGAGAGAGAGTTGGTCAGAGACAGCACATTCAAGTGTTTTGGAAAGAAAAGAAAGAAGGGATACCGGTCTGTAGTTTTTGACGTCAGAGGGGCTGAGTGTTGGTTTCTTGAGAAGGGGAAGTCCTCCATTTTGGAGTCAGAGCCAGTGGTCAGGGATGAGTTGATGAGGAAAGTGAGGAACTCTTTTCAAAGTGGTTGACAAAGTCGTCCACAGAGAGGAAAGGGGGAGGGGTGGAGGATTTAGGAGGAAGGAGCAGGTGGAAAATAGTTCTCAGGTTAGAGGCAGAAGCTTGACATTTTTGAGTGATAGAAAGTGGCTTTAGCAGCCGATACAGTGGACGAGAAGGTAGAGAAGAGGGAGTGAAAGGATGATAGGTTTTTCCAGAAGTTTAGTTTTCCTTCATTTTCGCTCAGTTGCCCGCAGCCCTGTTCTGTAAGCTTGCAATGAATCACTCAGCCATTGAGCAGGAGGGGAGGGCCAAGCCTGCCGAGAGAAAAGAGGTCAGTGTGAGTTATAGGATGCAGAAAGGAAGGAGAGTAGGGTCGAGGAGGTCGAATCAGGAGACAGGAGGGAGAAACATTTAGCAGAAGGGGGAGATGATAGGATAGAAGAGGAGAGAGTAGAGGGAGAGAGAGAGCGAAGATTGCGACGGTGCATTACCATCTGGGTAGGGGCTGAGTGGGTAGGATTGGAGGAGAGGGAGAGAAAAGGAAACAATGTAGTGATCACAGACCTGGAGGGTGGTTGCAGTGAGATTAGTAGGTGAACAGACTCTAGTAAATATGAGGTCAAGCGTATAGCCTGCCTTGTGAGTGACAGCAGACTGGGAAAGGGTGAGGTCAAAAGAGGCAAGGAGGGGAAAGAAAGAGGTGGAAATAAATGAATCGAAGGCAGACGTCGGGAGGTTGAAGTCGCCCAGTATGATGAGCGGTAATCCATTGTCAGGAAATGATCTTATCAAGGTGTCAAACTCAATGAGGAACTCTCTAAAAGCACCTGGTGGGGCGATAGATGACAACAATGTTAAGCTGAAGTAGACAAGTGACAGTGACCGCATGGAATTCAAATGAGGAGATGGACAGGTGAGTGAGGGAGAAAGAGAAAATCTCCACCGCTACAACCAGATGCTCTTGGACTATGAGAGAACACGTAGTCAGATGAAGAGAGAGCAGCTGGAGTACCAGTGTTTTCTGGGGTGATCCATGTCTCCATCTGGGCCAAAAAATCTAGGGACTGAAGGGCTGAGATGAACGCTGTGTTCTTGACCACAGATCAGCAGTTCTGACTCAGATCCAAACTCTTACCGGAGACCGGGAATTCCACATGGGCAGTTTAGAACTAATTTAGAAGTGTTGCAGCCAAAGTTAACAAATTATATCTCCAACTGAGTCTCCAACTCAAGCAAAAATAAAAGTTTAAGAATGGGATTAATCCAGTTGCTCAGATGGAACTATCCAAACATTAGATACCAGGGGTTGGAACCAAAATTATTTTCCAATTGTTTTGTTCTGAACAGAGCCATTATTTTTTCCGTTCCGTTCCACTGTTCCGACCAGCAAAATAAAGTTCTGAACCGGTTTGAAAAAAAAAAGGAATGGTTTATATCATTCCCTTCTGTTCCCTCCTTTTAAACCTCTGAAATCATATATTTTTTTTAAAAAAAACATTAAACCAATTACTGTGGAAAGAACAGCTTGCTATGGAGTGGGCAAAAGTTATAGTTGTTTACATGCATTCGACAGACAAGTATTAGGGAACGAGATGCAACTAAAATGTTGAGGGTGGGGAGAGAGCGAGAGAGGGTGGAGGAGAAGGCTTGTTTTGAAGCGCTTGGCATCTTGTTGTTATGACATGCATTATCTAAATTAGGCAATTATATCTACGGAGGACCGGTTTCTATGTCATTGAACTTTGAATGTCTGAACTTCAGAGCATTGGTTTAACATTGGACTAAAACTAGCTAGCTAGTTTGTGTGTGCAGAGCAGCACCAGAATTAAAATAAAAACATGTCTTACCTTTTTGTAGATAATAAATCCACTGTGAAACGTGACAACTATGGTATCCTTAACTAGCATTGAAAAAGTTTATCCATTCTTCTCTAATTAAAAATCTCTCTAATTTCTGAATCACGCTTGTAACGTCAGTAGTAGGCTAGTAGACTTCGGAGGGGGAGGAGCAGGTAGCACACACAGTGGCAAAGATTTTCAGCTGGCAGGCAGGCAGACACTGGCATAAGAGTGAGGGCTTTGCACAGGTGCTTTGCTGCGTTTTTTATGCAACTGAAAAAAAAATGTCCGGAACATAAAATAACGTTATTAACCGATTCCCATGCTTTTAAAATAACGGTTCTGTTCAGCATAGATCACTTCTGTTCCCGGTTTTGAATCTGTTCTTCGAAATTGTTTGTTATTTTCAGTTTTTTGGTTTTGTTCCCTGAAACGGCTCCAACCACTGGTAGATGCAGTGCATTCGGAAAGTGTTCAGACCCCTTCCTTTTTTCCACATTTTGTTATGTTACAGCCTTATTCTAAAATTGATTAAATAAAAAAATGTCCTCATCAATCTACACACAATACCCCATAATGACAAAGCAAAATCAGGTTTGTAGAAATTTTTGCAAATGTATTGAAAATTAAAAACATAAATACTTTATTTACATACTCTAAGTATTCAGATCCTTTGCTATGACACTCAAAATTGAGCTCAGGTGCATCCTGTTGAGCATTGATTATCCTTGAGATGTTTCTACAACTTGATTGGAGTACACCTGTAGTAAATTCAATTGATTCGACATGACTTGGAAAGGCACACACCTGTCTATATAAGGACCAACAGTTGACAGTGCATGTCAGAGCAAAACCAAGCCATGAGGTCGAAGGAACTGTCCGTAGAGCTCCGAGACAGGATTGTGTCGAGGCACAGATCTGCGGAAGGGTAACCAAAAATTGAAGGTCCCCAAGAACACAGTGGCCTCCATCATTCTTAAATGGAAGAAGTTTGGAACCACCAAGACTCTTCCTAGTGCTGGCCAACCGGCCAAACTGAGCAATCGGGGGAGAAGGGCCTTGGTCAAGGAGGTGACCAAGAACCTGATGGTCACTCTGACAGAGCTCCAGAGTTCCTCTGTGGAGATGGGAGAACCTTCGAGAAGGACAACCATCTCTGCAGCACTCCACCAATCAGGCCTTTATGGTAGAGTGGCCAGACGGAAGACACTCTGGTTAAAGGTACATGACAGCCCGCTTCAAGTTTGCCAGAAGGCACCTAAAGAACTCAACCATGAGAAACAAGATTCTCTGGTCTGATGAAACCAAGATTAAACTCTTTGGCCTGAATGCAAAGCGTCACGTCTAGAGGAAACCTGGCACCATCCCTACGGTGAAGCATGGGGGTGGCAGCATCATGCTGTGGGGATGTTTTTCAGTGGCAGGGATTGGGAGACTAGTCAGGATCGAGGCAAAGATGAACGGAGCGAAGTACACTTTATGAAAACTACTCCAGAGAGCTCAAGACCTCAGACTGGGGGCGATGGTTCACCTTCCAACAGGACAATGACCCTAAGCACACAGCCAAGACAACGCAGGAGTGGCTTTGGGACAAGTCTCTGATTGTCCTTCAGTGGTCCAGCCAGAGCCCGGACTTGAACCCGATCTAACATCTCTGGAGAGACCTGAAAATAGCTGTGATGCGACGCTCCCCATCCAACCTGACAGAGCTTGAGAGGATCTGCAGAGAAGAATGGGGGAAACTCCCCAAATACAGGTGTGCCAAGCTTGTAGTGTCACACCGAAGAAGACTTGAGGCTGTAATCGCTGCCAAAGGTGCTTCAACAAAGTACTGGTTAAAGGGTCTGAATACTTACAGTACCAGTCAATAGTTTGGACACAGCTAGTCATTCAAGGATTTTCTTTATTTTTACTATTATCTACATTATAGAATAATAATGAATACATCAAAACTATGAAATAACACATATGGAATCATGCAGTAACCAAAACAGTGTTAAACAACGATTTTAGATTCTTCAAAGTAGCCACCCTTTGCCTTGATGACAGCTTTGCACACTCTTGGCATTCTCTCAACCAGCTTCATGAGGAATGCTGAGCACTTGTTGGCTGCTTTTCCTTCACTCTGCAGTCCAATTCATCCCAAACCATCTCAATTGTGTTGAGGTTGGGTGATTTTGGAGGCCAGGTCATCTGATGCAGCACTCCATCACTCTCCTTCTTGGTCAAATAGCCCTTACACAGCCTGGAGGTGTGTTTTGGGTCATTGTCCTATTGAAAAACAAATGATAGTCCCACTAAGCGCAAACCAGATGGGATGGCGTATCGCTGCAAAATGCTGTGGTAGCCATGTTGGTTAAGTGTGCCTTGAATTCTAAATAAATCACTGACAGAGTCACCAGCAAAGCACCCCCACACCTTCTCCTCCATGCGGAGATCATCCGCTCTGCATCTCACAAAGACACGCCGGTTGGAACCAAAAATCTCAAATTTGGACTCATCAGACCAAAGGACAGATTTCCACCGGTCTAATGTCCATTGCTTGTATTTCTTGGCCCAAGCAAGTCTCTTCATATTATTGGTGTCCTTTAGTAGTGGTTTATTTGCAGCAATTCGACCATGAAGGCCTGATTCACGCAGTCTCCACTGAACAGTTGTTGAGATGTGTCTGTTACTTGAACACTGTGAAGCATTTATTTGGGCTGCAATCTGAGGTGCAGTTAACTCTAATTAACTGATCCTCTGCAGCAGAGGTAACTCTGGGTCTTACTTTCCTGTGGCGGTCCTCATGAGAGCAAGTTTCATCATAGCGCTTGATGGTTTTTGCAACTGCACTTGAAGAAACTTGAACACTTGAAATTTTCCGGATTGACTGACCTTCATGTCTTAAAGTAATGATGGACTGTCGTTTCTCTTTGCTTATTTGAGCTGTTCTTACCATAATATGGACTTGGTATTTTACCAAATAGGGCTATCTTCTGTATACTTGTCACAACACAACTGATTGGCTCAAATGCATTAAGAAGGAAAGAAATTCCACAAATGAACTTTTAACAAGGCACACCTGTTAATTGAAATGCATTCCAGGTGACTACCTCATGAAGCTGGTTCAGAGAATGTGAAGTGTGCAGAGCTGTCATCAAGGCGAAGGGTGGCTACTTTGAAGAATCTCAAATATAAAATATATTTTGATTTGTTTAACACTTTTTTGGTTACTTCATGATTCCATATGTGTTCTTTTATCGTTTTGATGTCTTCACTATTATTCTACAATGTAGAAAATAGTCAAAATAAAGAAAAACCCTTGAACGAGTAGGTGTGTCCAAACTTTTGACTGGTACTGTATATGGTCATGTTATTTATACTCCCTATATATAGCCATGATATGTTCTACTCCCTATATATAGCCATGTTATTTTCTACTCCCTATATATAGTCATGTTATTTTCTACTCCCTGTATATAGTCATGTTATTTGTAAATATGTATTTCCATTCTTTTTTTTTCTTTCTTTTTTTTTTTTTAACTGTTGGGAACATTTCTAAAAACCAGTTTTTGCTTGTCATTACGGGGTATTGCGTGTAGATTGATGAGGGATCCATTTTAGAATAAAGCTGTAACGTAACAACATGTGGAAAAAGTCAAGGGGGTCTGAATACTTTCCGAATGCACCGTATGTATTGTCTATTTTTAGTTGAACCCTAGGTTGAATTGAAACCATTTTTGTTGATCACTTTGCAGATGCTATACAGGCCTAAATAGTATCATTGATGATACATGACTTATAAAGTGTGGTCACATTTAATTTGCTCTGTTAAACCTACCCTTTGGAATGACTTCGATAGCAACAGTGAACCTATTTTGTTTTTAAGTGTAGATCTCGCTATAGCACATTGGTACTAGTCAGTGACAAATATCATAGCTAAGCAGGGCTTGGTTAAAACCCTGAATGGGAGACCAATGGGTAACTGTATATAGATCAATTCAATTATCATAGCTAAGCAGGGCTTGGTTAAAACCCTGAATGGGAGACCAACGGGTAACTGTATATAGATCAATTCAAATATCATAGCTAAGCAGGGCTTGGTTAAAATCCTGAATGGGAGACCAACGGGTAGCTGTAGATAGATACATTCTCCAGTAGGAGGCGCTGCTCAGCCTATTTATTATTATTTTTATTTGGGATATAACGTTGAAGGTCTGACATATTTTACACAAGGTTTGTCTATGTTGAAAATTGGTTACAATGATGACATAATCCTGTGGTTAGAATTTCACCCTCAAAACAACAGTTGATAACTTTTTTTTCAAATCCAATGTATTTTCCACGTAGATTCCACGTCACAATACATTGATAAATTCCGTTTAATCTACGTTGATTCAACCAGTTTGTGCCCAGTGGGGAGCAGCGTGACGTCCGTTATATACAGTATGTGTGCTGTTGTTGTGAGTATAGTGGCTGTGTCTGTAGACTATGTTGTGAGTATAGTGGCTGTGTCTGTAGACTATGTTGTGAGTATAGTGGCTGTGTCTGTAGACTATGTTGTGAGTATAGTGGCTGTGTCTGTAGACTATGTTGTGAGTATAGTGTCTGTAGACTATGTTGTGAGTGTAGTGGCTGTGTCTGTAGCCTATGTTGTGAGTATAGTGGCTGTGGCTGTAGACTATGTTGTGAGTATAGTGGCTGTGTCTGTAGCCTATGTTGTGAGTATAGTGTCTGTAGACTATGTTGTGAGTATAGTGGCTGTGTCTGTAGACTATGTTGTGAGTATGTGCTGCTCTCCGTGTAGATATTGTGAGACAGTGGATCTGAGACAGTTAATATATGACTTGCGGGTAGACAATGTGAGATAAGGGGGTGATGTATGAGGACAAGTTGTGAGGAGAGGGCTGTGTATGAGATAGTGTGAGGTTGTAGTACGTAGGAGAGGAGAAGAGGAGTGAGGAGACTGTGGAGCGAATGGAGAGTCAATGGATTACCTGTCAGGCAGGGGGGAGTAGAACCAAGCCAGGAGAGAGAGGAGGGTAGAGGTGATAGGAGAGGGAGAGGAGAGGAGAGGAGAGGAGAGGAGGGAGAGGAGAGGAGGAGGAGAGGAGAGGAGAGGAGAGGAGAGGAGACATACTACAGGAGGTCGCCTTGGTCGGGATTAGGACTCCCTCTCTCTCTCACACACACACACACACACCACACACACACACACACAAACACTCCATCTTATCACACTGATTAATCGTCTTTAATTGACACCAAACAGTTCTGACCTCGTTTCCAGTTCAAGCACTTTACAACCCTTTAAGTATATGTGTGTGTGTGTGTGTGTGAATGATCTCTGGAGCACTGAACAACTCCCCATGTTGCTGGTTTATTAATTGTCTTTCCCTGAGTCTTCTTAATGTGATCCCAAAATGCACCCTATTCCCTCTATGGTGCACCCTATGGGCTCTGGTCTAAAGTAGTGCACTATATAGGGAATAGGGTGCCATTCTCTGGTCTAAAGTAGTGCACTATATAGGGAATAGGGTGCCATTCTCTGGTCTAAAGTAGTGCGCTATGCAGGGCTCCCGAGTGGTGCAGCGGTCTAAGGCACTGCATCTCAGTGCTTGAGGCGTCACTACAGACCCGGGTTCGATTCCAGGCTGTATCACAACCGGCCGTGATTGGGAGTCCCATAGGGCGGCGCACAATTGGCCCGGGTTTGACCGGTGTAGGCCGTCATTGTAAATAAGAATTTGTTCTTAACTGACTTGCCTAGTTAAAGGAAAGTAGGGAATAGGCATTTTGGGGACGCAGTCAGAGATAGGACCAGATATATACAGGGGCCAGACAAAGGACAATGGACTTTTAGCCAATGCTCTTAGTGACCACAAGAACATGACAGAACACTGTGATGCCATCTGACAAAGCAGGTCTTTGTGCTTTAAGGAAATCAGCAATACATACAATAGGACTGATTCGTTTCACAGCGTCTCTTCTTCAACATTGTGTCCCAAATGGCACCCTATTCCCTATATAGTAAGTAAGTAAGTAAGTAAGTAAGTAAGTAAGCCTTGGACAGTAATCCTTATCCGAGCCAAACGCTCTAACCACAAGGAGACTGACTTGGTTTAATTTACTATATAGTGCACTATTTTGACCACAGCTGAATGGTTTCCCATCAGAATGTAATCCTATTGAGCCACAGCTGAATGGCTGCCCATCAGAATGTAATCCTATTGAGCCACAGCTGAATGGCTGCCCATCAGAATGTAATCCTATTGAGCCACAGCTGAATGGCTGCCCATCATAATGTAATCATATTGAGCCACAGCTGAATGGCTGCCCATCAGAATGTAATCATATTGAGCCACAGCTGAATGGCTGCCCATCAGAATGTAATCCTATTGAGACACAGCTGAATGGCTTCCCATCAGAATGTAATCCTATTGAGCCACAGCTGAATGGCTGCCCATCAGAATGTAATCCTATTGAGCCACAGCTGAATGGCTGCCCATCAGAATGTAATCATATTGAGCCACAGCTGAATGGCTTCCCATCAGAATGTAATCCTATTGAGCCACAGCTGAATGGCTTCCCATCAGAATGTAATCCTATTGAGCCACAGCTGAATGGCTGCCCATCAGAATGTAATCATATTGAGCCACAGCTGAATGGCTCCCATCAGAATGTAATCCTATTGAGCCACAGCTGAATGGCTTCCCATCAGAATGTAATCCTATTGAGCCACAGCTGAATGGCTTCCCATCAGAATGTAATCATATTGAGCCACAGCTGTCCTAGAGTGTGTTCTGACTGTCCTAGAGGGTGTTCTGACACTTCCTAGTGGGTGTAGAGTGTGTGGTGTGTGCAGCAGCTCAGCATACACATTGTTAAGCATGGTTCTGTAGAGTGTGTGTGTGGGGGTGTGTGTCAGTGTGTGGGCTGGAGATAGTTGCTATATCTGGCCCCGTCCTCCTACTCATGGTATGACACATTGGGTGCAGGGTGGTAGGCTTGGAAATAGCCACAGGGGTGGTTTTTCAATACCGTCAATACCGTTGAAACTATTTCAAAATATATATTTTTTTTTTTAATACATTTGAATATTTGTAACTCCACCCAAAAACGATCTTCTGGTATTTGTTTCATTAGTACATTGGTCCAATGTTTTGCATGTCTGCAATCAAGTTTTCAAGATACATAACTTTCAGGATACAGGAGGTATGATGCATCGCTTTGGTACATCAGAAGGAAGTACATTCAATTCCAATGGAATGCTGCGTTTGCCTTGCAGAGGCAGTTGCAATGGGTTCTGTGTGGTGCATCCACTGGATGTATCCAACATATGCATCAGATTGTATGGGCAGACTTAACAGAAATAGTAGCAAAAGGTGAATGTTGAACTTTTGTTGTATCCCCCCCCCCACAAAAAAGTGGAATTACATATTGAAAAAAGTTTTAATGCAGAATTTATTATGCAGCATTGATGCAATGACACTGTCGGTCTGATCGAGGCGTAAGCGAGGCTTAAGGACGGTGGTACCTCCGGTGAAACTGGTGGGATTTACGTTTTTTTTTTGGCTGCCGGCAACCTTGTAGTAGATAGGCTGGCAGGTCGTAATATCAGGCTACCATAGAGACTGAAGTAAAGTGAACAAAAATGCAATAATGTATTATTACACTTTATTTAATAATCTAGGCTACCCACAATCAAATTGTGGGCACACACAATCAATACCAATTGGAGCTGAAAAGTATAGGTTAGGTTTATTAAATCTAGACTACGCGCTATTCGTTTCCACAATCGCATTAATGAACGAAATTCATATAGCGGCCCATTTAGGACAAGCCTTGTAAATATCAGACTGAATCATGCTGTGCAGCAATATTCATCCCAGCTAGCACATAACGTTCTGAGAACCATTTGTTTTCTTAGAGCTTGATGATAGTGTGGTTGTCCCATGGTTATTTTGTATACAACCTTTACCATATAGTTCTGGAAAGGGTGCAGGATACCCAGCTAGCACGTAACGTTCTGAGAACCATATGTTTCTTAGGTGGGAATGTCAATACTTCAGCATAACATTTCCTACAGGTTTCCTCAAGGTTCTATTAAAAGTAATGTTCTCAGAACATTCAGAGAACGTTAAGAAACAACGTTCTTCTGTGGGAATTTCAGTACTTTCGGCATAACGTTTTCTGCAGGTTTCCTCATGGTTCTATTTAAAGTACTGTTCTCAGAACATTAAGAAAACTTTCCATAAAAAACACAAGAAAACATTAGTAACGTTCAAGAATGTTATTTATAAATATATACATTCCATTCTCAGCGTCAACAAAACTCTATCCTCTATCTTGTTAAGTGTGTTCAGGTGTGTTGGCCACGCCCACTAATTGGCCACACCTGAACTTAATGAGTGCTTGTTTCCTTTGAAATGGGGTCTGTTTGACTAGACTAAAATAAGCAGCTTTCTATGAGTTAAAAAACATGGCATGCTAGCTCCATCCTGGTGATGCAGAGGACTAATTCCATGAATAGAGAACAGAAGATCATAGTAATGAAACTCACTGATGCCGTGCCACTATATATATTTTTTTGCATGATTATTGACTAGGCCAATGAATTTCCATGCGTCCTATCTGTGCTTGGAGTTCAAAACAGGTCAAACTAAGCTACCAGAGTTATTAAAAGTCTTATTGAAACATTCTGTGAAAGTTTTAAGGAAGTTATTCAAAAACCTCCAAGTAACCTTTACATTTCATTCAAAACATTCACAACATTTAGAGAATGTTCTCAGAACCTTATTTATTTACCTTCAAAACGTTGATAAAACATCCCAGGAAAGCTTTCAGAGAACCATAGTAAAACATTCTTACAACCTCCCTGCAACCTAAAAATTTATGTTCCCAGAAAATGCAAAATGTTCACTTCAATTCTCAGAACGTTTAAAAAACGTTTTACCGGTCAGGAAATGTGTGGTTTCGCTCCCAGAACCAATGGGAAACCAAAAACATACATTCCCACAACTTTCAAGGAACCAAATGTGGTAGCTGGAATGTAAGCTCACAGGATCAGGCTGCTTTGCCAGGCTAATTTAGGACTATAATTGGTGAGTTAAATGCACTTTATGACATTAGAAAAACAGAAAGGTATAACTGTTACCATTTGGCAAACACGTGACCTTGTGCAGATTCCACAGAGCTCCCAGAGCCTTGACTTCATGTGTCCCTTGCTTGCCTTCCTCTAAACACTGGTATCCCACTGACCTTAATGAGTACCTGTTTCAATTGAAATGGGGAATAGACTCAAATGAACAGCTTTGTATGAGTTTTTTTTTAAACATGGCATGCTAGCTCCATCCTGGTGGCACAGAGGACTAATTCCATGGAAAAGAACAGAAGATCATAGGTTTGAATCTTACTGACGCCGTGCCACAATAAAAAAAGAAATGTGTTTACATGATTAATGACTAAGCCAATTGATTTTCATGTGTCCTATCTGTGCTTGGAGTTCAAAACAGTTAAACTAAGCTAGCGTTGTAATTAAAAAAGTCATATTGAAACATTCAGTGGAAGTTTTAAGGAAGTTATTCAAAAACATCCAAATAACCTTTAAAGCTGCAATATGTAACTTTTTGGGGGACTGACCAAATTCACATAGAAATGTGAGTTATAGATCTTTCATTCTCATTGAAAGCAAGCTATAAAGCGGTATATATGTTCTATGTGCACTATTTCTATGCTTCCCGTTCTTAAGTTTAGTTTGAGTTTTTTACTTTCTGTTTTGTACACCAGCTTCAAACAGCTAGAAATACCATATTTTTGGTTATGAAAAATATTTTTTCACAGTGCTTAAGATGGTACAATTGAGTCTCTGCACAATGACTGCTTGTTTTGTCATAAACTGAAATTAGGCAAACTATTAGAATTTTTGCAACCAGAAAATGGTGCGTATTTAGCATATGCATCTTCATTTAATGAAACATTCACACATTAGAGAAGTTCTCAGAAACGTATTATTACCTTCAAATAACCTAGCATTTCCGTTCTCAGAACGTTAATAAAACATCCCAGGTAAACTTTCAGGGAACCATAGTAATATGTTCTATGAACCTCCCTGCAACCTAAACATGAATGTTCCCAGAACAGGTAAAAATGTTACTTCAGTTTTCAGAAAGTTTTAAAAAACGTTCTACATTTTAATAGATGGTCTTATCCAGAACGACTTACAGTAGTGAGTGCTTACTTGTCCCTCGTGGGATTCAAACCCTTGACCCTTGCATTGCAAGCGCTATGCTCTAGCGGCTGAGACACACAGGACCGGTCAGGAATCATATGGCTTCCTTCCCAGAACCATTGGAAAACCAAAAACTTGCATTCCCACAACTTCCAAGGAGTCAAATGTGCTAGCTGGTATATAAGCTCGTGGGATCAGGCGGCTTTGCGAGGCTAATTTAGGACTATACTTGGTGAGTTAAATGCGCCTTATGACCATTGGAAAAACGGAGTTATAACCATTTGACAAAAGCACGTTACCTTGTGCAGTTTCCACATTGCTCCCAGAGCCTTGACTTCATGTGTCCCGTGCTTGCCTTCCTCTAAACACTGGTAACACACCGGCATCTTGCACTGAACACAGTACATGCTCAGGTTCTCCAGTTCGTGCTCCGTACAGGTGGAGATCTTCCGGGGACTTGTCCGACGGCTTATCCGGCCGTGCGCCGGGGGCACAAGGCGATGCTTGGCTAGCGGACCTCGGGGAGGGTGGCACCTCACGCGACAAGGGTCGCAGTAGAACACGTCGCATTGCTCGCACATCACCGTGGCCTCTTTGGGACTCTTCTCGCAGAGCTGACACTTGAGGGCGGCCGCTTTGCTCTGCTGGTAGCGGTCCACAACCCCTTCCAGCACCCGGTTCTTGGCAAACCCACGGAGCCCCCTTTCGTCCAGGATGAGGCTGCGATGGCACTGCGGGCAGGTGATGCAGGAGTTTCGGGGGATAGGGGGTAGGGAGCCGGGGTGTCCTAGCAAGTGGTGTTGGGCAGGAGGTTGGGGGACGACAGGGGGGAAAACGCGCACACCGTTTGGAGATTTCTGGCAAGGGGTGATCGGGGCACTTATGAATCCACCATAAGAGCCATACCCACTGTCCGCCTCGCTGTACAAACTTATCTTATCCAGGTCCAGATAGTCGTAATCAGATACCCCCGAGCCAGACGCGCGGCTACTCTGCGGAGATTCAGCGTCCGGCGTCTGCACTAGGATATTCCGAGCGCAAGCCAGGCAAATGTTGTGGGAGCACGGTAGAATGATCGGCTCCCGGAAAAAAGATCCGCAGACAGGGCATTTTAATTCTTCTTCCATTTCATCCATTTTAAATTCTCTTCGTAGAGAAATAGTATCTCCCAATTCCAGGTAAGTTGCTATATTTGTTCAATCAAAATGCTATTGCACACTACCAGCGGTCGTCTCTTTCAGCATCCACCACAGCAAATGCAACCTTGGAAGGAGGCAGGCAACTATATCATGCAAACTATCCGAGACAACGCACTTTCTAGCCAATACACAAACGGTATTGCAAACATCGGCTAATCCAGAGCAGCTATTGGACAAGGCAGCCGCCAGTCTAATGGTTCTAGACCAGTCAGTTATACGCAATGACCACATCATTTCCATATGATGATGACAGCGCCAGGCATGAACAATTCTCTAAGTGAAATCGATTGGAAACAACACAATATTACTAATTAAGAAAACAGTCGGCTATGAAACTATGAACAGGAACCAATAATGCACATTATATATTCCTAGTGGGATATGTTCAGCAATAAATTCTCTCAATTCAATTTCAATTAAGGCTCTCTCTCTCTCTCTCTCTCTCTCTCTCTCTCCCCTGTGAACGTAAGGTAAGTATGAAACTCCAAGTAGTATATATGTTACGTTTGGTATGGTATGTATTAATTTGTGGATGTCCATCATCCATTTTGTATGAAATGTTACGAATGACAATTCGTATGATATGTTAATCATTTGCAAAACCTATGATATGTTACGAATTCAAATTTGTCTAGGTTGCTAACGTTAGCTAGGCTAGGGGTTAGGGGTTAGGGTTAAGGTTAAGGTTAAGGTTAGGATTAGGAGTTAGGTTAAAGGGTTAGGGTTAGGAGAGGGGTTAGGTAACATGCAAAGTAGTTGCAAAGTAGCTAAAAAGTAGTAAGTAGTTGAAAAGTTGCTAATTAGCTAAAATTGTCTGTGATGAGAATCGAACACACAACCTTTGGGTTGCTAGACGTATGCGTTATACCTTAAGTAACCTTCTGTCTTATGTAACCATACCAAACAAAACATATCATACTAATTTTTATCAATCAATCAATCAATCAATCAAATGTATTTATAAAGCCCTTTTTACATCAGCAGATGTCACAAAGTGCTATACAGAAACCCAGCCTAAAACCCCAAACTAGGAAAAACTCCCTAGAAAGGCAGGAACCTAGGAAGAAACCTAGAGAGGAACCAGGCTCTGAGGGGTGGCCAGTCCTCTTCTGGCTGTGCTGGGTGGAGATTATAAGAGTACATGGCCATTAAGGCCAGATCGTTCTTCAAGATTATCAAACGTTCATATTTGACCAGCAGGGTCAAATAATAATCACAGTGGTTGTAGAGGGTGCAACAGGTCAGTACCTCAGGAGTAAATGTCAGTTTTCACAGCTGAGCATTCAGAGGTCGAGACAGCAGATGCCGTAGAGAGAGAATCGAAAACAGCAGGTCCGGGACAAGGTAGCACGTCCAGTGAACAGGTCAGGGTTCCCTAGCCGCAGGCAGAACAGTTGAAACTGGAGCAGCAGCACGACCAGGTGGACTGGGGACAGCCAGGAGTCATCAGGCCAGGTAGTCCTGATCCTAGGGCTCAGGTCCTCCGGGAGGGGAGAGAGAATTAGAGAGAGCATACTTACATTCACACAGGACACCAGATAAGACAGGAGAATTACACCAGATATAACAGACTGACCCTAGCCCCCCGGCACATAGACTATTGCAGCATAGATACTGGAGACTGAGACAGGGGTGGGTCAGGGCCAACCAGGCAGGATATAACCCCACCCACTTTGCCAAAGGACAGCCCCCACACCACTAGAGGGATATTAACAGACCACCAACTTACTACCCTGAGACAAGGCTGAGTATAGCCCACAAAGATCTCCTCCACCGCACGAGCCCGAGGGGGCGCAAAACCGGACAGGAAGATCACGTCTGTGACTCAACCCACTCATGTGACGCACCCCTCCTAGGGACCGCATGGAAGAGCACTAGTAAGCCAGTGACTCAGCCCCCGTAATAGGGTCAGAGGCAAAGAATCCCAGTGGAGAGAGGGGAGCCGGCCAGGCAGAGACAGCAAGGGCGGTTCGTCGTTCCAGTGCCTTGCTGTTCACCTCCCCCCCCCCCCCCCCCCCCCGGGCCAGACTACACTCAATCAATCATAGGACCTACTGAAGAGATGAGTCTTCAGTAAAGACTTAAAGGTTGAGACCGAGTCTGCGTCTCTCACATGGATCGGCAGACCATTCCATAAAAATTGAGCTCTATAGGAGAAAGCCCTGCCTCCAGCTGTTTGCTTAGAAATTCTAGGGACAATAAGGAGGCCTGCGTCTTGTGACCATAGTGTACGTGTAGGTATGTACGGCAGGACCAAATCGGAGAAATAAGTAGGAGCAAGCCCATGTAATGCTTTGTAGGATAGCAGTAAAACCTTGAAATTAGCCCTAGCCTTAACAGGAAGCCAGTTTTTTTTTGTTTTTTATTTCACCTTTATTTAACCAGGTAAACCAGTTGAGAACAGGTTCTCATTTACAACTGCGACCTGGCCAAGATAAAGCAAAGCAGTGCAATAAAAACAACACAGAGTTACATATGGGGTAAAAAAACATAAAGTCAAAAATACAACAGAAAATATATATACAGTGTGTGCAAATGTAGCAAGTTATGGAGGTAAGGCAATAAATAGGCTATAGTGCAGAATAATTACAATAGTATTAACACTGGAATGCTAGATGTGCAAGAGATTATGTGCAAATAGAGATACTGGGGTGCAAAAGAGCAAAATAAATAACAATATAGGGATGAGGTAGTTGGGTGGGCTAATTTCAGATGGGCTGTGTACAGGTGCAGTGATCGGTAAGGTGCTCTGACAACTGATGCTTAAAGTTATTGAGGGAGATAAGAGTCTCCAGCTTCAGAGATTTTTGCAATTCGTTCCAGTCATTGGCAGCAGAGAACTGGAAGGAATGGCGGCCAAAGGAGGTGTTGGCTTTGGGAATGACCAGTGAGATATACCTGCTGGAGCGCAGACTACGGGTGGGTGCTGCTATGGTGACCAATGAGCTAAGATAAGGCGGGGATTTGCCTAGCAGTGATTTATAGATGGCCTGGAGCCAGTGGGTTTGACGACGAACATGTAGTGAGGACCAGCCAACAAGAGCGTACAGGTCACAGTGGTGGGTGGCGGATGGCACTGTGATAGACTACATCCAATTTGCTGAGTAGAGTGTTGGAGGCTATTTTGTAAATGACATTGCCGAAGTCAAGGAAGCCAGAGGCTAGAACTGGAGTAATATGATCACATTTGTTGGTTCTAGTCAGGATTCTAGCAGCCGGAGTGGAGCATTGCAGTAGTCTAATCTAGAAGTGACAAAAGCATGGATGAGCTTTTCTGCATCCTTTTTGGACAAAAAGTTTCTGATTTTTGCTATGTTACAATGATGGAAAAAAGCTGTCCTTTAAATATTCTTGATATGTTCGTCAAAATAGAGATCAGGGTCCAGAGTAATGCCGAGGTCCTTCACAGTTTTATTTGAGACGACTGTTCAACCATCAAGATTAATTGTCAGATCCAACAGCAGATATCTTTGTTTCTTGGGACCTAGAACTAGCATCTCTGTTTTGTCCGAGTTTAAAAGTAAAACAATTGCCACCATCCACTTCCTTATGTCTGAAACACAGGCTTCAGCGTAGGCAATTTTGGGGCTTCACCACGTTTCATCGAAATGTACAGCTGTGTGTCGTCCGCATAGCAGTGAAAGTTGACATTGTGTTTCCGAATGACATCACGAAGAGGTAGAATATATAAATATAGTGAAAACAATAGTGGTCCTAAAACAGAACCTTGAGGAACGCCGAAACGTACAATTGATTTGTCAGAGGACAAACCATCCACAGAGACAAACTGATATTTTTCCGACAGATAAGATCTAAACCAGGCAAGAACTTGTCCATGTAGACCAGGGTTCTTCAATTCCGGTCCTGGAGGGCCGAAACACTTCTGTTTTTATTTCTACCTGGTAGTTAATTGCACACACCTGGTGTCCCAGGTCTGAATTAGCCCCTGATTAGAAGGAGAGGATGAAAAACAGAGGTGTTTCGGCCCTCCAGGACCGGAATTGAAGAACCCTGATGTAGACCAATTACGGTTTCTAATCTCTCCAAAGGAATGTGGTGATCGATGGTGTCAAAAGCAGCACTAAGGTCTAAGAGCACTAGGACAGATGCAGAGCCTTGGTCTGACGCCATTAAAAGGTAATTTACCATCTTCACGAGTGCAGTCTCAGCACTATGATGGGGTCTAAAACCAGACTGAAGCATTTCGTATACATTATTTGTCTTCAGGAAGGCAGTGAGTTGCTTTGCAACAGCTTTTTCTAAAATGTTTGAGAGGAATGGGAGATTCGATGTAAGCCAATCGTTTTTTTCCGGGTCAAGGTTTGGCTTTTTCAAGAGAGGATTTATTACTGCCACTTTTAGTGAGTTTGGTACACATCCGGTGGATAGGGAGCCATTTATTATGTTCAACATAGGAGGGCCAAGCACAGGAAGTAGCTCTTTCAGTTTAGTTGGAATAGGGTCCAGTATGCAGCTTGACGGTTTAGAGGCCATGACTATTTTTATGAATGTGTCGAGACATATACAGTGAGGGAAAAAAGTATTTGATCCCCTGCTGATTTTGTACGTTTGCCCACTGACAAAGAAATGATCAGTCTATAATTTTAATGGTAGGTTTATTTGAACAGTGAGAGACAGAATAACAACAAAAACATCCAGAAAATCTCATGTCAAAAATGTTATAAATTGATTTGCATTTTAATGAGGGAAATAAATATTTGACCCCTCTACAAAACATGACTTAGTACTTGGTGGCAAAACCCTTGTTGGCAATCACAGAGGTCAGACGTTTCTTGTAGTTGGCCACCAGTTGCACACATCTCAGGAGGGATTTTTGTCCCACTCCTCTTTGCAGATCTTCTCCAAGTCATTAAGGTTTCGAGGCTGACATTTGGCAACTCGAACCTTCAGCTCCCTCCACAGATTTTCTATGGGATTAAGGTCTGGAGACTGGCTAGGCCACTCCAGGACCTTAATGTGCTTCTTCTTGAGCCACTCCTTTGTTGCCTTGGCCATGTGTTTTGGGTCATTGTCATGCTGGAATACCCATCCACGACCCATTTTCAATGCCCTGGCTGAGGGAAGGAGGTTCTCACCCAAGATTTGACGGTACATGGCCCCGTCCATCGTCCCTTTGATGCGGTGAAGTTGACCCCCCAAAGCATAATGTTTCCACCTCCTTGTTTGACGGTGGGGATGGTGTTCTTGGGGTCATAGGCAGCATTCCTCCCCCTCCAAACACGGTGAGTTGAGTTGATGCCAAAGAGCTCAATTTTGGTCGCACTTTCACCCAGTTCTCCTCTGAGTCTTTCAGATGTTCATTGGCAAACTTCAGACGGGCATGTATATGTGCTTTCTTGAGCAGGGGGACCTTGCGGGCGCTGCAGGATTTCAGTCCTTCACGGCGTAGTGTGTTACCAATTGTTTTCTTGGTGACTTTGGACCCAGCTGCCTTGAGATCATTGACAAGATCCTCCCGTGTAGTTCTGGGCTGATTCCTCACCGTTCTCATGATCATTGCAACTCCACGAGGTGAGATCTTGCATGGAGCCCCAGGCCGAGGGAGATTGACAGTGCTTTTGTGTTTCTTCCATTTGCAAATAATCACACCAACTGTTGTCACCTTCTCACCAAACTGCTTGGCGATGGTCTTGTAGCCCATTCCAGCCTTGTGTTGGTCTACAATCTTGTCCCTGACATCCTTGGAGAGCTCTTTGGTCTTGGCCATGGTGGAGAGTTTGGAATCTGATTGATTTATTGCTTCTGTGGACAGGTGTCTTTTATACAGGTAACAAGCTGAGATTAGGAGCACTCCCTTTAAGAGTGACCTGTATAAAAGACACCTGGGAGCCAGAAATCTTTCTGATTGAGAGGGGGTCAAATACTTATTACCTCATTAAAATGCAAATCAATTTATAACATTTTTGACATGCGTTTTTTCTTGATATTTTTGTTGTTATTCTGTCTCACACTGTTCAAATAAACCTACCATTAAATGTATAGACTGATCATTTATTTGTCAGTGGGCAAACGTACCAAATCAGCAGAGTGTCTCCATTGATCCTAGGTCCTGGCAGTTCTGTGCAGACTCAGGACAACTGAGCTTTGGAGAAATACGCAGATTCAAAGTGGAGTCCGTAATTTGCTTTCTAATGATCATAATCTTTACATCAAAGAAGTTCATGAATTTATCACTGCTGAAGTGAAAGCTATCCTCTCTTGTTGAATGCTGCTTTTTAGTTAGCTTTGCGACAGCATCAAAAATAAATGTAGGATTGTTCTCCTCAATTAGGTTGGAAAAATAGGATGATTGAGCAGCAGGAAGGGCTCTTCGATATTGCACAGTACTGTCTTTCCAAGCTAGTCGGAAGACTTCCAGTTTGGTGGAGCGCCATTTCGTTCCTATTTTCTGGAAGCTTGCTTCAGGACTCTGGTATTTTCTGTATACCAGGGAGCAAATGTCTTGTTTTTAGGGGTGCGACTGCATCTAGGGTAATACTCAAGGTTAAATTAAGATCCTCAGTTAGGTGGTTAATAGATTTTGTACTCCGACGTCTTTGGGTAGGTGGAGGGAGTCTGGAAGGGCATCTAGGAATCTTTGGGTTGTCCGAGAATTTATAGCACGGCTTTTGATGATCCTTGGTTGGGGTCTGAGCAGATTATTTGTTGTGATTGCAAACGTAATAAAACGGTTGTCCGATAGTTCAGGATTATGAGGAAAAACATTTCGATCCACAATATTTATTCCACGGGGACAAAACTAGATCCAGGGTATGACTGTGGCAACGAGTAAGTCCGGAGACATGTTGGACAAAACCCACTGAGTCGATGATGGTTCCAAAAGCCTATTGGAGTGGGTCTGTGGACTTTTCCATGTAAATATTAAAGTCACCAAAAATTAGAATATTATCTGCCATGACTACAAGGTCCGATAGGAATTCTGGGAACTCAGTGAGGAACGCTGTATACGGCCCAGGAGGCCTGTAAACAGTAGCTAGAAAAAGTGATTGAGTAGGCTGCATAGATTTCATGACTAGAAGCTCAAAAGACAAAAACGCAGTCTTTTTTTTTTTGTAAATTGAAATTTGCTGTCATAAATGTCAGCATCACCTCCGCCTTTGCTGGATGCGCGGGGGATATGGTCACTAGTGTAACCAGGAGGAGAGGCCTCATTTAACACAGTAAATTCATCAGGCTTGAGCCATGTTTTAGTCAGGCCAATCACATCACGATTATGATAATTGATTAGTTCATTGACTATGACTGCCTTGGAAGTGAGGGATCTAACATTAAGTAACCCTATCACAATTTCTTTCAATAATGACTGGAATGGAGGAGGTCTTTATTCCAGTGAGATTGCTAAGGCGAACACCAGCATGTTTTGTTTTGCTCAACCTAGATCGAGGCACAGACATGGTCTCAATGGGGATAGCTGAGCTGACTACACTGACTGTGCTAGTGGCAGACTCCACTAAGCTGTCCGGCTGGCTAACAGCCTGCTGCCTGGCCTGCACCCTATCTCATTGTGGAGCTAGAGGAGTTAGAGCCCTGTCTATGTTGATAGATACGTTGAGAGCACCCCTCCAGCTAGGATGGAGTCCGTCACTCCTCAGCAGGCCAGGCTTGGTACTGTTTGTGGGTGAGTCCCAGAAAACCAGCGATTGAGTTGTGAGACTCTGCTGTAAAGCTCATCACTCCCCCTAACTGGGAGGGGGCCAGAGACAATTACTCGATGCCGACACATCTTTCTAGCTGATTTACACGCTGAATCTATGTTGCGCTTGGTGACCTCTGACTGTTTCCCTATACTCTCTACGCTCCCCAGTTTTAGCCTTAGCCAGCACCCTCTTCAGATGAGCCTTTACGTTGGTAGCCCTGCCCCCTGGTAAACAGTGTATGATCGCTGGATGATTATTTTTAAGTCTAATATTGCAGGTAATGGAGTCGCCAACGACTAGGGTTTTCAATTTGTCAGAGCTAATGTTGGGAGGCTTCGGCGGCTCAGACCCCGTAACGGGTGGAGGAGAGACCTGAGAAGGCTCGGCCTCTGACTCTGACTCGTTGCTTAATGGGGAGAACCGGTTAAACGTTTCTGTCGGCTGAATGAGCGACACCGGTTGAGCATGCCGACAGCATTTCTTTCCAGATGCCTTGAGAAAATTGTCCGTCTGCGGGGACTGTGCGAGGGGATTTATACTACTATCTGTATTTACTGGTGGCACAGACGCTGTTTCATCCTTTCCTACACTTACATTGCCCTTGCCTAACGATTGCATCTGAAGCTGTGCTTGCAGCACGGCTATCCTCACCATAAGGCGATAGTTCTCCTGTATGTTATGAGTACAGCGACTGCAATTAGATGGCATAGTGTTAATGTTACTAGCCGTTTTCGGCTGGTGGAGGTCCTGTAGAACATTGGTAAATGTATTAAAAGTAAAAAATGAAATGTTTGGCAGATAGCCAAGTAGCAACAAACAGCACAACAGCACGGAGACAAGTCCGGAAGTTTGTTTCCAGGATTTAAATGTACAATGTTATGTCTATGAGACCAGGCTGCTTTCTCTGGCCCACTATCTCTCTCTAATCTCTCTCTCGAAACTCTCTCTCGTCGAAAACTAGCGCGCGCGAGAAACGACGCGCGCGCGCGCGCGCGCGAAACGACGCGCTGCTCGAAACGAGCGCGCGCGCGCGGCTCCAAACGACGCTGCGCGCGCAAAACTACGCCGCGCGTCCAAACGACTCCGCGCGCGCGCGCCGAAACACTCGCCGGCGAAACGATCGCCTCGCGCGCGCGCCAAATACGCCGCGCTCTCGAACGACTGCCGTCGCGCGCGCGAAACGACTCTCTCTCTCTCTCTAAACTATCTCTCTCTCTCTCTCTCCAAACTACTCTCTCTCTCTAAACCACTCTCTCTCTCTAAACTACTCTCTCTCTCTCCAAACTATAATAATATGCCATTTAGCAGACGCTTTTATCCAAAGCGACTTACAGTCATGTGTGCATACATTTTTTGTGTATGGGTGGTCCCGGGAATCGAACCCACTACCTTGGCGTTACAAGCGCCGTGCTCTACCAGCTGAGCTACAGAGGACAGCTGAGCTACTACTCTCTCTCTCTCCAAACTACTCTCTCTCTCTCCAAACTACTAACCTAAGAGGGTTCATGTTTACAAAAAACTGAGGAAACAAGGTCACACCGTCTTGATGGCACAATTAACATCACAATGAAGAGCAACACCTTGTACATGATACCCACCGTAGATGGAATACTGGAGAATGTTCTTGGCTTTACTGAGCCTGAACCATCAGACCTCTTTATCTCTCAGCTCAGATAGCCATTTCTAAGGATTCCATGGCAACCTAGTCAGGATCTAAGGATTCCATGGCAACCTAGTCAGGATCTAAGGATTCCAGAAATATCTCATTTACATAAGTATTCACACCCCTGAGTCAATACATTGTAGAAGCACCTTTGGCAGCGATTACAGCTGTGAGTCTTTCTCTAAGAGCTTTCCACACCTGAATTGTATAACATTTGCCCATTATTCTTTTCAAAATTCTTCGAGCTCTGTCAAATTGGTTTGTTGATCATTGCTGGACAACCATTTTCAGGTCATACCATTGATTTTCAAGTAGATTTAAGTCAAAACTGTAACCCGGCCACACAGGAACTTTCACTGTCTTCTTGGTAAGCAACTCCAGTGGAGATTTTGGCCTTTTGTTTTAGGTTATTGTCCGAACCAGGTTTTGAACCAGACTGAACCAGGTTTTCCTCTAGAATTTTGCCTGTGCTTAGCTCCATTCCGTTTTTGTTTTTTTTATCCTGAAAAACACTGCAGTCCTTATAATGTTGTTGATCCCCACTCAGTTTTCTTCTATCACAACCATTAAACTCTGTAACACCATTGGCATCATGGTGAAATCCCTGAGCGGTTTCCTTGCTCTCCAGCAACTGAGTTAGGAAGGAACGCCTGCATCTTTGTAGTGACTGGGTGTATTGCTACACCATCCAAAGTGTAATTGATAACTTCACCATGCTCAAAGCGATATTCAATGTCTGCTTTTTTTTTTACCCATCTACCAATAGGTGACCTTCTTTGCGAGGCGTTGGAAAACCTCCCTGGTCTTTGTGGTTGAATCTGTGTTGAAATTCTCTGCTCGACTGATGGACCTTACAGATAATTGTATGTGTGGGGTACAGAGATGAGGTAGTCATTCAAAAATCATGTTAAACACTATTATTGCAGACAGAGTGAGTCCATGCAACTTATTATGTGACTTGTTAAGCACATTTTTACTCCTGAACTTATTTAGGCTTGCCATAACAAAGGGGTTGAATACTTATTGACTCAAGACATTTCAGCTTTACAATTTTAATCAATTTGTAAAAATTTATAAAAACATAATTCCCCTTTGACATTATGGCGTATTGTATATAGGCCAGTGACACAAAAATCACAATATAATCAATTTGAAATTCAGGCTGTAACACAACAAAATGTGGAAAAAGTCAAGAGGTGTGAATACTTTCTGAAGGCATTGTAGCCATTGGTTCTTGAATAATGTAACTTACAAATGCCTCATGAACTTGGCGTTCTACTCCCTGTATATAGCCATGTTATTTTCTACTCTCTGTATATACTCATGTTATTTTCTACTCCCTGTATATAGTCATGTTATTCTACTCCCTGTACACTATCAGTCAACAGTTTGGACACGCCTGTTATGATGAGTTTATCGGGTATCAATTAATTAAGGATGTAAGGATATACTTAAATACTCATATGAACTCCCCATCAAAAGTCTCTGATATGGTATCATGGTTCGTTATAATGACTTATGTCATGCAATAAAATGCAAATTCATTACTTAAAAATCATACAATGTGATTTTCTGGATTTTTGTTTTAGATTCCGTCTCTCACAGTTGAAGTGTACCTATGATAAAAATTACAGACCTCTACATGCTTTGTAAGTAGGAAAACCTGCAAAATCGGCAGTGTATCAAATACTTGTTCTCCCCACTGTATATACCCATGAGAGTCATCACCATCACAGGGGTCACTGGGGTCACAGGCAGAGCAACAGAGAACATTAAGGTTCTAAATTGCACCCTGTTCCCTACATAGAGCACTACTTTTGACCAGGTCTCTTAGGGGCTCTGGTCAAAAAATCGTGCTCTATATAGGGAATGGAGTGTCATTTGGGATGCAGAGTAAGTGAAGAATTGATCCAATTAAATGACCGAACGAATCATCATCATCATCATGTCGAAATAGAAAATCACATTAATGTTGAAGATTTTCTTCGGCAGTGAATGAGAGGTCCTGCTGTAGCTATTGGAATTACATCATTATATGTTTCTCAATACAGTTTTGGATCTGTGGCTGTATTAAATGTATCAGACCAGGATCGCTGTTCTAGGATCAGGTCCCATCCGTCCATATAATCTAATTCACTGTGATCCATTCTAGATTCTAAAAGGCAAAAACGGATCCCAAAATCAGCACTCCTACCTACTCTGAGACGCTCGATACGCACGTCCTCAGGTCTCACTGCCTGTGTGCAGTGCGCAATGCTTTTTAAACAGCGGAACATTCCCCCTAAAAAGAGAGAGAGAAGCCATTATTAGCAATTCATGTCTCTCTTAATTTAATTTCAAATGAAAAATGATATGCATGTCCTTCCATTGGGTCCTCTTAGTTTTTTCCCCCCTCGTATAATAAATACAGTGTCCCAGTTCAAAGTCAACCAGGACTCATCACTGTAGAGTCACACACTGGGATACACAATGCTCTGATGCATTGCTAATGAAGGAACAAAACCAGAACAAGTTTAATGGCCAGTGCGTGTGTGTGTGTGTGTGTGTGTGTGTGACATGTGAGCAGGGCTAGGCATAAAGACAGATAGTGTTACCATCCTACCTACCAGTTCCTGTGCACATCACACTGTCGGCTCTGCAGGGAAACACAGTAGCAATTAATAGCCTAATGATTTTACAGTCTATTAGAGCTAAGTGGGTCAGTCGGGGACGTTGCTACTGAGCCTTGTTGTGGGTCCCAAATGATACCCTATTCCCTACACAGTGCACTACTTTTAAAGTTTTTACAGACTAAAGAGAGAAGAGACTGATTCAGACGCAGAAACGACCAACGGTGACGTAACCTCGGATTCTGGTAAGCGCCTCAACTTTGAGATTATTATTTGACAAAATTAAAGCTAAGGAGCTGTCACATTTTGTGCGTACGGTTGGCTCTGCTCAGATGAATATCAAAAGAAACACTAAAAATATTATTGCATTCGCTTTGTTGACGTTGAGGGAGAGGTTATTTTCGTGGCACCACTCCGCCATGGCCCTCACCTCCTCCCTGTAGGCCGTCTCCTCATTGTTGGTAATCAGGCCTACCACTGTTGTGTCGACTGCAAACTTGATGATTGAGTTGGAGGCGTGCGTGGCCCGAGCAGTCATGGGTGAACAGGGGGGGCTGAGCACACACCCTTGTGGGGCCCCAGTGTTGAGGATCAGCGAAGTGGAGGTGTTGTTGCTCACCTTCACCACCTAGGGACGGCCCGTCAGGAAGTCCAGGACCCAGTTGCACAGAGCCCGGTTCAGACCCAGGGCCTCGAGCTTAGTGATGAGCTTGGAGGGCACTATGGTGTTGAATGCTGAGCTGTAGTCAATGAACAGCATTCTTACATAGGTGTTCCTCTTGTCCAGATGGGATAGGGCAGTGTGCAGTGTGATGGCGATTGCATCATCTGTGGATCTATTGGGGCGGTAAGCAAATTGAAGTGGGTCTAGGGTGACAGGTAAGGTAGAGGTGATATGATCCTTAACTAGCCTCTCAAAGCACTTCATGATGACAGAAGCGAGTGCTATGGGGCGATAGTCATTTAGTTCAGTTACCTTTGCTTTCTTGGGTACAGGAACAATGGTGGACATCTTGAAGCAAGTGGGGACAGCAGACTGGGATAAGGAGAGATTGAACATGTCCGTAAACACTCCAGCCAGCTGGTCTGCGCATGCTCTGAGGACGCGTCTAGGGATGCCGTCTGGGCCGGCATTTAACAACACTTAAATGTCTTACTCACGTCGGCCACGGAGGACGAGAGCTCACAGTCCTCGGGAGCGGCTCGTGTCGGTGGCACTGTGTTTTCCTCAAAGCGGGTGAAGAAAGTGTTTAGCTTGTTTGTTTGAGAACAAGACATCGGTGTCCGTGACATGGCTGGTTTTCCCTTTGTAATCTGTGATTGTCTGGAGTCCCTGCCACATACGTCTCGTGTCTGAGCCGTTGAATTGAATTGTACTGACGTTTTGCCTGTTTGATTGCCTTACGGAGGGCATAACAGGACTGTTTGTATTCAACCATATTCCTAGTCACCTTGCCGTGTTTAAATGCGGTCGTTCGCGCTTTCAGTTTTGCGCGAATGCTGCCATCTAGCCACGGTAAAATATCTATAACATCTGCAAATTATGTGTACGCGACCGATACAATTTTATTTTGATTTGATTCGACGTGATACCTGTTTCCACATTTCTCAACAAGCCACTGGAGGGCTTTCCCTTCACTCTCAATGTGCTGCTCAATGGTTGTGACTCCCAGACAGAGCCAATAGGTGAACAGCACTATAGGGTGACTCCCAGACAGAGCCAATAGGTGAACAGCACTATAGGGTGACTCCCAGACAGAGCCAATAGGTGAACAGCACTATAGTGTGACTCCCAGACAGACCCAATAGGTGAACAGCACTATAGTGTGACTCCCAGACAGAGCCAATAGGTGAACAGCACTATAGGGTGACTCCCAGACAGAGCCAATAGGTGAACAGCACTATAGTGTGATTCCCAGACAGAGCCAATAGGTGAACAGCACCATAGGGTGACTCCCAGAGTGTCTCACTGGGAAGCTTCAGGGGTTGTTCTGCTGCTGTTCTCACCTCCTCAGAGGATGAAGTATCCACCCATACGACCACGAGGAGGGTTTGGGGTTCTGGAAGACAGAGGGACACACTGCGCACAATCTACTGTTTATCAAATCTCCTGTTTAACCAATCTCCTGTTTAACCAGCTCAGCAGTGTTCTGTTACATGGCATTGTTTGACTACTTTAAAACCGATGCGCGTGTTGCTTTAACACCGTAATAGGAGCGACAGATGGCGTTGCTTTAAAGCCAGATACGGAAACCAGATGCGGTGTTGCTTTAAAGCAATACAGGACAGACAGATGCGTTCTTTAAGCAGATACGGAGCAGACAGATGGTGGTGTTGCTTTAAACAGCCGACGGAGCAGACAATGGTGGTGTTGCTTTAAAGCCGAATTACGGACGACAGATGGCGGTTATGCTTTAAGCAGCCTCAGAACAGACAATGCGGTGTTCTTTTAAAGCAGAATACGAGCTAACAGATGGCGTGTTGCTTTTAAAGCAGAATTACATGAGCAACCAATGGTGGCTGTTTAAAGCAGCCGACAGTGTCAGACAGTGGGTGTTGCTTAGCGATACAGAGCAGACAGATGGCGGTGTTGCTTTAAAGCAGAATACAGGAGCAGACAGATGGCGGTGTTGCTTTAAAGCAGAATACAGGAGCAGACAGATGGCGGTGTTGCTTTAAAGCAGAATACAGGAGCAGACAGATGGCGGTGTTGCTTTTAAAAAACGCAGCCGACAGGAGCAACAGATGGCGGGGTGTTGCTTTTAAAGCAGAATACAGGAGCAGACAGATGGCGGTGTTGCTTTAAAGCAGCTGACAGGAGCAGACAGATGGTGGTGTTGCTTTAAAGAAGCCTACAGGGAGCAGAAGCAGAATTCCGTCTCTGGTTATAGGAAGTCAAACCTATTCTAAAGCCCATAGACGTTTTACACATTTGCAAATAAAAGGAATCTGTTGTAAGGAGAGTCTCGCTTTTGTCATTGAATTAATGGAGCTGATCGTGGACTTCAGGAAACAGCACGCCCCCATCAACAGGCTGAAGAAATTCAGCTTGGCCCCTCACAAACTTTTACAGATACATAATTGAGAGCGTCCTGTCGGGCTGTATCACCGTCTGGTACGGCAACTGCACCGCCCGCAACCGCAGGGCTCTCCAGAGGGTGGTGCGGTCTGCCCAACACATCACTGGGGGCACACTGCCTGCCCTCCAGGACATCTACAGCACCCGGTGTCACAGGAAGGCCAAGAACATCATCAATGACTTCAGTCACCCGAGCCACGGCCTGTTCACCCCGCTATCATCAGTACATGTGCATCAAAGCTGGGACCGAGAGACTGAAAAACTGTTTCTATCTCAAGGCCATCAGACTGTTAAACAGCCATCACTAGCCGGCCTCCAGTACCCTGCCCGGAACCTTAGTCACTATCACTAGCCGGCTACCACCCGGTTACTCAACCCTGCACCTTAGAGACTGCTGCCCGATGTACATAGACATGGAACACTGGTCACTTTAATAATGTTTACATACTGTTTTACCCACTTCATATGTATATACTGTATTCTAGTCAAGACCATCCTATTCAACTATTGCTGTACATTATACTATTCTATCCACATATTCTACAGATATACTATATATTCTATCCATATACTGTCCATAATGTCTATACATCCCATCATATATATATATGTACAGTGTATACAGTGCATTCGGAAAGTATTCAGACCCCTTGACTTTTTCCACATGTTGTTACGTTACAGCCTTATTCTAAAATGGATTCAATTGTTTTTTCCCCTCATCAATCTACACACAATACCCCCATTGCCACACCAGGCAGTCATATCTTTAACAAAATGTGTAAAACTGGAAACATTTTATAATGTGAGTGCCTTGTCAGTTAGAAAACAGAATTACTAGTGTGATACCTGTTGAAGCGTTGACTGAATCGATTATTCATTACACCGTATTACTAACTGGACTAGTAATTTTTTCAACCAGCCAGACCAGAACAAACTCAATGAATCATTACAAAGTTGGAACACCAATCTCCATGCCTTGTCTTATTGGCACTGGTAGTTCCTTCAGGAAACTCCAGTCCTCCTCTTCACTTCGAAACACTTCTCCATCTCCTATATCTTCTCCAGCAGCTCTGTGACCCGAGTAAAAATCACCCCTGTTCTTATTGTGGAAGACATTAAGCGTGTAAACCCTCTCAAGGCTGCCGGCCCAGACGGCATCCCAAGCCGTGTCCTCAGTTCATGTGCAGACCAGCTGGCTGGTGGGATAGACTGGGATAGGGAGAGATTGAATATGTCCGTAAACACTCCAGCCAGCTGGTCTGCACATCCTCCGAGGACGCGGCTTGGGATGCTGTGATAATGGTGTAGGGGGGAGGAGTATAGGGTTAAGGGATGAGGAGCGTAGGGGTGAGTAGTGTATTGGTGAGGAGTGTATTGGTGAGGAGTGTATTGGTGAGGAGTGTATTGGTGAGGAGTGATGTTAGGGCTGACCTATCCCATCCACTAGACTGGTAGAGACAGGTTGGCTTAGACCTTCATTGATTCACGGATTGGTTTGTCTTATCTCTAGTGCAGGATCAGCCCAGAGATCAGAGCAGTCCCCTGGGGAGAACTAACTCACTCACTAACTAACTAACTAATTCCTTTACTTAGATTTGTGTTTATTAGGTTTTTGTTGTGGAACTGTTAGATATGACTTACATTGACATTTTAGTCATTTAGCAGACGCTCTTATCCAGAACGACTTACAGTTAGTGAGTGCATCCATTTTTCATACTAACTAACTCCCCGTGGGAAACGAACCCACAACCCTGGCATGCAAGCGCCAATGCTCTAACCAGCTGAGCTACACGGGGTCAGTACTGGGCTAGATATCTGCACTGTGAGGAACTAAACACACAGGTTCGACTACACTCGCATAACATCTGCAAAACCATGTTATGTGACCAATACATTTGATTTGATTTAACTTAACAACTAACTAATTAACTAACTAACCGACCTCCGTGAATACAGGCTCTGAATGCAGGCTCTAAATACAGGCTCTGACTACAGGCTCTGACTACAGGCTCTAAATACAGGCTCTAAATACAGGCTCTGAATGCAGGCTCTGAATACAGGCTCTAAATGCAGGCCCTGACTACAGGCTCTGAATGCAGGCTCTGAATACAGGCTCTAAATACAGGCTCTGAATACAGGCTCTGAATACAGGCTCTGAATGCAGGCTCTGAATACAGGCTCTGAATACAGGCTCTAAATACAGGCTCTGAATACAGGCTCTGAATACAGGATATGACTACAGGCTCTGCATACTATCTCTCTGAATACACCCACATGAAAAAATATTACAGTTTACAATAGAATACTATAGAAAACTGTAGTACTGCCGTAGTATACAATACTCCACACTGTAGTATCCCTTGATCATGTTTAGTGCTTACTTTAGAATGTTTTACTATACTGTAGAATACTATACTACACACTGTAGTATCCCTCGATCATGTGCAGTACTTACTATAGAATTTTGCAGTATACTGTAGAATACTATAGTAAACACTACAGTATTATCCTCAAACAAACACTGTAGTAAATACTACAGTAATGTCCGCAAAAACACTACGGTGTCTGCAAATACACTACAGTTTTTAAAATAGAGTAAATACTACAGTATTTAATTTGCATATACCCCACATATTCCCCTCCCCCATAAGTAGAGAAACCTACATGCCAGGTTATGGAAAATGTGTTCTTTTAGTATTTGTCCAGTAGGTTTCCTCAAGGAGAAAGATAATAAAACAAAAACACTTTAGTAAATACTACAGTATACTACAATCATGTCCGCAAAATCTCTACAGTGAATACTACAGTAAAGTCAGCTAAAACACTACAGTCAATACTACAGTATTTAAATGTAGTAATAATACTGCATTTATAACATACTATACATATGGGCAGGCTCTGAATACAGGCTCTGAATACAGGCTCTGAATACAGGCTCTGAATATAGGCTCTAAATACAGGCTCTGAATACAGGCTCTGAATACAGGCTCTGAATACAGGCTCTGAATATAGGCTCTGAATACAGGCTCTGAATATAGGCTCTGAATACAGGCTCTGAATACAGGCTCTGAATACAGGCTCTGAATACAGGCCCTCTGACCGAGACACAGTGAATGAATCAGCACCGCCCAGTCAGTGTTAGTGTCCCAAATTGGCACCCTATTTCCTAAGTAGTGCACTACTTTTGACCAGTAGCGCACTATAAAGGGAATAGGGTTCCATTTGGGACGCAGGGAGTGCATGAGATTAGAAAGGTCCTGTGTGGCCCAGTTGGTAGAGCATGGCACTTGCAACGTCAGGGTTGTGGGTTTGATTCCCACGGGGGGGGGGGGCAGTATGACGATGTCTATCTCTATTTACTGTAAGTCGCTCTGGATAAGAGTGTCCGCTAAATGACTCAAATGTAAAGGTAACATTACAGCTGGAATGACCCATCAATGACCTTGACTAGATGGAAAGCAGGCATTGTTGTTAAAATGTTCCAGACCTTTGCAAGGACATATTCTCTGTTCCCTTCTAGGAGCAAACTATAGATTCAGACAGAGAAACAACAGATTTAATACCAGGACTCTTTAAGAGTCGTTTTCCTTTTCATTTCACCTTTCCTCTTTTTACTTGGTATACATGTTTCCCTTTATCCGCAGGAGCGGAGAGCATTGCTCTAGATTCCTCCTCCCCTGCAGGGCATGTTAGTAGAGAAATAAATAAATAAAGGGAGAGAAGAGAAGAGAGAGCATTGAGAGAGACCGAAGAGACGAAAAGGAGAGATGAGAGAGAGAGAGAGAGAGATAGATAGAGCGCGAGAGATCTCTCTGACAGGAGAGCGAGCGAGAGTATAGACGAGAGAGGAGAGAGACAGATCCGGATCGATGATAGATCGAGTATCTATCGCGACTCCGAAGAGAGCTCAGATATCAGACAGAGTAGCCCTAGATATAGAGGAGAGAGAGACTATAGAGATCGAGAAGAGCTCTAGAGAGAGAAAGATAAGCTAGAGAGAGAGATAGAGAGAGATTTTTCTTTCACCTAGTTAATATACCACACTAGTCACTGTCTGTATGTCTGTTAGTGTTAGTCCCTTTTTTTGTCTGTATGTTAGTCTGTCTCTGTCTGTTACGTCTGTTGTCGTCTGTCTGTAGTCTGTCTGGTATGGTCTGTCTGTCTGTTAGTCTGTCTGTCTGTCTGTCTGTCTGTCTGTCTGCCTGTCTGTCTGTCTGTTAGTCTGTCTGGTTGTCTGTCTGTCTGTTAGTCTGTCTGTCTGTCTGTCTGTCTGCCTGTCTGTCTGTCTGTTAGTCTGTCTGGTTGTCTGTCTGTCTGTTAGTCTGTCTGTCTGTCTGTCTGCCTGTCTGTCTGTCTGTCTGTCTGTCTGCCTGTCTGTCTGTCTGTTAGTCTGTTAGTCTGTCTGTCTGTCTGTCTGTCTGTCTGTCTGGCTGTCTGTCTGTCATCCTTGCATGCATCTCACTCATCACCCCACTGTGACTCCTGCATAGAGCATATTGCTGTCTTATTGATGATGCATTGCCTTTTAAAACAAAGTTGGTTTTAGATGCTTCCACACTTTTAAAGAAAAGGTGTTCTTTAAAAGTTATTTTCAGAGGCAAGGACTTGTGCATGTGACAAATAAACTTGAAACTTGAAACTGGAAATAGCAGACTAAACTGGGCCATAGCAGCTGAATTTCCCTTTCTTCAGACCCTAAGGGACTCAGAGCTAAAACACTAAGAAACATTGAAAGCTCAGGGATGGAGACGTTTTAAAGTTTAATGACTGGCTTTCCCTCTCGCTATTATTTACCTGCAATGGGGAGGCACAAGGTACATCCCAAAATGACACCCTATTCCCTATATAGTGCACTACTTTTGACCAGGGCACATAGGGGCACTGGTCAAAAATAGTGCACTACATAGGGAATAGGGTGCCATTGGGACACAGCAACACAGCAACAGAGAAGGACATCCAGGAAGTGAGTATGCTGTTTTTGGATTCATTCATTTTTCAGTGAGCTCACTTTATTTTCTCTCCTCATATCGACTTTTACAACGAGGTTGAGCAGATAGATACAGTGCCTTCAGAAAGTATTCACACCTCTGGACTTTTTCCATATTTTGTTGTGTTACAGCCTGCATATAAAAATGGATAAAATTGATATTTTGTGTCACTGGCCTACACGCAATACCCCATAATGTCAAAGTGGAATTATGTTTTTAGACATTTTACAAATTAATTTTAAAAAATGAAAAGCTGAAATGTCATGAGTAAATAAGTATTCAACCCCTTTGTTATGGCAAGCCTAAAATAAATGTAGGAGCTTATCAAGTCACATTCATATAATAAGCTGCATGGACTCACTCTGTCTGCAATAATAGTGTTTAACATGATTTTTGAATGACTACCTCATCTCTGTACCCCACACATACAAGTATCTGTAAGGTCCATCAGTCAAACACAGATTCAACCACAAAGACCAGGGAGGTTTTCCAAGCCTTGCAAGGAAGGTCACCTATTAGTAGATGGGTAAAAATACAATAAAAAGCAGACATTGAATATCCCTTTGAGCGTGGTGAAGTTATCAATTATACTTTGGATGGTGTATCAATACACCCAGTCACTACAAAGATACAGGCGTCCTTCCTAACTCAGTTGCCGGAGAGGAAGGAAACCTATCAGGGATTTCACCATGACTTTAAAACAGTTACAGACTTTAATGGCTGTGATAGGAGAGAACTGAGGATGGATCAACAACATTGTAGTTACTCCACAATACAAACCCAATTGACAGAGTGAAAAGAAGGAAACCTGTACAGAATAAAAATATCCCAAAACATGCATCCTGTTTGCAATAAGGCACTAAAGTAAAACTGCAAAAAATGTGGCAAAGAAATAAACTTTATGTCCTGCATACGAAGCGTTATGTTTGGGGCAAATCCAACCCAACACAACACTGAGTACCACTCTTCATATTTTCAAGTATGGTGGTGGCTGCATCATGTTATGGGTATGCTTCTCATCGGCAAGGACTAGGCAGTTTTTGGGGGGATAAAAATAAATGGAATAGAGCTAAGCACAGGCAAAATCCTAGAGGAAAACCTGGTTCAGTCTGCTTTCCAACAGACACTAGGAGACAAATTCACCTGAATGTTCCTGAGTGGCCTACTTACAGTTTTGACTTAAATCTACTTGAAATTATATGCCAAGACCTGAAAATGGCTGTCTAGCAATGATCAACAACCAACTTGACAGAGCTTGAAGAATTTTGAAAAGAATAATGGTCAAATATCGTGCTATCAAGGTGTGCAAAGCTCTTAGAGACTTACCCAGAAAGACTCACAGCTGTAATCGCTGCCAAAGGTGATTCTAACATGTATTGACTCAGGGGTGTGAATACTTATGTATTTCATTTTCAATAAATTTGCAAACATTTCTAAAACATGTTTTTACTTTGTCATTATGGTGTATTGTTTGTAAATGGGTGAGAAAATATATTTAATCAATTTTGAATTCAGGCTGTAAGACAACAAAATGTGGAATAAGTCGAGGGGTATGAATACTTTCCGAAAGCACTGTATAAATGCTATGTCTTTACCCAGCACATACTGTACAGAACAAACAGGCTGCCAGAGTCTGATGTAGAGGTGAGCTGGCGGCGGGGGTTCGAGCTCCGTCATATTGTAATCCATGCTGTCCTGGTTAATTGATTGGTTTGTCATTTATTGGGGATCAATATATATCTGTCCACTATAGATCTATAGATATACAGGCTCAGCTGTCCACTATAGATCTATAGACCACTTTCCTAACAACAAACAAAAACTTAAAAAGAGTTTGAAATCTTAATCTACTGCTCTGCTTTTCAAATCTAAAACCGGAACACTTCTTCCACTACCACAAAAATACTTTTTAAAGAAATTACCATCTAGTTATTATTATAGTTATTCTTTATAACACTACTTAAAATAACCACCTAGTTATTATTATAGTTATTAAAATAACCACCTAGTTCTTATTATAGTTATTAAATAACCACCTAGTTATTATTATAGTTATTAAAATAACCCCTAGTTATATTTAGTTATTTAAAAATCACCCCTATTTATTATTATGTTATTAAAAAACCACCTAGTTATTTTATATTTATTAGAATAAAAATAACCACCTAGTTATTATTATAGTTATTAAAATAACCACCTAGTTATTATTATAGTTATTAAAATAACCACCTAGTTATTATTATAGTTATTAAAATAACCACCTAGTTATTATTATAGTTATTAAAAATAACCACCTAGTTATTATTATAGTTATTAAAATAACCACCTAGTTATTATTATAGTTATTAAAATAACCACCTAGTTATTATTATAGTTATAAAAATAACCACCTAGTTATTATTATAGTTATTAAAATAACCACCTAGTTATTATTATAGTTATTAAAATAACCACCTAGTTATTATTAGAGTTATTCTTTACAGTCTCTGACCCTCTTCTTGCTACTACCTTCCCTGTTCTTTCAACAAAAAAAAAAAAAAAAAAAAAAAAATGTATTCACTCACTAACTGTAAGTCACTCTGGATAAGAGCGTCTGCTAAAATGACTCAAATGTCAATGTAGATGTCACCATGACCACTGAACACTCCGATCCCCTTTGAAAAAAAAAAAAGAACTAATGAAGTATAACCACAAGCCTGACTGTTCAGTGGTCATGGTGACATCTACATTGACATTTGAGTCATTTTAGCAGACGCTCTTATCCAGAGTGACTTACAGTTAGTGAGTGCATACATTTTTCGTACTTTAAGATTATTTTATTTGCCACACAACCACAATATTCTTTATTTGCAACACAACCCCAATTGGTGGAACAGTAAAGTGATTGTCCCACTGGCTATAAGGTGAATGCACCTATTTGTAAGTCGCTCTGGATAAGAGCGTCTGCTAAATGACGTAAATGTAAAATGTAAATGTACAGTATTTGCTTGCGGTACGGCGTGGTAACTCTGACAACACGGTGCAAAAGGATGACATATACACTACACTAAGCGGCTGGTAGGCACAGAGATCCTTGTCACGATCGTCTGATGAATGAACGGACCAAAGCGCAGCGCGTTGAGTGAACATGATAACTTTAATAAAGTAAAGCACGTAAATACAAAACAAACGACGATTCGTGAAGTCCTCTGCTAAACTGACAGAAACGGAACAATAACCCACAATGCCCACAAGAACACATACAGAATAAATATGGCTCCCAATCAGAGATAACGAGCCGACAGCTGACACTCGTTACCTCCGATTGGGAGTCATATGACTAATCAACATAATTACAACACTTTGACACCCAACATAGAACCAAACCACATAGACTGCACACACCCTGGCTCAACATAATGAGTCCCAGAACCAGGGTGTGACAGTACCCCCCCCCTAAAGGCGCGGACTGCGACCGCGCCTCAAAACCCCCAAACAGGGGAGGGCTGGGCGGGCATACCTCCTCGGTGGCGGTTCTGGCTCCGGCCTAGACCACCACCCCACCATAGTCACTACCCGCTTACGTAGGTTCCTCCAAATGACCCCCACCGGTTTAAGGGGCAGCACCGGACTAAGAGGCAGCACCGGACTAAGGGGCAGCACCGGACTAAGGGGCAGCACCAGACTAAGGGGCAGCACCGGACTAAGGGGCAGCACCGGACTAAGGGGCAGCACCAGGATAAGGGGCAGCACCTGACTCAATGGCGGATCCTGGCTGGCTGGCTCTGGCGGATCCTGGCTGGACGGCTCTGGCGGATCCTGGCTGAACGGCTCATGGCTGGCTGAAGGATCTGGCTGCTCATGGCTGGCTGACGGATCTGGCTGCTCATGGCTGGCTGACGGATCTGGCTGCTCATGGCTGGCTTACGGATCTGGCTGCTCATGGCTGGCCGACGGATCTGGCTGATCCTGTCTGGCCGAAGGCTCTGGCTGATCCTGTCTGGCGGAAGGCTCTGGCTGATCCGGTCTGGCGGAAGGCTCTGGCTGATCCTGTCTGGCCGAAGGCTCTGGCTGATCCTGTCTGGCGGAAGGCTCTGGCTGATCCTGTCTGGCGGAAGGCTCTGGCTGATCCGGTCTGGCGGAAGGCTCTGGCTGATCCGGTCTGGCGGAAGGCTCTGGCTGATCCTGTCTGGCCGAAGGCTCTGGCTGATCCTGTCTGGCCGAAGGCTCTGGCTGATCCTGTCTGGCGGAAGGCTCTGGCTGATCCTGTCTGGCGGAAGGCTCTGGCTGATCCGGTCTGGCGGAAGGCTCTGGCTGATCCTGTCTGGCGGAGAGCTCTAGCGGCTCCGGTCTGGCGGACGGCTCTGAAGGCTCATGGCAGACGGGCGGCTTTGTAGGCTCAGTACAGACGGGCAGTTCAGACGGCGTTGGGCAGACGGACAGTTCAGACGGCGTTGGGCAGACGGGCAGTTCAGGCGCCGTTGGGCAGACGGGCAGTTCAGACGGCGTTGGGCAGACGGGCAGTTTCAGGCGCCGTTGGGCAGACGGGCAGTTCAGACGGCGTTGGGCAGACGGACAGTTCAGGCCCCGTTGGGCAGACGGCAGACTCTGGCCGTCTGAGGCGCACCGTAGGCCTGGTGCGTGGTGCCGGAACTGGAGGTACCGGGCTGAGGACACGCATCTCAGGGCTAGTGCGGGGAGAAGTAACAGGGCATGCTTGGCCCTGGGGACGCACATAAGGCCTAGTGCGGAGAGCAGCAACAGGGCATGCTGGACCCTGGGGACGCACATAAGGCCTAGTGCGGAGAGCAGGAACAGGCCGGGCTGGGCTGGCGACGCGCACCGTATCCCTGGTGCGAGAGGCCGGAACAGGCCGGGCCGGGCTGGCGAAGCGCACCGTATCCCTGGTGCGTGGAGTAGGAACAGGCCGGGCTGGGCTGGCGACGCGCACCGTATCCCTGGTGCGAGTGGCCGGAACAGGCCGGGCCGGGCTGGCGAAGCGCACCGTATCCCTGGTGCGTGGAGTAGGAACAGGCCGGGCTGAGCTGGCGACGCGCACCGTATCCCTGGTGCGAGTGGCCGGAACAGGCCGGGTCGGGCTGGCGTAGCACACCGTGGGTTTCGTATGAGGCTCAGGAACAGGCCGGGCTGGGCTGGCGACGCGCACCGTACACTTAGTGCGAGGGGCCGGAACAGGCCGTACCGTACTGGGGACACACACTACTGGCTGTACCTCGGGATTAGGAACGGGCCGGACCGGACTGGTTACACACCCCAGTACCTCTCGCCGTGCCTCTACACCTTCCTTCCCTGCCTTTCCCAGTCGCCCCCTTAACCTGGTAGCCTCCTGAATCCGTCCCTTCTCTGCCTCCGTCAGCCCCCTTAACCTGGTAGCCTTCTGAATCTGCCTTGTGGCAGCCTCCTGCTGCTCAGTCGCCCAAGCCATGTGCCCCCCCCCAAAAACTTTTTGGGGTTGCCTCCCGTCCTTCCGACGATGGTCCTGCCGATGCCGTTGCTCCTCTCCTGCCAGGTTCTCCCCCTTCATCGCCCTCCGGTACCGGACGGCCTCCTCCTGGGTAATATGTCCCCAGCCGAGGAGGACATCCACCAACGTTCTCTCCTGACCCGGCGCCTCCTCCCATGTCCAGACCCTTTGCTCCTGGACGCGCTGCTTGGTCTTTCTTTGGTGGGTTATTCTAGGTGGTTTATTTTCTATGTTTGCCGGTGTGACTCCCAATCAGAGGCAAACGAGTGTCAGCTGTCGGCTGTTTGTCTCTGATTGGGAGCCATATTTAATCTATCTGTTTTCCTTTCGGGTTGTGGGATTCTGTTCGTGTGTGTGCGTGTTGTACCACAGACGTCACGAATTCGTTGTCTATTTGTTTTGCTCGTGTGAGCATTTAATAAATATACTATGTTCACTCGCAACGCTGCGCCTTGGTCTCCTGTTCTAGACGATCGTGACAGAAAATCCCACCAGTACCAGACCAAGCAGCGTGAGGAGGAGAAAGGAAGGACCTGGGATCAGGGGAGTAGGAGTTTCGGCTGGGCCACGCTAAGTGAAGAGGAGAGAGGCTGGTCGATGAAGCAATGGATCGAGAGTCTGACGAGAGCTAGGGAGGCCTGGTCCACGGGGAGGAGAGAACCCCAGAAAATTTTTAGGGGGGGGGGCTCACGACGTGGACGACGGGGCAGCAGGAGGCCGCGATGGAGCGGTCCAGCGGGTGTGAAGAGGAGGCCGCCAGGTTAAGGGGGCCACTGGTCACGGAGGAGAGGGATAGTGTGGAGGCACGGCAAGAGGTACTGGGGTGTGTGTCCAGTCCGGTCCGGCCCGTTCCTGATCTCTGCGTGGGGCCAGTGGTGTGTGTCTCCAGTACGGGCCGGCCTGTTCCTGTTCCCCGCATCGTGCCGGTGGTGCGCGTTGCCAGCCCGGTCCGGCTCGTTCCTGCTCTCCGCACCATGTCTGGGGTGCGCGTCGCCAGCCCGGCCCGGTCTGTTCCTGCTTCCCGCACTAAGCCTGTGGTGCGCGTCGCCAGCCCGGTCCGGCCCATTCCTGCTCCCCGCACCAAGTCTGTGGTGCGTTTCGGCCGCCCGGATCGGCCCGTTCCTGCTGTCCACACCAAGCCAGTGGTGTGCGTCGTCAGTCCGGCACGGCCCGTTCCTGCTCTCCGCACCGAGTCTGTGGTGCGCGTTGCCAGCCCAGTCCGGCCCATCCAAGCTTCCCGCACCAAGTCTGTGGTGCGTCTCGTCAGCCCTGTCCGGCTCGTTCCTGCTCTCCGCACCAAGTCAGTGGTGTGCGTCGCCAGCCCATTCCGGTCCATTCCTGCTCCACGCACCAAGCCAGGGGCGCGGGTCGTCAGTCCGGCTCCGGCCAGCGGGGCTAGACAGGACCAGGAGTACTTTGGGGGGTTGGAGAGGAAGTGGGGATCAAGCCCGGAGCCGGAGCCGCCGCCGAGGAAGAATGCCCACCCAGCCCTCCCCTGTTTTGCTCGTATTTAGGCGCGGTCACAGTCCGCGCCTTTAGGGGGGGGGGTACTGTCACACCCTGGTTCGGGGACTCATTATGTTGAACCAGGGTGTGTGCATTCTATGTTTTCTGTTTCTCTGGTGGGTGTTCTAGGTGGTTTATTTTCTATGTTTGCCGGTGTGACTCCCAATCAGAGGCAAACGAGTGTCAGCTGTCGGCTGTTTGTCTCTGATTGGGAGCCATATTTAATCTATCTGTTTTCCTTTCGGGTTGTGGGATTTTGTTCGTGTGTGTGCGTGTTGTACCACAGACGTCACGGATTCGTTGTCTATTTGTTTTGCTCGTGTGAGCATTTAATAAATATACTATGTTCACTCGCAACGCTGCGCCTTGGTCTCCTGTTCTAGACGATCGTGACAATCCTATTCAATTGGATAACATATGTAATTCCATGGCAGCAGGCCTACTTGCATTTTCAGTTACAGTGGGGAAAAAAAGTATTTAGTCAGCCACCAATTGTGCAAGTTCTCCCACTTAAAAAGATGAGAGAGGCCTGTAATTTTCATCATAGGTACACGTCAACTATGACAGACAAATTGAGATTTTTTTCTCCAGAAAATCACATTGTAGGATTTTTAATGAATTTATTTGCAAATTATGGTAGAAAATAAGTATTTGGTCACCTACAAACAAGCAAGATTTCTGGCTCTCACAGACCTGTAACTTCTTCTTTAAGAGGCTCCTCTGTCCTCCACTCGTTACCTGTATTAATGGCACCTGTTTGAACTTGTTATCAGTATAAAAGACACCTGTCCACAACCTCAAACAGTCACACTCCAAACTCCACTATGGCCAAGACCAAAGAGCTGTCAAAGGACACCAGAAACAACATTGTAGACCTGCACCAAGCTGGGAAGACTGAATCTGCAATAGGTAAGCAGCTTGGTTTGAAGAAATCAACTGTGGGAGCAATTATTAGGAAATGGAAGACATACAAGACCACTTATAATCTCCCTCGATCTGGGGCTCCACGCAAGATCTCACCCCGTGGGGTCAAAATGATCACAAGAACGGTGAGCAAAAATCCCAGAACCACACGGGGGGACCTAGTGAATGACCTGCAGAGAGCTGGGACCAAAGTAACAAAGCCTACCATCAGTAACACACTACGCCGCCAGGGACTCAAATCCTGCAGTGCCAGACGTGTCCCCCTGCTTAAGCCAGTACATGTCCAGGCCCGTCTGAAGTTTGCTAGAGTGCATTTGGATGATCCAGAAGAGGATTGGGAGAATGTCATATGGTCAGATGAAACCAAAATATAACTTTTTGGTAAAAACTCAACTCGTCGTGTTTGGAGGACAAAGAATGCTGAGTTGCATCCAAAGAACACCATACCTACTGTGAAGCATGGGGGTGGAAACATCATGCTTTGGGGCTGTTTTTCTGCAAAGGGACCAGGACGACTGATCCGTGTAAAGGAAAGAATGAATGGGGCCATGTTTCGTGAGATTTTGAGTGAGAACCTCCTTCCATCAGCAAGGGCATTGCAGATGAAACGTGGCTGGCCTAGCCAGGCTCCAGATCTCAACCCCATAGAAAATCTTTGGAGGGAGTTGAAAGTCCGTGTTGCCCAGCGACAGCCCCAAAACATCACTGCTCTAGAGGAGATCTGCATGGAGGAATGGGCCAAAATACCAGCAACAGTGTGTGAAAACCTTGTGAAGAATTACAGAAAACGTTTGACCTGTGTCATTGCCAACAAAGGGTATATAACAAAGTATTGAGAAACTTTTGTTATTGACCAAATACTTATTTTCCACCATAATTTGCAAATAAATTTATAAAAAATCCTACAATGTGATTTTCTGGATTTTATTTCTTCTCATTTTGTCTGTCATAGTTGACGTGTACCTATGATGAAAATTACAGGCCTCTCTCATCTTTTTAAGTGGGAGAACTTGCACAATTGGTGGCTGACTAAATACTTTTTTTCCCCACTGTATATATGGTCTGAATGACTGACACACTGGCCCTCAATTCAAATATCTTGAGATTTAAAAAAATCAATGGCAATTTATATGATTGATATTACTGAGGTGAAAAGGGAGACATTCTCTTGTTGTTTATGGTTACGTAAAAGGTGGGCTGCTGCCAAGCAGTGATCAGTAAGAGGAGGCATATTACATTTTAGTCATCTAGCAGAGCAACTTACAGTTAGTGAGTGCATACATTATTTTTTTTATTTTTCATACTGGCCCCCCGTGGGAATCGAACCCACAACCCTGGCGTTGCAAACACCATGCTCTACCAACTGAGCTACATCCCTGCCGGCCTCCCCTACCCTACCCTGGACGACGCTGGGCCAATTGTGCGCCGCCCCATGGGTCTCCCGGTCGCGGCCGGCTACGACAGGATCTCTAGTGGCACAGCTAGCACTGCGATGCAGTGCCTTAGACCACTGCGCCACTCGGGAGGTCATCATAACTTATTTCAAATATAGCCTAATAAACTGCATACTTCACCAGTTCTCGCATAATAAATGTTACGACACAAAAAGATCCCCCCCTAGTCCAGCGTATTTGGTTTTGTCTACATTTGGAAAGTTTACCGACAAATTTGCTTTTTCCATCAAGGCTATCGTGGCATTCTTTATCCGACATGTACTTTACTCGCATAAAAAGGTTGGATGGACGCGTGCCTGGTTAACGATGGCAGTCTCAGACTTTAGTATGTAGCGAACGATAGAGCAGCGGAAGAATTCAGTTCGAGTCTTCAGGCAAAGACAGGGGCGCACTGATCCCAGATCAGTACTCCTACTCTGAGACGCTTAGTAAATAACGTTACAGCTGTGCTTTACATTCCCTCTGCTTGGCTTGTCTTCAGGCCAGGCTTCACTTCTCAGTCAGTATTATGAATCAGGGCTCCACAACCACAGAAATAAAATGAGATTCTATTTCTACATCTCCAACCCTCCTGTTCTGCCAAGCTCCCTTCTGAATCTCCCCTCTGGTCTACCCATCCCAGCGACACACAGGCTGGGCTGCTTTACAAATCATTCCATATTCCCCATAGGGTTAGAGCTACGATGTATCTGAGGCATTGTCTCAAATGAGACACCCCCATTTCCTTGATGCACTACGTCACACGTGTCAAACTCATTCCGCAGAGGGACGAGTGTCTGCGGGTTTTCGCTCCACCCTTGTACTTGATTGATGAATTAAAAGGTCACTAATTAGTAAGGAACTCCCCTCATATCAAACGTCATATCAAAGACAATGGTAGAGGACTAAGAATGCATCCCAAATGGCACCCTTTTCCCTTCATAAGTAGTGCACTATATAGGGAATAGGGTGCCATTTGGGACGTAGTCGAGGATTTAGTGTTGTAATGTGCTGAAGGCAGGAAGGAAGCCGCTTACATAACACAACAGAAAGATATACACTGAGTGTACAAAACATTAGGAACATGACATTGACTGACCAGGTGAATCCAGGTGAAAGCTATGATCCCTTATGGATGTCAATCCACTTCAATCAGTGTAGATGAAGGGGAGGAGACAGGTTAAAGAAGGACTTTTAAGCCTTGAGAAAATTGAGACATGGATTGTGTATGTGTGCCATTCAGAGGGTGAATGGGCAAGACAACAGATTTAAGTGCCTTTGAACGGGGAATGGTAATAGGTGCCAGGCGCACCGGTTTGTGTCAAGAACTGCAATCTTGCTGGGTTTTTTACGCTCAACAGTTTCCTGTGTGTATCAAGAATGGTCCACCACCCAAAGGACATCCAGCCAACTTGACACAACTGTGGGAAGCATTGGAGTCAACATGGTGCCAGCATCCCTGTGGAACGCTTTCGACACCTTGTACACTCAGTGCATATGTGAGGATATAAATGAATGTGTGTGTGTATGAATGAATGCTGATCATGTTCTACGCACCTCCCTCCCTCCCTCCCTCCCTCCCCTCCCCTCCCCTCCCTCCCCTCCCCTCCCCTCCCCTCCCTCCCCTCTGTCTGCTCGGTTCTATCACTTCCTCTCCTCCCACTCACTGCTTCCTACATTCCCCCTCTTCTCGCAGACATCAATGAGACACGAACACACAGAGAGAGAGAGAGAAGGGGGATGGAGAGGCAGAAGGAGGAAGAGTGAAGGGAGAGAGAGAGAGGGGGGGGAGAGAGAGAGGGGAAACGCGAAAGATAGATGGTGAGCGAGAGGGAGGGGGGAAAGAGAGAGAGAGGGAGGGGGGGGGAAGAGAGAGCGAGAGAGAGAGAGAGAGAGAGAGCGAGAGAGCGAGAGAGTGAGCGAATCATCTATTAATTGAGTCACCCTCCTATTCATTGGGTCATACTGTCCATACACGGGCATGCTCAGACTCAGAGAAGCTCTGACTGAAAGACGTCTTTCTTATATAAACCTTCTTCACTGAAATGCCAAAACACTGGAGGTGATGGAGCCGGCAGTTGGAAGAGGAAATCACGTTATTGTTTGAAGCTAGGGATAAGCGCCATTCTGGTGTTTTTCTTTGCCTGCCCATAAAAGGCTTAAACACGATTTCAGATTGTATTGTTTTCATCACATGGATTTTGATGAATACTGTAAAGTCCTCTTGGCTCTGCTGTATCACTGCAGTAAACAGATTCATTAATCTACTGATCAGAACTGGTCCTGTGCGGCTCAGTGGGTAAACCTATGGTCCCAGCAACGCCATGGTCCCCGTGTAGCTCAGTTGGTAGAGCGTGGCGCTTGCAACGCCAGGGTTGTGGGTTTGATTCCCACATAGGCTAACAGTATCTGCTATGTGGAATATATTATAATCTCAGTTCAACATCTCCATTACATTATAGACGGATGGTGACTGGACGGTGGCAGACACGTTAAGTCCCGCCTACAAGGTTAATCAACAGCATGAAAACTATATAGTGCACTACTTTTGACCAGAGCCCTATGGGAATTGGGCCCTTAGAAAAAGTGGTTATTTAGGGTAGAATCTATCTGTTCTAGAGTGTGTGAACTTTGGTATCAGAGAGAGGAGAGGAGGAGAGGCGGGGAGGAGGAGAAGAGAGGAGGGAGGAGGAGGAGGAGGAGGAGGAGAGGAGAGGAGAGGAGGAGAGGTGGGGAGGGGAGGGGAGGAGAAGAGGTGGGGAGGGGAGGGGGAGGAGAAGAGGAGGGGAGGGGAGGAGAAGAGGAGGGGAGGGGAGGAGGAGAGGTGGGGAGGGGAAGGGAGGGGAGGAGAAGAGGAGAGGAGGGGAGGAGGAGAGGCGGGGAGATCTATACATATACAGTAAGCTGAGCCTGTATATCTATAGAATACTGTTTTCTACGCTGGTGCTATGTTGGATTTTATGAGGGTTGCCAGATTGGAGTAAAAAAGCTGTATTTGTCTGTTTTTTTGTGGTACCGATGAAGGTATTTGATTTGGGAATGGGGATACATTTTCAAGATGGGAAATGAATTCATCAATAAATGTGTCAAAAAAAATCTGTTTGGGTTAAATTCCCCTGATGCACCTGCATGGCATTTACAACTATAACGAGTCTGGACTATGATCAATTAAGCCATATCAATGCAGTTAAACAGGTTAATGTAAAATAATGAATTATGTTGGCTTACACTTACAGTGGCTTGCGAAAGTATTCACCCCCCTTGGCATTTTTCCAATTTATTTGCCTTACAACCCGGACTTACAATGATTTTTTGGGGGGGGTTGTATCGTTTGATTTACACAACATGCCTACCACTTTGAAGATTCAAAATATTTTTGATTGTGAAACAAACAAGAAATAAGACAAAAAAAACAGAAAACTTGAGCGTGCATAACTATTCACCCCCCCAAAGTCAATACTTTGTAGAGCCACATTTTGCAGCAAGTCTCTTGGCGTATGTCTCTATAAGCTTGGCACATCTAGCCACTGGGATTTTTCCCCATTCTTCAAGGCAAAACTGCTCCAGCTCCTTCAAGTTGGATGGGTTCCGCTTGTGTACAGCAATCTTTAAGTCATACCACAGATTCTCAATTGGATTGAGGTCTGGGCTTAAACTACCTGTTTAAAGTTTTATTACAGCCATGATGTTCTTTTGTTACCGAAGCTTACACATCAAATAACCTGACAATGATCAACATCATACGAGTTGACAAATAATGTAAGTGTGTTATGCAGCAAAACACAACTATCCTTTCTTTTAGAACGCAAACCAGTAATATGAAATCACTGTTGATCCATCCTGTTCTCATCTAATGAGATGGATTTAGGATTTTATCTACGGCCTAGAATCGAGGCCTTTCCCAGTCATGAAGGACGAAGCTAGGCCCCTCTTGGTTCTCATTGGCGAAGACTGAACTCAAGTTAGGGGTCATATGTCAGATTCTCCTGTACCACTTTGCCCAGAGGTTGTAAATAAACCTTTTTTAAGGTGATATAACTTGTATCACTATTACAGGGCCGTGAAACCCATAGCCGAATGGCTTCAGACTGAGCATTTCTTACCATTTATTTACGGAGAGAAATTTTTCGTTTTATAACAGGTAGTGTCCATTTTATTTACAGTAGTGTGTTGATTAATTATTGCTTTCTTCAGTGGAAATACAGAATATGTATAAAAATGCCACATATACCAAAAGCTAAATCAAGCAGAGATTTACGACTATTTAACCATGTTAATCATCACTGAAAACATGCAAACTACAAACATTTAACCAGTTAAAGATAATGAATACATAGACAAATAGATACAAATATTTTATTTAAAATAATTCATACAAAAGTCAAGAGTTGGCTATAAGATGAGTACAAACAAAGTGAGTGTGTGTAAGTGTTTGTGTGAGTGTGTGTGTGTGTATTATGGTGTGTATTATAATTTCCCATCATATAAATGTATCCCCATTCCCCAATCAAATACAGTGAGGGAAAAAAAGTATTTGATCGCCTGCTGATTTCGTACGTTTGCCCACTGACAAATAAATTCTCTCTCTATAATTTTAACGGTAGGTTTATTTGAACAGTGAGAGACAGAATAACAACAACAAAATCCAGAAAAACGCATGTCAAAAATGTTATGAATTAAATCAATTCAATGAGGGAAATAAGTATTTGACCCACTCTCAATCAGAAAGATTTCTGGCTCCCAGGTGTCTTTTATACAGGTAACGAGCTGAGATTAGGAGCACAATCTTAAAGGGAGTGCTCCTAATCTCAGTTTGCTACCTGTATAAAAGACACCTGTCCACAGAAGCAATCAATCAATCAGATTCCAAACTCTCCACCATGGCCAAGACCAAAGAGCTCTCCAAGGATGTCAGGGACAAGATTGTAGACCTACACAAGGCTGGAATGGGCTACAAGACCATCGCCAAGCAGCTTGGTGAGAAGGTGACAACAGATGGTGCGATTATTCGCAAATGGAAGAAACACAAAAGAACTGTCAATCTCGATCGGCCTGGGGCTCCATGCAAGATCTCACCTTGTGGAGTTGCAATGATCATGAGAACGGTGAGGAATCAGCCCAGAACTACATGGGAGGATCTTGTCAATGATTTCAAGGCAGCTGGGACCATAGTCACCAAGAAAACAATTGGTAACACACTACGCCGTGAAGGACTGAAATCCTGCAGCGCCCGCAAGGTCCCCCTGCTCAAGAAAGCACATATACATGCCCGTCTGAAGTTTGCCAATGAACATCTGAATGACTCAGAGGAGAACTGGGTGAAAGTGTTGTGGTCAGATGAGACCAAAATCGAGCTCTTTGGCATCAACTCAACTCGCCGTGTTTGGAGGAGGAGGAATGCTGCCTATGACCCCAAGAACACCATCCCCACTGTCAAACATGGAGGTGGAAACGTTATGCTTTGGGGGTGTTTTTTCTGCTAAGGGGACAGGACAACTTCACCGCATCAAAGGGACGATGGACGGGGCCATGTACCGTCAAATCTTGGGTGAGAACCTCCTTCCCTCAGCCAGGGCATTGAAAATGGGTCGTGGATGGGTATTCCAGCATGACAATGACCCAAAACACACGGCCAAGGCAACAAAGGAGTGGCTCAAGAAGAAGCACATTAAGGTCCTGGAGTGGCCTAGCCAGTCTCCAGACCTTAATCCCATAGAAAATCTGTGGAGGGAGCTGAAGGTTCGAGTTGCCAAACGTCAGCCTCGAAACCTTAATGACTTGGAGAAGATCTGCAAAGAGGAATGGGACAAAATCCCTCCTGAGATGTGTGCAAACCTGGTGGCCAACTACAAGAAACGTCTGACCTCTGTGATTGCCAACAAGGGTTTTGCCACCAAGTACTAAGTCATGTTTTGCAGAGGGGTCAAATACTTATTTCCCTCATTAAAATGCAAATCAATTTATAACATTTTTGACATGCGTTTTTCTGGATTTTTTTGTTGTTATTCTGTCTCTCACTGTTCAAATAAACCTACCATTAAAATTATACACTGATCATTTCTTTGTCAGTGGGCAAACGTACAAAATCAGCAGGGGATCAAATACTTTTTTCCCCCTCACTGTACCTTCCTCGATAAAAGATGATGTAATATTTTTAGTTTTTTTCTCCAATCTGGCAACCCTCATAAAATTCGACATAGCCTTGTATAAAATGCATTATGAAAGAAATTGTGTAATGAACACGAAAAAGTGAAGCCTTGTATTAAATGCATTATGAAGAAAATTGTGTAATGTACACGAAAAAGTGGAGCCTTGTATTAAATGCATTATGAAGAAAATGGTGTAATGTACACGAAAAAGTGGAGCCTTGTATTAAATGCATTATGAAGAAAATGGTGTAATGTACACGAAAAAGTGAAGCCTTGTATTAAATGCATTATGAAGAAAATTGTGTAATGTACACGAAAAAGTGAAGCCTTGTATTAAATGCATTATGAAGAAAATGGTGTAATGTAGTCTCCATGAAATATGAAATGCGTTGTGAAGAAATTCGTCTAGGCCTACTGTTGCCTACAGGAAGAAAGGTCCTTTCTGACTACAAGTGCACCAGTATCCCAAAGTATTAAGTGAAAACAAGCATAGAAAACAGTATTGGCACTAATACAACAAACAACAACATCGTAAGGCTACTATTATGTTATAATTATTTAGGTGAAAACCTGGTTGATTAACAATATTGGGTTATTAACACCTTTTTATATATATATATATATATATATATATTTATTAGGGGTGTAACGATCCATCTACTACATCGATGTATCGATTTATATTCCTATGATCCAACTACATCGATCTGTGCTCGGCGAGTTGGCCTTTTGGACAACATATATCAATCTAACATCGTTTTAAAATGTAATAAATCGATTGTATCGATACTAGGAAATAACCCATTGGATTTAAGCACGTCAGACTTTATATGGATGTTTTTTCTTAGCACTTTTAATGATAAAGGCTTTTAACATTACTCGATTCAGTCTGCCTATCCGTGATGTCATCGCCCCGCGCCAGCAGCAGCGCAAAGGCGCAAAGACAACAAAACATAGCATGGCGGACGACAGAGGAGAAGCCGACGAGCAAGAAATTATCAAGCCACCATTGCGGTCCTTACAAGAAACAGGAATCTAGGAAACTTCACCTGCACTGTCCAGTATCCAGGTATTTATTTCAGTCACACTGGTTGAATTTTTGGCTAAAAGGTTACTGAATCGATTTCAAGTCACTGAATCGTTTCGGATCGTATCGTTCTAAATGAACCAATATCGTCCTTGAATCGTATCGACAACCACGAATCGTGATACAAATCGAATCGTTGTTAAAACGAATCGTTACACCCCTAATATATTTATATAAATAAATGTGGGACACAAAACAAAGGTAGTGTAGAACACCATTGCCCGTCATGCATTGCTCTAATAACTTTCAAAAGATTGTTCCGAAGTTTGCCCCCCAAAAATGTATTTTCCTCTGAATGAAGTTGCTAAAAAAAAAAGTTGTCTTTTCACACAAATTAAGCCACACAAAAAAAGCACAAAATCTGCTGAAATACTTTTTCTGTACACACAGTATATGCATGGACTATAATGTAACGTATCCCTTTATATTTTTAAAATCTCAAAAGAAAAACTCTTGCCAGTATCACTTTGTTAATACGGTTGAATTATGCAGGCAAAAGCACTGTACAGGTTTCCATTTTTCTTTAAATTGAGATGTCATTGTCACGGATTCTGCCGAGGCTGCTCCTCCTCCTTGCTCGGGCAGGCTTCGGCGTTCGTCGTCCCCGGAGTACTAGCTGCTACCGCTGGATGTTCTCGATGTTTGTTTGGTCTGGTCTTGTGCGTGTGCACCTGTTTCGTATTGAGTATTGATTATGTCACCTATAAGTTTCCCTTTTGGTTTGTTTGCAGTTGTGTGTAATTGTACGCCTGTCCGATTGGTGTATCGTTTGATGTTTAGTGTTTTACGCGTGTGTGCGTAATCGTTCGCCTCCGTTGTTTTGAGGCCGTTTGTTTTGTCTTTGAGCATTGTAAGTAAAGTCATTTTGGACTTAGCTTCCTTGTCCTGCGCTTGACTCCACCACTGCATCCACATCAGTTTACGTGACAGTCATCAAAATATTCCCACGTTCTGTACCTGTAACAAGCAATCTCAGATGTGAGAGTGGTTGTAATGAATACTCGGACAGAGTGGTAAGATCCAATCGCAGAATTGCGATGCTTTATTAGAGTACAGACAAGGGAATAGCTTAATCGTGGTCGGGCGGGCTGTGGTCAAAACCGGGCCAGGCATAGACAGGCAGAGGTACCAAGGGAGCGGGCTTAGTCGTAGTCGAGGGCACAGGCACAGGATCAGAGGACGGTAATCACTGGGGTAGACAAGCAGAGGATTAAGCAATTCGGGGAGTCAAACAACAAGGCACAGGTCGGATACACGGGTAATCAAAAACAACAAACTCTCTCTCTCTCTCGGAACAAAACGCTTAGCAAGTCACAAAGGAACAATACCTCGCACCGACTGAACTTCTGAGCACACCTTATATCCTGCCCTAATTACGGACAGGTATGCTCAGAACTCAGGTGAACCAGATCGAGTCTGATGACTCCCCCTCTCTGTAGATCGGGGAAGTGTCAGACTCTGTCTAGACCCAGCCAACCCCCGATCCCTTACAGTATCCCCCTCCCCAGGGCCGGCTCCTGACGGCCTTCTACCTCTACCGGGTGGTCTTCCTCTGGGTCGGGGTCCGGGATGATCTGGGTGTTCAGCGTGGAAAGTGGCCTTGAGAGCGGGGTCTAGTATGTCCTTAGCAGGGACCCAGGACCGTTCCTCAGGTCCATATCCCTCCCAGTCCACGAGATATTCGATGCCCCCTTGTCTCCGTCTTGACTCCAGTATCTCGTGGACTGTATAGGTGGTGTCCTGTTCATCTTCCAAAGGTGGTGTAGTAGGTTGTTGAGCGATTGGTGGGTACATCGGGCTATAATGGACAGGTTTCAACAGGGAGACGTGGAACGTAGGATTTATCCTGTAGTGTCGAGGGAGTAACAGACGGTAGGTGACAGGGTTAATACGTCTCTGTACCTTGAAAGGACCAATGTTCCTTGGGTTGGAGCTTCTTGCAGCTCCGTCGGAACCGCAGGTCTCGGGTAGACAGCCACACTCGTTGCCCGGGTTGATAAGTGGGAGTAGGTCTCCGGCGTCGGTCGGCGTAGGTCTTTTGCTGTTGTGAGGCTTGACTGAGATGTTGATGGGCCGTCTCCCAGACCTGCGCACTCAGACGGAACCACTCGTCCACCGCCGGTACCATCCCTGATGCGGTATCCCACGGGAACAGGGGTGGTTGATACCCTAGAACACACTGTAAGGGCGTTAGGCGTAGGGAGGTGTGAATGAGTGAGTTCTGAGCATACTCTACCCAAGGAAGGAATCGGCTCCACTCTTGCGGCTGCCGCGAACATTGTTGCCGTAGATATTTCCCAATTTCCTGGTTGAGCCGTTTTGTCTGCCCATTGGCCTGGGGATGATATCCGGAGGTTAGACTAACCGAGATGCCCAAGCGTTCGCAGAAGGCCTTCCATACCCGGGATACAAACTGGGGTCCCCGGTCGGAAACAATATCCTCCGGGACACCAAACTGCCGGAACACCTGGGTAAACATAGTCTCAGCCATCTGAGTGGCGTTAGGCAAACGGGTCATGGGTACTAACCGGCACATCTTGGAAAAACGATCGATGACCACGAGAATTACAGTATGGCCCTCTGATTCTGGTAGGTCGGTAACAAAGTCCATGGCAATGTGCGACCAGGGTCGTTGAGGAGTTGGCAATGGCATCAGCTTACCCTCCGGTAGTGCACGAGGTACCTTGGACTGAGCACACACTGGACAGGATAAGACATAGTCTCTGACGTCATCTGTGAGGGAATCCCACCAGTATTTTCGGCTGATGAGTCGTGCAGTTCGAGTGATTCCGGGATGACCAGATCCCAGCGACGTGTGGCACCATTCCATCAGTTGAGGTCGAAGCGGAGCTGGTACAAACACCTTTGACTCCGGGGTTTCTGGAGGGGCTGGTTCCGCTTGTAAGCTCTCCTGAATAGTGTCATCGATAGCCCACCTCACAGGACCAGCACGGCAACTCCTGGGGAGGATAGGTTCTGGTTCCACGGGTCTTTCCGTGCGCTCGAACCGTCGGGAAAGCGCGTCCGCCTTACCATTCTTGGACCCGGGGATATAAGAGACAGTGAATCGGAAACGGTTGAAGAATAAAGACCACCTTGCCTGTCGGGAGTTCAGTCGTTTAGCACTGTGAAGATACTCCAGGTTGCGGTGGTCCGTGAGCACTTGGAACGGATGCTCTGCTCCCTCCAACCAATGTCTCCACTCCTCTAGTGCTAACTTCACCGCCAGTAGTTCACGATTACCCACGTCGTAGTTCTGCTCGGCCGAATTCAGTTTCTTTGAAAAGAAAGCACAGGGTCGTGATTTAGGCGGCTCACCTTGGCGTTGGGATAACACGGCTCCCACTCCAACCTCCGAGGCGTCCACTTCCACGATAAACGGCAAGGTAGGGTCCGGCTGACATAGAATGGGAGCGGTGGTAAAGCGTTGCTTCAACGTTTCAAACGCACGCACTGCCCCCTCCGTCCAGTTCAGACCGCGACCCTTGTAGCTGGTCATCGCCGACAGGGGAGCTGCGGTGGTGCTGAAATTACGCACGAACCGTCTATAGTAATTGGCAAACCCCAAGAATCTCTGGAGCTCTTTCACCGTCTGGGGTTGAGGCCAATCTTGTACCGCTTGTACCTTGGATGCATCCAGTTTAACCCCGTCGGGAGTGAGTATGGCCCCAAGGAAGGAAATCGTGGTGACATGGAATTCACTCTTTTCTGCCTTCACGAACAGAGAGTGGTGTAGGAGCCGATCCAGAACCTGTCGTACATGGGACACATGTTCACTCAGAGAGTTAGAATAGATTAGGATGTCATCAATGTACACTATCACAAAGCGATCAATCATGTCCCTGAAAATGTCATTCATGAACGCCTGGAATACTGAGGGCGCGTTGGTAAGTCCATAGGGCATGACACAATATTCATAGTGTCCTCGATGTGTGATGAAGGCGGTCTTCCATTCATCCCCTTCTCTAATGCGCACCAGATTGTACGCACTCCTGAGGTCCAGTTTACTGTAGATAGAGGCCTGCCCCACCTGCTCGAGGGCTGCTGGGATCAAAGGAAGAGGGTAACGATTTTTTATGGTAATATCATTCAAACCTCGATAGTCTATACAAGGACGCAGTCCGCCATCCTTTTTCTTCACGAAGAAAAAACTGGATGCGGCGGGAGATGTAGATGGGCGAATGGCCCCTTGCTGTAGCGCCTCATCAACATACTTGCTCATCGATTCTCGTTCCGGTTCTCATCGATTCTCGTTCCAATTCCTCAGCGAGACCCATATCCAGAAAACTGGCAGCCGCTCCGGAATCAATAAGACCCTCCAACCTGCGCACTTTCTCTCCGACCGATAAGGTAACTGGCACATACATTTGTTTAGAGGTAATGTTGAACACTTGAGTCTCACTCACCGGTTTGGCAGTTCCGAGGCGATATCCTGGGTTACGGTTTGGGCGTACCGGACATTGACGAACGAAATGACCCGACTGACCACAATACAGGCATAGTCCGTCTTGCCGATGTTGTTTGACTCCCCGAATCTTGTAGGGGTGACCGTCCCAGTTGCATAGGTTCCTCCTCAGATTCTCTCCTCCGCTCTGTCGATTGCGTAGGACCAGTGACCGAGGGCTCCCGGACTGTGGATACCTTATGTTGCACTATCAGATTATCAATAGAGATGGCTATTTTGATAAACTCATGTAGCACAGTGATATCTCCTCGACAAGCCAACTCAGTCTGTACGTCTTTGCGCAGCCCTCTTCGGAAAACGGTGAGCAAAGCAGTCTCGCTCCATCCGCTACCGGCTGCTATAGTACGGAACTCCAAAGCGTAGTCGGCTACTGTGCGACGGCCCTGCTGAAGTTCGCATAGTTGGTCTCCCACACTACGCCCAGATACTGGGTGGTCGAACACCTCTTGGAACAGTCTTTTGAACTGAACTTCCGCATTCAACTCGGGGACCTCAGCTGCCCAAAGCGCAGTAGCCCAATCCAGTGCTCTTCCCGTTAGCAGAGAAATCATGAAATCCACCCTGCTACGGTCATCGGGAAACATAGTACGATTATACGACATATACAGGGACGTCTGGAGTAGAAACCCCTGACATTTGCCAGGTTCCCCGTCGTACCTTGTCGGGAGAGAAATCGGAGGTGCATGACGAGGACTGACCGTGCTTGGGGTGGTGCCTTCAGCCGCACCAGCGTTGAGTAGTTGCAGGAGTTCATCCATCCGTTTCTCCTGTATCTCCCATCGCCTCTGTAATTCCATTGGATCCATGGTATTGGCGAGGTATTCTGTAATGAATACTCGGACAGAGTGGTAAGATCCAATCGCAGAATTGCGATGCTTTATTAGAGTACAGACAAGGGAATAGCTTAATCGTGGTCGGGCGGGCTGTGGTCAAAACCGGGCCAGGCATAGACAGGCAGAGGTACCAAGGGAGCGGGCTTAGTCGTAGTCGAGGGCACAGGCACAGGATCAGAGGACGGTAATCACTGGGGTAGACAAGCAGAGGATTAAGCAATTCGGGGAGTCAAACAACAAGGCACAGGTCGGATACACGGGTAATCAAAAACAACAATCTCTCTCTCTCTCTCGGAACAAAACGCTTAGCAAGTCACAAAGGAACAATACCTCGCACCGACTGAACTTCTGAGCACACCTTATATCCTGCCCTAATTACGGACAGGTGTGCTCAGAACTCAGGTGAACCAGATCGAGTCTGATGACTCCCCCTCTCTGTAGATCGGGGAAGTGTCAGACTCTGTCTAGACCCAGCCAACCCCCGATCCCTTACAGTGGTTTTCCTAATTTCCTTTTTTTCAAAGTCTCACACACCATCATTTAAGTGTCTTGATATCTTCACTAGCGACTTTCTGTGACAGAAAAATACCAGAAAGATGAAAAAGATTGTACAGGAGAAGTCACGCTCATTTGAATATCAGTGACCCCATTTCTTCTACCGTTCAAAACCCAACATGGAAATTCAGCTTCGAGCGAGGGAATCGTTTCTTACCCACACGATGGTAAAGAATACAATCTCTACTATACCACAGAGAAAATGACAACTTGACTGGAGTAAAGGTTCATTTACAGGGAAATCATCAGAGAAAACATGGAAGCCTTTGTAGCTCATATTTATTTCAACTCAATTTCTACACATTTCAATTTTTCCGACATTGATGTGAAACATTGCTTTTGTCTGTTTCAGAGAAAGCTGAGCTCAATGTATCCCTGCTTCAGCAGAACGGTTGGTGGTGGTTGGTTGGTGGCTGATCCAGTTTGGCTGATCTTCCTCCTCCTGTGTGTGTGTGTGTGTGTGTGTGTGAGCGTGCGTTTGTGTGTGTGTGTGTGTGTGTGTGTGCGTGCGTGCATTCGTGTAAGTGCGTGTAGGGGTACATTTACATTGTCGGAGACAGAACAGGGGGTGTAATTCCCTGTCACTCAGGTCATTTAAAACAGTAACTCATCTTCCATCCTGTGCAGAACATTAGTAATGGGATTAAAATGTAGAATGAGGACAGATTACAGAGAGCAATAAAACACAGCCTGTATTTTGCAGGGAGCAGAACAAGCCCAAGTCCCAGCCTCCAACCAAGGCACCAGCCCCAGACTCAGCTTCGTCCCCTGTAGAGCTCTGCTACTCAACCCGAGCCTGACGAGCCCGACGGCCCCGACATTATGGGTTGGGGCCGGGCAGGGCCTATTTTTTTCATCAATAACTAGGGTACGGGCAGGGCTTGGGTATCACTACACTGATCACTAACATTTTGAAGTTGAGCCATTTGCTAGTGCTCTGCTGCGCAGGACAGTCATATCTGACTAAGATCATAACATGGCCGGGCCTTAAATCTGGCAGAAGCAATCGGGCCTGGGTAAGGTAGGGCCTGAACGTCACGGCCTGGGTAAGGTAGGGCCTGAACGTCACGGCCTGGGTAAGGTAGGGCCTGAACGTCACGGCCTGGGTAGGGTTCGGGTAGGGTCCCATGCAGGCCTCTAATCCCCGGACTCCAAGCCATGCACCAGACCCAGTCTCATGCTAGTCAGAACTAGGAAACTGAAATGTCCGACTTGCTAACTGGCTGTAGGAAGATGATCCCGAGTTTCCCACTTGGAAAGTATCAGAATCGACCAATAGGAAGCTCTAAGGAAATAACTTACGTTCATTTTAACTCAGAGGTTCCGAGTTTCCGATAGCACGTGAACACGGCATTTGCCCCAACCTCCATCCCACGCACCATGTCACTGTGCTCACTAATAAACAGTGAAAATGGGATCCTGGTGGAAAACTGATCACCCAATTCAGTCTTTTAGCCTCTAGCTACAGCCCTCTGGTATATTCCCCTGTTGAAAGCAGAATCCTGGGTTGTGTTCATTAGGCACCAAAAGGGAAAAAAACGTACTGAAACAGGGAAGGAACTATCTGTATTTATCCAATAAGAAACTCTTTTTTTAATGTTTTCGTTTTCCGTTGCAAAACGTTTTGGTACGGTGATTGACAGGCCCTTGGCCGGGCTGAACAGCTGAGTCACCCAGGAGAGTGCATGCCTAACCAACAGAGAGACACCTGACATCCATCAAGACTAACCAACAGTGGGACATACTACATCCATCAAGACTAACCAAACAGTGGGACATACTACATCCAAGACTAACCACCTGGACTACTACATCCATCAAGACTAACCAACAGTGGGACATACTACATCCATCAAGACTAACCAACAGTGGGACATACTACATCCATCAAGACTAACCAACAGTGGGACATATTACATCCATCAAGACTAACCAACAGTGGGACATACTACATCCATCAAGACTAACCAACAGTGGGACATACTACATCCATCAAGACTAACCAACAGTGGGACATACTACATCCAAGACTAACCAACAGTGGGACATACTACATCCAAGACTAACCAACAGTGGGACATACTACATCCAAGACTAACCAACAGTGGGACATACTACATCCATCAGACTAACCAACAGTGGGACATACTACATCCATCAAGACTAACCAACAGTGGGACATACTACATCCATCAAGACTAACCAACAGTGGGACATACTACATCCATCAAGACTAACCAACAGTGGGACATACTACATCCATCAAGACTAACAACAGTGGGACATACTACATCCATCAAGACTAACCAACAGTGGGACATACTACATCCATCAAGACTAACCAACAGTGGGACATACTACATCCATCAAGACTAACCAACAGTGGGACATACTACATCCATCAAGACTAACCAACAGTGGGGACATACTACATCCATCAAGACTAACCAACAGTGGGACATACTACATCCATCAAGACTAACCAACAGTGGGACATACTACATCCATCAGACTAACCAACAGTGGGACATACTACATCCATCAAGACTAACCAACAGTGGGACATACTACATCCTCAAGACTAACCAACAGTGGGACATACTACATCCATCAAGACTAACCAACAGTGGGGACATACTACATCCATCAAGACTAACCAACAGTGGGACATACTACATCCATCAAGACTAACCAACAGTGGGGACATAACATCCATCAAAACAAA
>LR778281.1:43889356-43927194 GCA_902810595.1 Coregonus sp. 'balchen'
TATCCTCCCCCCACCCATGTGACTGGGAGCGCCCACTGAGTATCCAATACCCCTAGAACACACACACGATACCCCTAGAACACACACACGATACCCCTAGAACACACCACACGCTACCCCTAGAACAACACACAATACCCCTAGGAACACCACACACGATACCCCTAGAATACACACACGATACCCATAGAACACACACACGATACCCCTAGAACACACACACACACACGATACCCCTAGAATACACACACGATACCCCTAGAACACACACAATACCCCTAGAACACACACACAAACACGATACCCCTAGAAACAACATGATACCCATAGAACACACAACACGATACCCCTTCGAACACACACACACACACGATACCCCCCTAGATACACACACGATACCCCTAGAACACACACAATACCCCTAGAACACACACACGATACCCCTAGAACACACACAATACCCCTAGAACACACACACGATACCCCTAGAATACACACACGATACCCATAGAACACACACACGATACCCCTAGAACACACACACACACACGATACCCCTAGAATCACACACGATACCCCATTAGGAAACACACACACCGATTACCCCTAGAACACACACATCACACACAGATACCCCTAGAATACACCCACGATACCCATTAGAACACACACACCAATACCCCTTAGAACACACACCACAAACACCGATACCCCTAGAACACACACACGATACCCATAGAACACACACACGATACCCCTAGAACACACACACACACACGATACCCCTAGAACACACACACAGGATACCCCTAGAACACACACACACGATACCCCTAGAACACACACGATACCCCTAGAACACACACACCACACGATACCCCTAGAACACACACACACACAAACACACAACAAAGAGGGGGGAAAGGGAGATATACGGCAGAAGGGAACGGTGGAGACGGAGAGAGAGGGAGGGAAAATATAAGGTCATTACTTTTCATGCCAATAAAGCTAATTGAATTAAGAAAAAAAAAAAATCTGCTTTTTTTATCTGACTATAAGCAGTATCCTCCACTTTCAGATATTATTGTTATTAATAATAATGATTACAGGAATCTGTATAATTATTAACTCATATCATGATCACTTATGATCACTATTTACATCACTAGAGTTTATGGTGATTAATGTTGTTGCCGTGCTGTGTGTTCATCATGGATTCCTTCTAGGCATATTTACTTCAGGTAGACTGGGCTTGGCTCTAATTTATCTACTCTCATTCCTTCCCATTTCCTAACTGTTTCTCCTTCTCTCTCTAAACCACGGCCATCCTTTCAACACAGCTCTGACTACTACCACTTACATGATTTAACTGCTCTCCTTGACAACATCCATCCTTTAAACACTACCCACAAGGCACTGCCTTACGTGTTGCTGTAAAGAAGGACAAGAAGAGATGTAAAAATGTTCCATATCAATTAAATAAGAGGAGAGTTGTAATTTATTGTCATTAGAGTAACTGTGGATTGGCAGGCACGCACATGCACACGCACACGCACACGCACGCACACACACACATGCACACGCACACACGCACGCACACACACACGCACGCGCACACACACACACACACGCACACACACACACACACACGCACACGCACACACACACACACACACACACACACACACACGGTTGCCCATGTTTCTTTCCACTCAAAGGGTTCTGTGTATATGAGGCTTTTTTCTACTGTTTGAATGGTAGAAGACCCAAGTATAAAGAGTCATCAGTCTTTCAAAATGAATTATTACAAATGTTTACTATTTTAGAAAGATTTTTATGGTGAACGGTAATGTTTCAATTACCTGTAAACATGATGAATCTGATGTCTGTAGTAAAGTATTATAAACATGATTCAGTTCCTTGCAATTGCTCACACCTTGAAAAAACGTTGTTGTTGTTTTCTCTCCATTGACTGCATTACAATGGTTGGCAAACATACGCAGCACAGTTATACCTTTCATCCAGAGGACTTTAGTACTTTATTAGGATCCCCATTAGCTGTTGCTGAAGCAGCAGCGACTATTCCTGGGGTCCACAGGGTCTATTGACATTAGGCTAATAGCCTAGCATGTTGTTGTTGTTGTTGTCGTTGTTGTTGTTGTTGTTGTTGTTGTTGTTCCGGTAGAGGGCAGGTATACAAGATGGCGTATTGAATACACAGTGGTACAAATCACCTCAAGATAAAAACATAATATTCAATATCAGTAAGTTAGACTAAATATTAGCACTTCTAATATTCGAGAGTAATAACATTCAATCTGGATAATAACACAAAACAAATTATAAGGCTAGAGAAATGTATCGACAAAATATTACAACAACACGCAACACCCAAACATGACGGAAGATAAACAAGGAGAATCAAATCTCCAAGAGAAAACGCGACTCCTCGACTGATACAGATGATTTATGCTTTTCACCACTCGGACTGGTAAGTGTGGAAAGCGACCTGTTGAAGTCGATAAATGACAAACTGGGCATACTAGTGTTGGTCAGTAATGATGTGAAAGAGTTGAAGGCGAGTCTTGAAATGAGTGACGGAGAAGCTGCGATAATGGAGAGCGACACAAAAAAACTAAAAGTGACAGTCACTAGGATGGAAACGGACGTTAAGGAACTTAAAAAGGAGAACAACTTTCTGAGAGAAGCCTTACTAGACATACAAACTAGATCGATGAGAGAAAATCTAGTACTTACGGGTATCCAGGAAACGGAGGGAGAGATTACAGAAACAATTGTGAAGGACTTCTTTCTTACAGCGCTTCAAATTCCACTCGAGGCTGTCGACAAAATCCAACTCGAACGTGTACACCGTTTCGGACAAAGAGGACAGAGATATGAACGTCCAATCGTTGCCAAATTTGCTTATTGTTTTAAAGGATAAAGTAATGGTTAAAAGCCTAGGTAAAAGACTTGCTGGAATGAATGTTCAGTTCCCGAGTGAGATTGCAGAACAGCGCAAAGTTCTGTACCCAATCTTCAAGGACAATAGATTAAAAGGGAAGCATGTTGCTTTTGTTGTCGATAAACTGTATATTGACAACCAAATGTTCCACTCCATGGCTATTCTGAAAGTTATAATAGAGGAGTCGAATAATGGAACACCCAATGCTAGCCATGGTAGGGATTGTAATAATAAAACACATTTATAGTATTTATATTATTTTATAAAGGGATAAGACGGCATTACAAGCGAAATAATACATCTTCAAACATAACTAATTAGAACACAAGTACTCAATCAACATAGTGGAGATAAAAACATAGCAAACAGAAGACATAGAAGGCACAGTGTGGGGATATGTGTGGATGAATTGTGATGGAAGGTGTGGTGTGCGTTTTTGTGTTTGAATAAGTGTGGCGTTAAGTGAATGAGAAAGGAAATGGTTGCGTATCCCAGAACCAACGTGTGTCTGTGAGCAGGAGTTGTGAGAGAGAGCTTTTCAATGTTGTGCAGATGAGGGATATACATATTAAAATATAGTATACATCTAATCTATTTTTTTATTGTCCTATCATGATGGAACGATCCCCAACCCTATATCCTAGACACCCACCTGAGCGACCCATACACCAAAGAGAAGTCCCCATCTGTTTTATGGACCTGCTGTGAGTTGCCTATATGCAGCCAAAACATATACAGCAGCACCGCCCCCTCAAGATGCTGAGCCTGCCTGGCAGGGGATGGTCCTACAAAGCCGGAGCCCCCTGATGGGAGAGCATTATATACAAGGAAATTCTCAAAGCTGCTAATGAGAACCTTGACGACCTTGTACCTAGCCGGTGGGGATTCCGGTGGGGTACCCCCACCCAGGTAGTGGCAGTGCTGGCAACACTGGCTGCAGTAACATGGGGGAGGGGTCACACTTGGACAATCAGAGAGGGGGCTTATCATTGTGGCCCAGGTGGCACAAAATAATCAAAGGTCTGACTGCACGGAGATGCTTGGGAAAAATGGTTACAACGGGTGACCAGAGTGTTTGTGTCTCAGGTGAAGAGGGTGGATCTGATCTCCATCACCTAGGATTTGACATAGATTAAATAGATTAATCAAATCTCACATTGTTGTCAATTTTTGCTCAATCTTACATGCTTTCTCAAACAGCTGTAGGTGTATATGCATTCGCGTATGCATTCGTAAATCAGGTCCTTTCTTGAGTTGGGTTCTGGGATGTAACAACCGTTGAGCAACTGATTTTATGGTTGATTGTGGAGGAAAGGGGTTGAGTGTGTTAGAGTATGTGTGTGTGTGTGTGTGTGTGTGTGTGTGTGTGTGTGTGTGTGTGTGTGTATCCCACATCTGTTGTAAGGGGGTAAGGATGTTAGGGAGAATATAGGATGAGCCACAATAATTGTTTGCTAAAATAATAATTGCTTGTCAAAAATGTAATGTAATACAATGGCAATCCGGGTAATAGGTTAAAATCCTACGCATGAACTGCCGACATTATTACGCATACTAATTGGTAATGATGGAAAATAAGATATGCAAGATATTTGAATAGATATATATACACTGCTCAAAAAAATTAAGGGAACACTTAAACAACACAATGTAACTCCAAGTCAATCACACTTCTGTGAAATCAAACTGTCCACTTAGGAAGCAACACTGATTGACAATACATTTCACATGCTGTTGTGCAAATGGAATAGACAACAGGTGGAAATTATAGGCAATTAGCAAGACACCCCCAATAAAGAAGTGGTTCTGCAGGTGGTGACCACAGACCACTTCTCAGTTCCTATGCTTTCTGGCTGATGTTTTGGTCACTTTTGAATGCTGGCGGTGCTTTCACTCTAGTGGTAGCATGAGACGGAGTCTACAACCCACACAAGTGGCTCAGGTAGTGCAGGTCATCCAGGATGGCACATCAATGCGAGCTGTGGCAAGAAGGTTTGCTGTGTCTATCAGCGTAGTGTCCAGAGCATGGAGGCGCTACCAGGAGACAGGCCAGTACATCAGGAGACGTGGAGGAGGCCGTAGGAGTGCAACAACCCAGCAGCAGGACCGCTACCTCCGCCTTTGTGCAAGGAGGAGCACTGCCAGAGCCCTGCAAAATGACCTCCAGCAGGCCACAAATGTGCATGTGTCTGCTCAAACGGTCAGAAACAGATTCCATGAGGGTGGTATGAGGGCCCGACGTCCACAGGTGGGGGTTGTGCTTACAGCCCAACACCGTGCAGGACGTTTGGCATTTGCCAGAGAACACCAAGATTGGCAAATTCGCCACTGGCGCCCTGTGCTCTTCACAGATGAAAGCAGGTTCACACTGAGCACATGTGACAGAGTCTGGAGACGCCGTGGAGAACGTTCTGCTGCCTGCAACATCGTCCAGCATGACCGGTTTGGCGGTGGGTCAGTCATGGTGTGGGGTGGCATTTCTTTGGGGGGCCGCACAGCCTTCCATGTGCTCGCCAGAGGTAGCCTGACTGCCATTAGGTACCGAGATGAGATCCTCAGACCCCTTGTGAGACCATATGCTGGTGCGGTTGGCCCTGGGTTCCTCCTAATGCAAGACAATGCTAGACCTCATGTGGCTGGAGTGTGTCAGCAGTTCCTGCAAGAGGAAGACATTGATGCTATGGACTGGCCCGCCCGTTCCCCAGACCTGAATCCAATTGAGCACATCTGGGACATCATGTCTCGCTCCATCCACCAACGCCACGTTGCACCACAGACTGTCCAGGAGTTGGCGGATGCTTTAGTCCAGGTCTGGGAGGAGAACCCTCAGGAGACCATCCGCCACCTCATCAGGAGAATGCCCAGGCGTTGTAGGGAGGTCATACAGGCACGTGGAGGCCACACACACTACTGAGCCTCATTTTGACTTGTTTAAGGACATTACATCAAAGTTGGATCAGCCTGTAGTGTGGTTTTCCACTTTAATTTTGAGGGTGACTCCAAATCCAGACCTCCATGGGAGGATACATTTGATTTCCATTGATAATTTTTGTGTGATTTTGTTGTCAGCACATTCAACTATGTAAAGAAAAAAGTATTTAATAAGATTATTTCATTCATTCAGATCTAGGATGTGTTGTTTAAGTGTTCCCTTTATTTTTTTGAACAGTGTATATACATATTGAGGTGAGAGCATTGGAAATGCTTTTGACGGTTAACCTGCTTCTGTTTTGTGGGTGGCACTGTGTGCTGTTTTCGATGGATGGAGGGGCATAGGGATCTGGGGGGACGGGGGTGGTATGCCGATCAATGGGATGACGGCCCAACTTGGGATGGGGAGGGGCTTTAGCGGGGGAATTAGTGGAGAACAATTGGAGGGTTAGTAGCAATGCAAATATCATGGTATAGCAATATGGACACTCAATCACTATGGTATTTTTTATTGGTAAATTTACAAACATATATAATGATAAATAGATTTGAAACTTGTATCTCATTATGGTGTATGGTGAAATAAGTATAGCCAGTTATAATTGTAATGGCTTAGCAGATAATAACAAAATAAGAACAATATGTACATGGCTCAAAGAGAAGGAATATAATATATATATATTGTTTACAGGAAACTCATTCAACAATTCTAGATGAAGTTGCGTGGAAAAAGGAATGGGGGGGGGGGGGGGGGGCAAATATACTTCTCCCATGGGCTAAGAAACTCAAAAGGGGTGATGATATTAATTAACAGTAATTTCGATCCGAATGTGCAAATTGTCCAAACAGATACGCAAGGTAGATGGAATATTTTAAATATGTTATTGGACCATAAACAGATATGGCTCATTAACCTTTACGGACCAAATAATGATGATCCACACTTCTGTGACAATATATATAATAAATTATCAACCCTGCAAGCAATTCAAGACTCTATTATTATGGTGGGAGATTATAATACTGTTTTAAATAGCTCAATGGACCGTAAAGGAAATCACACTACAAACAATCACCCTCATGCTCTCAAGGAAATCGTGAATGTCATGGATACATTAGAACTAGTAGATATATGGAGGCTTAAATATCCTGATCTAGTGAGATATACATGGCGGAGACTCAATCAAGCTAGTCGTCTTGACTTCTTTCTTATGTCATTCTCGTTGGCCCCAAAAGTTTAAAAAGTGTTGATAGGGGACAGAATGCGGTCAGACCATCTTATAATTGGCATATACAGTACATTACCCTTACTGAATTTCCACGTGGGAGAGGATATTGGAAATGTAATCAAAGCCTATTGGATGATAACTTGTTTTTAACTAGGACAGAGGAATTTATAACTGATTTTTTCCGACATAACATAGGTACAGCGAATCCCCTTATTGTATGGGACACCTTTAAATGCGCCTTTAGAGGCCATGCAATTCAGTACTAGGTCAAAAGAGTCCATACTAACAAAGGAAATAAAATGTCTAACGGAACAGATAGATAGCAATAAAAACTGTAAACAAAAAGAAATGGAGAAACTTATTCAAGAAAGATCAAGTGTAATATATTATAAAAAATATAGCAAACTGGATGGAATATGGGGAAAAATGCACCAAATTCTTTTTTTATCTTCAACATAGGAATGCTACCAAAAATAATTTCCTGAAACTGGTTACAAATGACGGAGTCACCCATGATTCACCAAATGATATTTTGAAGGAGGAAACAAAGTACTTTAACCATATGTTTTTGTTTCAGTCACCTCCATCTCCTCTAACTGAAGCTAATTGTAGAGATTTTTTTCCTATTGATAATGTAAAATTAACAGCCATACAGAAAGACTCATGTGAAGGTGAAATTAATTCCAATCAGACAGGTTTTTTTACATGGAAGATACATTGGAGATAATATAAGGCACGTACTGGAAACAATAGAACACTATGAAAAATCTGGGAAACCAGGCCTGCTATTCATAGCAGACTTCGAAAAGGCATTTGATAAAGTACGACTGTGGTTTATATATAAATGCCTGGAGCATTTCAATTTTGGAGAATCCCTTATAAAATGGGTTAAAATCATGTATAGTAACCCTAGGTGTAAAATAGTAAATAATGGCTATTTCTCAGAAAGTTTTAAACTGTCAAGAGGAGTGAAACAAGGTTGTCCATTATCGGCATATCTATTTATTATGGCCATCGAGATGTTAGCTATTAAAATCAGATCTAACAATAATATCAAGGGATTAGAAATCCAGGGCTAAAAAAACAAAGGTGTCATTGTACGCTGATGATTCATGTTTTCTTTTTAATCCACAACTTGAATCCCTCCACAGCCTCATAGAGAATCTAGATACATGTTCTAACCTAAATGTACTATATTACATATTGGATCACTAAAAAATTAAAATTGTACATTACCATGTAGTTTACCAATAAAATGGTCTGATGGTGATGTGGATATACTCTGAATACGTATGGTCCCGTGTAGCTCAGTTGGTAGAGCTTGGCGTTTGCAATGCCAGGGTTGTGGGTTCGTTTCCCACGGTGGACTAGTATGAAGAAGAAAAAAAATGTATGCACTCACTAACTGTAAGTCGCTGTGGATAAGAGCGTCTGCTTAAATGTAAATATCTCAAATGAAATAAAGGATCTCACTCCAATAAATTTTTATAGAAAGTTAGCAAAAATAGATAGTCCCCTGTAGCTCAGTTGGTAGAGCATGGCGCTTGCAACGCCATGGGGGGCCAGTATGAAAAATGTATGCACTAACTGTAAGTCACTCTGGATAAGAGTGTCGGCTAAATATGTAAAATATGATCTTGCTACCATGGAAAGGTAAATTCCTGTCAATTTGTGGAAAAATCACACTGATTTACTCTTTAGTATTATCCCAGTTTACCTATTTGCTTATGGTCTTGCCTACGCCTAGCGAACAGTTTTTAAAATTATATGAGAAAAAAATATTCAATTTTATTTGGAACGGCAAGCCAGACAAAATTAAACGGGCCTATTTATATAATGAATATGAATTCGGAGGACAGAAACTATTAAATATTAAAGCATTAGACCTATCACTAAAAGCTTCAGTCATACAAAAGTTATACTTAAATCCGAACTGGTTCTCTAGCAAATTAGTACGATTGTCTCACCCAATGTTGAAGAATGGCCTTTTCCTTTTATTCAGATTACAACCTCTCACTTTCAGTTATTTGAAAAGGAAATAATCTCCCAAATATCCCTATTTCTAAAACAAGCCATAGAACGTTGGTTGCAATTTCAATTTAATCCTCCAGAAACAACAGAACAAATAATGTAACAAATATTGTGGTTAAACTCAAATATACTAATTGATAAAAAACCTTTTTATTTTGACACAATTTAAAAAAAGGTATAATCTTCATAAATGATATCATCGGTAGGACTGGTGGAGTTATGTCGTAAATGCAGCTAACAAAAACATATGGAAATGTCTGCTCTACCCAAAATTACAACCAAATAATTGCAGCCTTACCGCAAAAGTGGAAGAGGAAAGTGGAAGGGGGAGAAAGTAAGGAACTTGTCTGTCGGCCTTGCATTAAAGAACATAATTGGTTAAGGAAAACTGTGATAAATAAAAAAGTATATCCGTTTCATTTAAGGACCAAAGGATTGACAGCCGTCCCATATAGATTGCAAAATAGTTGGGAAGAGATTTTTGACGTACCGATCCCATGGCATAGTGTTTATGAACTGATACACAAAACGACGCCGGATTCAAAACTTAGAATTTTTCAATTTAAATTATTATATAAAATTCTTGCTACCAATAGAATGTTATTTATATGGGGGATACAATCTTCCCAGCTCTGCAGATTTTGCTGCGAAGAGACAGAATCATTAGATCATTTGTTTTGGTACTGTCCATTTGTAGCTTGTTTTTGGACACAGGTCCAGGAATGACTAAAGGATTGCAATATTTACCTGGAGCTAACCCTGCAGATAGCATTACTGGGTGATCTGAAAAGTCATAGTCAATCGATCAATAATATAATAATACTCTTAGCAAAAATGTTTATTTTCAATTTACAATCTGTAGAAACAATGAGAATAGAAAGGTTCAGAACTTTTGTAAAACATCACAGTACAAAAATATTGCAAATAGAAATCCAATATGGATGGTGTTAAGAGATAGATGGGTGGTGTTGAATGGAGTTGAAGGATGGGACTAATAACAACTAACAACAACTAACAACAAGATAACTAATAATGTAAGCATATTGTGTCCATAATAAGTATATAGGTTATAGGTTGAGAGATTTTGTGAAAGAGCACAGTTAGAAAGATATGGCATATACTGTAGAAGCAAACCGGATAGACATCATGAAAATGATCGGAGGGGTTGAGGGTAGAGGAAGTTCAGGAGTAAAAACAAACAAAATGTCCATAAAATGTATATAGTATGTATAAGCTGGAAGTAGAGGCATAAGCATTGTTGTTCACTAGTTTACTCCAATTAGGGAAGGGGTGGTGGGGTTGGAAAGTAATAAAGGGAAATATTTTTTTTAAAAGGATATGTATGTGTATATGTATGTATGTATATATGTATATATGTATGTGTATGTATGTATGTATGTATGTATGTATGTATGTATGTATGTATGTATGTATGTGTATATATATATATATATATATATATATATATATATATATATATATATATATATATATATTTGCGAGGGGGAAAAAACATATGGGGGATTGGAAGTGATGCAGACAATTACATTGATGGAAGTTACAATCTATCTGCAATATTAAATCTGATCTACCCCCTAAGAAAAAAAAGAAAAGAAAAAAAAACATGATGAATCTGATGTCTGTAGTAAAGTATTATAAACATGATGAATCTGATGTCTGTAGTAAAGTATTATAAACATGATGAATCTGATGTCTGTAGTAAAGTATTGTAAACATGATGAATCTGATGTCTGTAGTAAAGTATTATAAACATGATGAATCTGATGTCTGTAGTAAAATATGTATTACGTTAACATGATCCTGACAGAGCTTTTAGTTTTAGCTAATTATTAATAGAATATCATTATTATTATTAGGATCATATTTAATAGCAGTGATTCTGCTTTGATGTGTATGCTAGTCATTTTTATCTGTGGTTCATTATGATGTATTGTGTGTTTGCTGTATTTTTGTGAAGCAGGACTCCCTTGAAAAATACACTTGGTCTCAATGGGACTTCCGTGCTTAAATAAAGGTTAAATGAAAGTATCACGAAATAGATAAACGTTTGAATTGCAGTTTATTTGCATAAGAACGTGTAGTTTCTCTCTTGTCACAGCCGCTGGTGCTTGTGTGTCAGCGTGTTGCATGGCCGCTATGTATTTTTGTGATAAATGATTTATTGCAACAAAGATAAAACAAATAGTGAGAACTATATTGCGCCAAAGCTTTACATTCTTCATTTTAGTCTTTATGTTATGTTTATAGTACCATGTTATAGTATATTAACTACAGTATATGCTAATTATAATTATTGGTGAGCTGGTTCCAAATCCAATGAAATAAAAGTTTTCCAAAGTTAACTACCAAATACTGCTTGCATTTATATTGACTGAAAGTGTCTCATCGTCAGGGAGGGACAGATACGAGACCTACAGCAACAGTAGAATCTGAGGAATACAGACAGTAGTCCACAGTTTAAGACAAAATTATGTAAATTAATTTTAGTTCAACTCTTTTTCCTCTCCCAGTCCAATCTAATGCTGTTTACACCACTATGCATAAGGGGGTGGTTATAAAACTCTATCAAATATATGTATTAAATACCCCTTATCCACCAAAGTTTCTTTCTCCTCTTTTTTTTTCACCCTTTCAGCTTTTCACACATTATGTTTTTTACCCTCTATCTTTTTTTCAGCCTTTCTGTTTTCCCCTCTCTGTTTTTACCTCCTTTCTTCCCCTGCGTCATCCTGTTTTTGGCTCCTGTGTCGAGCGTTAATGAAACTATTCCAAACAAGCATAATGGTTTTCCCTCCGTGGGGACCCAGAGGTTCTGACAATGTCACTATCGCTCCGGCCAACAGGCTGACACAACACCACTACCTCTACTCTACTCTCTCTCTACTCTCTCTGTCGCTCTACCTTCTCCCTCACTCTCTCTCTGTCCCTCTCTGTCCCTCTCTCTCTGTACCTCTCTCTCTGTCCCGCTCTCTCTGTCTGTGTTCCTCTCTCTGTCCCTCTCTCTCTCTGTTCCTCTCTCTCTGTCCCTCTCTCTCGGTCTGTGTCCCTCTCTCTGTCCCTCTCTCTCTGTCTGTGTCCCTCTCTGTGTCCCTCTCTCTCTGTCCCTCTCTCTGTATGTCCCTCTCTCTCTGTCTCTCTCTCTGTCCCTCTCTCTCTGTCCCTTTCTCTCTGTCCCTCTCTCTCTGTTCCTCTCACTCTTTTCCTCTCTCTCTGTCCCTCTCTCTCTGTTCCTCTCTCTCTGTCTCTCTCTCTCTCTGTCCCTCTCTCTCTGTCCCTCTATCTATCTGTCCCTCTCTCTCTGTTCCTCTCTCTCTGTCCCTCTCTCTGTCCCTCTCTCTCTGTCCATCTCTCTCTGTTCCTCTCTATCTGTCCCTCTCTATCTGTCCCTCTCTCTCTGTCCATCTCTCTCTGTTCCTCTCTCTCTGTTCCTCTCTCTCTGTCCCTCTCTATCTGTCCCTCTCTCTCTGTCCATCTCTCTCTGTTCCTCTCTCTCTGTTCCTCTCTCTCTGTCCCTCTCGCTCTGTCCCTCTCTCTCTGTCCCTCTCTCTCTCTCTATCTCTCTCTGTCCCTCTCTCTCTGTTCCTCTATCTATCTGTCCCTCTCTCTCTGTCCATCTCTCTCTGTCCCTCTCTCTGTCCCTCTATCTATCTGTCCCTCTCTCTCTGTTCCTCTCTCTCTGTCCCTCTCTCTGTCCCTCTCTCTCTGTCCCTCTCTCTCTGTCCCTCTCTCTCTGTTCCTCTCTCTCTGTCCCTCCTCTTTGTCAGTTTGTCCTTCTCTATTTGAGCTTTTTCTCTTTCCTTCCTATTTTTTCTCTGTGTGTGACAATCAGCGATAAATAAAAACAAACACAAAAAAACAATGTGGAACCCTGAGCTGAGTGTCTCTGTTTCCTGGGGGAGGGGTCAGGAGGACGGTCGCCAGCGCTCTGATAGCATTGTTCTCCTCTCAGCCCTCTCCACTTCACTGGCCCTCCATCTTAAGACCTCCGTCAGGCCTGGGGCCAGGGGGGCTTGGGCCTCAGTGTAGCCAGGACAGGGCGTCTGTACTGGGGCTAAGTGAGGAGCTGTGAAGAGGTGGAGGGCTGGAGGACCAGGGCAGTTGCCTGGCTACCAGACTCAATTGCTCCAGTCAAATGCTACGCCACACCCACGGACGTTAGCTTCTTCTTCTCAATGATTCTGGATCTGAGTACCTCCCCACCCTTTCACCGAATGCAAACACATACGGGGCCATCTGATTGGTCCAGAAACCGATGGGTTGGGCCAGAACACACGTGGGTAAAGTGGTGGTTTCAAAATTCGTCACTGGCTTTGATACTCTGATTGGTTAGAGACGATCCAATTGCTGATGATTTTGTTTTGTACAACACTACTCTTGCCCCTCGTCAACACAAACAACTTAATTGATGGCAGTCTCAGTATGCAGCGAACAAATAATTTAGGGTGAGTCGTAAGGCTACCAAGACAGGGAACCAGGCCAAGCCTTAAACCCAGACCCCTAGTCTATCCTGCCAGCGGACTCGCCAGGGGGCTGTCGAGGCTGGGCAAAGGGGGGCTGACTGAAGCAGAGAGGGAGCATAACACTAGCGCTAAATTAAGACCTCTACTCTGAATAATATCACAGAACACATTAAGACCTCCACTCTGAATAATCACAATACAAAACACAGTCAGAGAACATATAGGGTCTAAGAGGGAAGTAATAATAAATATGTGGATTGATAAACAGGGAACGTATGAATAGTCGTTTTAAGAAGTGGAAGGGAAATCATCTATTTTGTTCAGTTGTTGTTTTGGAAAAGGACATGGTATTAGCCTCATGGTGAGGTAAAACATTTAAATATCACCATTTTATATTTCTTACATTAAGGGACCATCCCGACATTAGCGGTCGCTTAGGGCACGGGGCCACCAGGGGGCCCCCGATCAGAAATAAATACATATATACAGTACCAGTCAAAAGTTTGGACACACCTACTCATTCAAGGGTTTTTCTTTATTTTTACTATTTTTTACATTATAGAATAATAGTGAAGACACTTTTTTGGTTACTACATGATTCCATATGTGTTATTTCATAGTTTTGATGTCTTCACTGTTATTTTACAATGTAGAAAATAGTAAAAAATAAAGAAAAACCCTTGAATGAGTAGGTGTGTCCAAACTTTTGACTGGTACTGTATATGTCAATAACCATTTTTAGATTGGTAGTTAGTGTGACGAGTACTGAGGATACGAAGAGGCAGGACGCAGACGCAGGAATCAACAATGTAAAGGTTTACTAAACACTGAGCAAGAGAACGACAAAGAGCGAGTACAAGACAAGACTCAGTAGACTGGCGAATCAGAGCGCCGGAGGGGAGCAACGGGAGGAGACGTGACAGTTAGTCTAGCAAGATATCTAAACTTGTAGTAATCATGGCCGAATACCATTCTCATTCAGATATCATATTAGCCTGGCGTAAGTCATTACACAATGTGTAGAATTGCAGGAAATTAGCTGTAAAACTGCAAAAAATAATCTCTCCACCCCATGGCAAAATGTGTAGAATTGCAGAGAACTTGCTATAAAACATACATTTTTCTCTCCACCGTAAAGAGGGGGGCCACTAAAATGTATTGAAAAAAATGGTATGGACTATCTAAAAACCCGACACTGAAAACACCATAACCAGCAAAGACTACAACACCACTGTCAACGCATTTGCAAAGGGATGCATTTGCTCATCCACATTTTGAATGTTATCCAAATTCTCTCATGTCCTATCGTACCGTACTCAAGAGTACATCAACAGAACAAGCGTCTGTTGTCACTCATCTGTTTGTCACTACTTGTTATCTGTTAGATCAGTTTTCTTTGTCATATTGTTTTAATATTATAGGCTCAACTCTCACTCAATATTAAAAAATCTTGATTGATTTTACATTTGGGTTTAAAACGTGACGATTGGTCCGCACTTCAGCTAGGCCTCACCTTGACTGCGCTTGGATAAATATCTGTCCCATAGAGTTAGATCTAGAGGACTCATCGTTGTATATGTGCCATTATGATGTCTGTGACAGCATGGGGGCAGCACCATTGAGGCTATCTTCATTTTAAAGGAGTCCATTTACTTCTTATTTTTGGGTTTGAAATAAAGGTCAAGCTAATGTTGGGGATTTACCGCCACCTGCAGTGCTGGAGTCCTGAACCAAAATCTTGTGTGTCGTTCATTCATCGTGGCCACTAGATTTAGCTTAAAGCCATTTATAACCAATCCAATTTGAAGGAGAAGAGAATGCTCTGATCATTGGCTGGTCGCTCCCCAACTTATAGGAATCAACACCCAGTTAACTACTGAAAGCCCTCAATGGCAATGTCCATGCTAAAATGGTGCATCTCGGGTATCTACAGTGGGGAAAAAAAGTATTTAGTCAGTCACCAATTGTGCAAGTTCTCCCACTTAAAAAGATGAGAGAGGCCTGTAATTTTCATCATAGGTACACGTCAACTATGACAGACAAATTGAGGAAAAAAAATCCAGAAAATCACATTGTAGGATTTTTAATGAATTTATTTGCAAATTATGGTGGAAAATAAGTATTTGGTCAATAATAAAAGTTTCTCAATACTTTGTTATATACCCTTTGTTGGCAATGACACAGGTCAAACGTTTTCTGTAAGTCTTCACAAGGTTTTCACACACTGTTGCTGGTATTTTGGCCCATTCCTCCATGCAGATCTCCTTTAGAGCAGTGATGTTTTAGGGCTGTCGCTGGGCAACACGGACTTTCAACTCCCTCCAAAGATTTTCTATGGGGTTGAGATCTGGAGACTGGCTAGGCCACTCCAGGACCTTGAAATGCTTCTTACGAAGCCACTCCTTCGTTGCCCGGGGGGTGTGTGTTTTAAATTTTTTTTTTTTTTTTTTTTTTTTTTTTTTTAACAAATAAATCAATTTTAATCCCACTTTATAACACAACAAAATTTGCAAAGCATTGTACTTTATGAGGGTAGTACACAATATTATGCGTAGTTTACACCGGGCGGTGTGTTTGGGATCATTGTCATGCTGAAAGACCCAGCCACGTTTCATCTTCAATGCCCTTGCTGATGGAAGGAGGTTTTCACTCAAAATCTCACGATACATGGCCCCATTCATTCTTTCCTTTACACGGATCAGTTGTCCTGGTCCCTTTGCAGAAAAACAGCCCCAAAGCATGATGTTTCCACCCCCATGCTTCACAGTAGGTATGGTGTTCTTTGGATGCAACTCAGCATTCTTTGTCCTCCAAACACGACGAGTTGAGTTTTTACCAAAAAGTTATATTTTGGTTTCATCTGACCATATGACATTCTCCCAATCCTCTTCTGGATCATCCAAATGCACTCTAGCAAACTTCAGACGGGCCTGGACATGTACTGGCTTAAGCAGGGGGACACGTCTTGCACTGCAGGATTTGAGTCCCTGGCGGCGTAGTGTGTTACTGATGGTAGGCTTTGTAAGTTTGGTCCCAGCTCTCTGCAGGTCATTCACTAGGTCCCCCCGTGTGGTTCTGGGATTTTTGCTCACCGTTCTTGTGATCATTTTGACCCCACGGGGTGAGATCTTGCGTGGAGCCCCAGATCAAGGGAGATTATCAGTGGTCTTGTATGTCTTCCATTTCCTAATAATTGCTCCCACAGTTGATTTCTTCAAACCAAGCTGCTTACCTATTGCAGATTCAGTCTTCCCAGCCTGGTGCAGGTCTACAATTTTGTTTCTGGTGTCCTTTGACAGCTCTTTGGTCTTGGCCATAGAGGAGTTTGGAGTGTGACTGTTTGAGGTTGTGGACAGGTGTCTTTTATACTGATAACAAGTTCAAACAGGTGCCATTAATACAGGTAACGAGTGGAGGACAGAGGAGCCTCTTAAAGAAGAAGTTACAGGTCTGTGAGAGACAGAAATCTTGCTTGTTTGTAGGTGACCAAATACTTATTTTCCACCATAATTTGCAAATAAATTCATTAAAAATCCTACAATGTGATTTTCTGGATTTTTTTTCTCTCAATTTGTCTGTCATAGTTGACGTGTACCTATGATGAAAATGACAGGCCTCTCTCATCTTTTTAAGTGGGAGAACTTGCACAATTGGTGGCTGACTAAATACTTTTTTTCCCCACTGTATCTACCTCTATCGGCTGTCCACTCTCCGTCAGTCCTTGTTTATCTCACTAGGCACACATACACACGCAAACACACACACACACACACACACACATACTACTACTACACTCTCAGAAAACAAGTTATATTTAAAACCTAAAAAAGGTTCTTCGGCTGTACCCATGGGAGAACCCTCCACAGGGGTTCTACATGGAACTACCAACAAGGATTCTCACCCGGAAGCAAAAAGTGTATTTAAGAACATAAAAGGGCTCCTTGGCATGTAACACCTTTGGGTCTTTTACCCAGGGGAGATTTCCGGGGCCCCCAACAAAAAGGGGTTACGGGGTCATTTTCCTTTCCCAAAAAAATTGGGCCCCCCAAAATTTTTTTTTTTCAAAAAGGGCCAATAGCCGTTCAAATTTTACCGGGCGGGCTAAATTTTGTTTCTTGTTCCCCTTCCGTTTTTTCTTCCTAAAAGGGGTTTTAGGGTTACTTTTGGGTGTGGGGTGGGTTTTTTGGTGTTTGGGGGGTTTTTGGGGCGGGGGGGGGGTCTTTGGGTTGGTTGTGGGAAAAACGCTTTTTATGAAAAAATTTTTTTCCCATAATTTCTAATTATAAAATCCTTTAAAAGGGTTTTTGGGGGGGAAAAAAAGGAAAATTTTTGGGACCAGAAAAAGGGAAAAAGGCCCCCTATCTTTTTAATGGGGGAAGGGAAAGGTCTAAAATCTTTTTTTATGCTCCCCAGGCCCCCCCGTTTTGTTTCCATAGGAACCCCAAAAACGCAAAAAAAAAAAACCCCAAAATACCTGAAAAACAATTAATTCCTAAAAAGGGGCTTGGTGACCCCGGGAAATTTCCCATTCTACTGGAACCCAAAATTCTAGGGAAAAAAGGGTTTACTGTAAAAAAATGCTTTTGTGGGGGGCCGCCCTTTGGGAACCTTTTTTTAAGGGTGAGGAGGGAACCGTTTAAATAAAAACCTTGAAATTCGAATTTCCCCCTTTTAAGAGATGGTACTCAAAAGCTGTAAGTTCCTGCCCTTGTGGGTTGGGGTGTGTGGTGGTTGGGGTTGGGTGGGGGGTGGTGGGTGGTGGTGTTGTGGTGGGGGGTTTTAGCCCCAGGCCCCCAAGGGAAGAGTTAGCCCTTGACAAGCAAATAGATCAGGAGAGATGGAAGAGGAGAGAGGAGAAGAGACGAGAGAGAAAAGAACGAGAGCTTATGGAGATAGAGGAGCCCAACGAAAGAGGAGAGTAGGAGAGAGATGGAAGAAAAAGGAGAGGAGAGAAGAGAGAGAGTAGAGAAGAGGGGAGGAGGAGAGAGAGAGAGAGAGAGAGAGGAGAAGGGAGAGAGAGGGGGGGGGGCGGGGGGGGTTTCCTCCGCCTCCTAACAATGCCTTTGTATTATTCCTTCTCTCCACCACTCTCGTTCATTATTTTATTATCTTGCGCCGTCCTTCCTATTTTCTGAAAACCTGATTTCACATAAAGACGTGTCCAGGTGTCTTAGTATGATAAGGTGTAATTATGGTGCATGGTTCCTTGTTATTTTACTCGAAGTGTCATTGAGACTGACTGTCATACATTACTGTAAGACTGGCTCCACGTATCACTCTGCTGCCTGATATGACCGTATCCCCTTATAGCATCAGGTTTGCCCACTGTGTAAAATAGGTGCAAATATGAAAATGACATGGATGGATGGATAGATGTGCGTGCCTGCATCCATGTGTGTGTGTGTGTGTGTGTGTGTGTGTGTGTGGTGTGTGTGTGTGTGTGTGTGTGAGAGAGAGAGAGAGAGTGCATCTCTGTGTGTGTTTCTATCTATCTGTGATCAGTGTGTGAACCTCTCTCCAGTCACCTGGCTGATCCCAGACCAGTCTCTATTGTCCAAACAGCGGAGTGACATTTAAACCACCCACACCACACCTCCATCTCTGTCTCTCTTCAGTATATTTTGATCCCATCTGCATGACTAATGTCTGCTCATTTATTCATGTATTTTTATTTATTAACTTTATTTGGACAGGTTCAACGTACAAAATAAAAAGATACGTCTTAGTGAGAAATGAGGCGCTGCACCAGATTAAGCTAACAGCTATTTTCCATCTGCAGTCCCAGAATAGCAACAGCAAACAACAAGAAACCCAGCGGTTACATACCAGGACAAATCAGACAAGCAAAGACAAAGCTCAGAGTGAAAGACCTTTGTTAATTTTTCATTAAATAAAAGTCAGTAATACTCTAAATGCACTTTATGATCATCAAATCTTTATTGGATGATACGATTATAGCAAAATAGTGGCATAACCAGAGCTAGGGTGGCATAACGTCCAAAAGGTGTCTTGGCGAATCAGCCAAGTGGAAAATCATGTAAAGTTATTTTTAGTGGACTATCCCTTTAACTACTGTAGCTTAAAATACCATATTCTGTGACATAAGATAATAACGCAGATATTTACAACACCCGCCCTCGCAGTGGTCTTTATGACAAAACAATTATTTGAGGACAGATTCAGTGGCCGAAAGCTCACTCATATTACAAAGGAGATTTTGAATTGCTTTGGAACAGAAGAGAGAGGGAGAGAGAGAGGGAGAGAGAGAGAGAGAGAGAGAGAGAGAGAGAGAGAGAGAGAGAGAGAGAGAGAGAGAGAGAGAAATAGAAACAGAAATAGAGAGAGAAATATAGGGAGAAATCTGACTGTCGTGAAGAATTCCGTTGTCCTATAAAGGGGGTGTAATATTTCGCTTACAAGACATTTCCTGTGTAACTGTGTCACCGAGCAGCTACTCAATATTTCACAATATTTTCCACAAAAAGATGAAGACATTAAGTGAAAATTAATCAATAGAAGAGGATTGATGAGATAAGACCAATGATGCGTTTCAGGGAGTTAGATGTGTTTTGTCATGTTTCTAAAACAATTTATCTGAAATGAATAAACAGTAAGCAAGTGAACCTTTATAATAGCCTAAACCTACATTATTCTTGGAGCACAAAATGATTCTAAATTAATCAAAGAAGATACGATATTTCAGACTACCTTGCTTGGTAAATAAAATATTTATTTGAAATGATTCAAACTTTATTAGATCACGATCTAATCACAACCATAATCATTGGATCACAATCTAATACATGCATTTGTAATGGAGGTTGTGACGGTCTGTAACCGAGGTTAAAACAGGTCACTAGGCGTGGTTTCTCCCGTCCCATGGGCGTGGCACGGTCTGCCACGCCACATGGGTGTCACGGGTCACACTTACCTGTCCTGAGATAAATTAAAACGTCGACGCAGTCCTCTCCCTGTGCGTTATTATTGCGTCAGTTTAGGAGAAAGTCTACTACCAAAGCACTAGGCCTTTGACCATATAGTGCCAAAATGAGCACTGAACCGAGGGAATATAACGTCATAGCCTACACTATAATTAGGGAAATATGGAGTGAGAAAAATCATGTATAGTAGGCTATAGCATCAAACAATAAAGAATAGCCTAAAATGTCTACAATTATCATGTCTAATTATTACAACTCTGTCATGATAGAGTTTTCAAGAGTTAGTCCCTTGTTGAAAAATGTCATACATATTATTTTAATGTTGACCTTTTTATCATAAACAGACGATATTGTAGCCTAATGCATGTGGAAAATACGGTTTCAAAGATAGTGGTTAAGACATGCAATATTAAGTACAGGGAGCACATCATAATAAATCGTATATGTAAGACTCACGAGAAATGCCAATTAAAGTGTAATTACTGTTAAGATTCCCCATGGGAATGTGCCTTCCATAGGATGACCTGAATTCCGACACTCATCTATACATGGGGCACATGATTGGATGACGTGATTTGGCTTGGACTCGATAGTCTCTCTGTTTAGATTCCTCAACCCGATATCTGTCTGTCTGCAATGGATTCATCACTTCACGTCTTTACATTTTTTTAGGGTTATTTTGAAACAGCTATATATCACTAATACAATTATTTTAGTTTTATTTAGCCTGTTACTCATCGACATGTGACATGCATAGAGATATTTAAGACATTCCAGCACATCAAAAATCCCGGAATAAGCTCTGATTGAGTTGGCCTACAGTATGAAAACATTAAAAGGTTACTGGAAGTGTAAAAGTGGATGAATAGCCTATAGGCTACTAAACATGTTTTCCTTTTTCTCGACAGTTGTCCCTTTATTCACTAAACGCTCTCCAGATATTTCTATGGCCCCTCAGAGAGATGTGAATTTATATTTAATCAAAGTAAAACAATTGTTTTGAGTTTTCAAATTAGGCTAAACGTTAATAAATGTTGTATTATTTGGCACAGGCATTCAGCAGTACAGAAAACAGCAAACGCCGACCCTAGAAATTGATATAGCCTATAACCTCGTCTAACTTTACACACAGTCAAATGTCAAGATTTTGAGCAATTCTTTTACTGTCAATTGTGGGTCTCCTAGGTTCTACAATTTCAAATCAGTTTTGTATCTTTTTAATAACTTCTAAACAGCACAGGCTACATAGTGTACATACTACATAAACTAAACTATGTCTTTCCTGCCAGAGCTGTTGAGCGCTGGTGCGTTGAGAGTGGACACTGAAAGACAAAACCGCGACGTTCGCTATTCAATCAATCACATTTGATTTAGTCCCTTTCACACAAAAACCACAGAAAAATCACGTGTCAACGTTCTATACAATAGGCTAACCCTGAGAACAAACGGCAGCGCAGGGGCAAGGAAACTCACAGGGACTTTATGTCGGTGTAATGTTTGAATTGTGGTTTTATTGATCTATTCTATTCTATTTGACCTTTCTCTAAAGGGAAAAGAGGTCCCCAGGTCGAATAGCCAGACAAGACAAACCGCCTCATAGCCCAGACCGTGATGAACCGCAGTCTTATTTGCTCGTGGACAACAATATTGTTTTCACTCATTGTGACCGACACTACACGGATACAAAATAGAAAAAGAAAAGTGACTTCATTAATTAAATGGTAATTAAATAGATAATATAAGATAGACATATAAAACGACAAGTTGTTGATGGCCATGAAAGACTATGAGCGTGGTGTGGTTATATGATTCAGTGGTCATCGGCTACTGAGAATTTGGGACTTTAAATACAACTACAGTTATCATAGGTCACATATTAGGCTTTATAGGACAACGTAGGTAAGCGTATAGACAACAGTTCAAGGCTAATTAGTTACATGAGCAAAACCAGGCAAGTTACTATAAAAGGGTTGAATCTGAATAAATACAACTACTAGCATACAATGGGCTGCTAATCTAAGATCATAATTGACTTTTCGATGTTTATGATAAACTCCAACGCGTTGACCAATCCTTAGTCTACATAACAATAAGAGGTAGCCTAAATCAAATAGATTATTCAAAATGCGCATCTCCTTACACATTTACTCCTGTCTGTCTATAGCATGAGGGACTGGGTTTGTTCGCTGGACGGGTTCCTCTCTCCATCCTCTCCCGGTGTGAAGTTAAAGGCGTTTTGCGTTCCTTCTCAAATCCGGCGGACGTTTCTTATTGGTCAGTTGAGGACGTTGCGTCACTCCTGGTGATGACGCAGCCCATGTCTTTCCCGCGTCTTTAAGTGATTCTTGTTGCTCCACGAGCGGCTCTAAGCCTCGAGACTAGCAGCCGGACGACGACGGCGGTGAGAGAAACAACCGACTAACGTTTCCCGGATCTGAAGGAGAGTGGCGCAAAAGAGCCATCTCTCTCTCTCTCCTCTCTCTCTCTCTCTCTCTCTCTCTCTCTCTCTGCTCTCCTCGCTCGTGCTCTGCTCTATTCTCTGCTCATCTCTCTCTCTCTCTCTCTCTCTCCGCTCTCGGCTGTCCAGAGAAATTACAATATTTATCGCGAACGAACGACTCTGTTTTCTGTATTTGACTAAGAAGCTCAGTTTTCTTCTCATCTAACGTTACCGAGTAAGTATAGCCTTTCACGCACACTCACTTGCGCTGTTCTGCCGCCCGTGTGTATGTGTGTGTATGACTTTCACTACCCAACGTTTAGGTTATTTATGGCCGGTGTGTTGTTTCCTCGTCAATAGGATATCAGACAGAGAGAGCTCTAACTACGTTTTTTCTGTTAGGATATGGTTTACTCTGTTCCTTTTTAAATGCAATGTGTAAGTATCAATTCTTCAGTTTTAATTTAGCCTATCCTACTTTTTATACTTTGTGCGAGTTAGGCTATGTTCCTAGCAGATACTTTTGTAATTTTTTTTTAAAAAATTTTTTTTAGCTTGGAGATATTTGTTTATTCCTCTTTGATATAACATTTGTTATTTTGTAGTCTTATTCGCATGACCTTCTCCTGATCCCGTTTCTGTTCTTTTATTTTATCTCCTAAGATAACTGATTTGTTTTTAGCGCACTTTGTTTTTACATGCCCTTTAGACCAACTACACAATTAGTTTTTATCTCACCAGTTTACAGTAGCCTCGGGCTGCACTGGCAGTTGACACTTTTCGCTGTTACTGTACAAGGATGGTGTGTGAAAGGAAGTTGTGTTACACATTCGCCAGTAACTGAGCGTATCTGATATATTCATTTAGCCATCTCTGCTGTAAAATCACTTCTCCTTTCCTACCTGTGGTAACAGCTGTTGGATATTGTGGCCACATTAATATGTTGGCTGTGCGCTTCACTGTCTGACGGCGTCAAATGCTGAAGAGTTGTTGCCTGTGTTTGTCTCTGTCCGTGTTAGCTTTTTCTTGGACATAATCATTTTTACACTATTGTAGGCCTACGTCTTGAAATAGTATTTTAGACAACAAGTGGTCGACTACATAGGCTAGGTGAAAGCCACTGTTAGTTTGCACAGAGACAATGTCCTTAAATCTCGATTACTTTGTTTACGTGATGGTCAGTGTCTTTTCGTTAGACGTTATTACATTTTCTGTTGCTTTTCTGATGAGACTGTAAGAGGACTTTTTTTGTTGTTAATATGTTTTTATGTTGGCTTCTCTTTGCCTCAAGCGCGTTGGCAGTCGAGTCCAGGACAGGTGCACCGAACAACGGGCTACTGGCGTTAGAAAATGGTGTCCAAATTCTCTAGGCTACACTAGATATACACATAGTCTCTGTGTCACAGATCTCGGGTGGGCTATACTTTGATTTTGATTCATTATAATACTTAGTCCCATGATATGGTTATTCAGTGTTTATTTGTGATTTAATCTGTGCTACATTGTCAGGAGGTTGATTGATCAGGACTAAGTTATTCTTTGGGACACACTTAAATTAGTCGACTGGCTGAAAATCTATTTATCTTATCTTCCTCACCGAAGTCCAACTTTAAACCTCACAGCCTTGGATACGACTATTAGTTATTGTCCTTACATCTCCATTTGGGGATCTGAGACAGTCTTGTTTCCATAAGTAGAATCCACAGTTCCAGTTTCATATGTCTGGCCTTAGTCTAGTCTTTAGTTCCGAATCGACTGATGTGTTCTGTGGTGTTTGGTGAATCTGGGTTTTCATTTGAACAAATGTTACATTAAATATAACTTTATGCTGGGAATTTGGCTATTAATCTTTAATCTGTACTCAACCTATTTATATTAATGTTAAATGACACACAGTGCAGCTATGCTGGATTGAGATTTGACTATTTAAGTTTGTTAAATAAACATTATGCTGGCGGAAAGACATTTGTATTCATGATAAAAGTTGTTTTTTTTTATCATCATATTTTTATCATATAATTACACCAACATTTTCATACATCTATTTATGGTACAGAGATAGGCTACGTCTTCCAGAGATTACTTATTTGCAATCACGAGCCCCGTGTAGCTCAGTTGGTAGAGCATGGCGCTTGCAACGCCAGGGTTGTGGGTTTGTTTCCCGCGGTGGGCCAGTATGAAAATGTATGTTCTCACTAACTGTAAGTCGCTCTGGATAAGAGTGTCTGCTAAATGACTAAAATGTACTGTATATTTGAGCCTTTCTCCAAATAAGGTTTGTAATTTGATGTACTGGTAACACTTTACAGCCCTTGTTACAGTTGAATTATTCCTGTAAGTACAGTTGAATTATTCCTGTAAGTACAGTTGAATTATTCCTGTAAGTACAGTTGAATTATTCCTGTAAGCACAGTTGAATTATTCCTGTAAGTACAGTGTAAGTACATTTGAATTATTCCTGTAAGCACAGTGTAAGTACAGTTGAATTATTCCTCTATAGTGTAAGTACAGTTGAATTATTCCTCTATAGTGTAAGTAAAGTGTAAAAACGAATGTTATTACATTATTATACATGGCGGATATTTGAGACTGAATCAGAATAAATAAGTTTGAAGTTTGAATCATTTGACTTTAAGCATTTCAGATTGGATTGGACTGAGTTTCATAGTAAGTGTTGCACAGGAGAGTGTGGTAGTCAGTGTGTGTGTGAGTGCTTGCATGGGTGAGTGTGTGTGAGTGTGGGTGCGCGCGTGTGTGTGTGTGTGTGTGTGAGATGTGTGTTAGATGGAGGAACAGAGACCAGAGCTGTGTGTGTGTGTGAGAGAGAGAGAGAGAGAGCTCAATCTAGGTCAGATTTGGACAGTGGGGGCTGTGGAGGTTGGAGGCCACAGAATGTTTCTGTCGTGTTTAATGTCCTTTTAACTACAAGCTCTCACAATCTCACATCAGAATTAGACGTTCATCCATGTTTCTCAAACATCACATTTCGAAGTTGTTCCAAATTTCAAAGTGTTTATGGTTAAATGTAGGCAATAACTCCACATGTTTAAGGTTAGGGTTAAGTTGAGGGAATTCTTAAGGTTTAGGAATTCTTAAGGTTAGGCAATAACTCCGAATGGTTAAGTTAAGGGTTAAGGTTTGCGATATGGTTAAAACAAAATGTACTTTATTTTTGCTGGATTCAAACATGCAACCTTTGGAATCAGAGGCAGATGCTTACGCCCATCTGCCATCCCCATCCCAATGGCTCATGGCCCTAGCAAAACCAAAACCTACTTGAAGCTGACAGCTCTCACTGTTGCACCTTGTGGCCATTTTCCACGTAATCTCCCGACGTCGAATACTGTCTTGCATCACGGGTGACCAGAATGCCTTTTAAACACGCAAACATTTAAATTTACATTTACGTCATTTAGCAGACGCTCTTATCCAGAGCGACTTACAGTTAGTGCATACATTATTTTATATTTTTCATACTGGCCCCCCGTGGGAATCGAACCCACAACCCTGGCGTTGCAAACACCATGCTCTACTGAGCTACATCCCTGCCGGCCATTCCCTCCCCTATCCTGGACGACGCTGGGCCACTTGTGCGCCGCCCCATGGGTCTCCCGGTCGCGGCCGGCTACGACAGAGCCTGGATTCGAACCAGGATCTCTAGTGGCACAGCCTTAGACCACTGCGCCACTCGGGAGTGCAAACAAAACACAAAACGCCCAAACCCCAACTCTCCTCGCATCAGCGCTCCTTAACACAATCTTCTCTTTACCTCCTCAACACCTTGTTATATTGCACCCTATTCCCTATGGGCCCTGGTCAAAAGTAGTGCACTATATAGAATAGGGTGCAGGCCAGGCCAGTCGGCTGTGTTTTACACGTGTATAGTGTTGTAAAGCTGCCAGAGTTCGGGAAAGTAGGATTTTCTGGAAATATCCTTTTGACAAGATTTACTGTCCGTACTAATGTACAATTCTTACATTTATGTATGTATTTTTAAATAATTTTGTTGTAATTGTGATAGCAGCGTGATTTAAATAGGGTCACTGGGGCAGGAAACAGTGCTCTGAGATTATAAATGTATTAGTTGGTTTGATTTGAGATAAATATCAGTGGTTTGAATTTATCTTTATGAAAAATGTATGCACTCACTAACTGTAAGTGGCTCTGGATAAGAGCGTCTGCTAATACTAAAATGTACATGTAAATAGAGTTGTATATACTATCTAATGAGCGATAGCTCAAGCTATTCATCTTAGGACTGCATAGAAGGGGGCTGCGCTAGATCGATGTCTGGCTATGCTGCGGCGATTACTCTCTAGAGATGTCAGAGCTATCGCCTCTATGATCTCTCAGCGCTCCGGTTTCTCGTCTCTCTCTCGCACTCTATCTCTCATCTCGCGCCTCTCCGCTTTCATTGCTTAACGTCATTTAACATACTGTACCCCAAATCAGGGTTAGATATCTCTCTCTCTCTCTCCCTCTCTTAGAAGCTTAGTCTCTATCTCATCAGTCCACAAGTCTCCCAATCAGTCGAATCATATTATAATGTATTCAGAGCGGATGAACTTAAGGCATTTCCTCAAGATAAAGTGCTATACTTTTAGACATCTACATTGTATATTTGTGTTCTTAGAGCAGCCATTGTCTTTGTTGGAATCTAATCCCTTCTAAACCACTGAAATGGAATTATGTTGAAATCCTTCTCGGTGAAAGCTTCAGGGCTTCTCATGCCCACTTTGGATTCTCCCTCATCTCCCGAAAGTGTGCACTCGTTCACTCCTCCTCATGGATTAACAAATATATAATGTTGGTGTGTAGACAGAGAGTCTACCGAATCCCAATGGTTTTAAGTCGCTGAGATGGAGTGAACGAGTGCACACTTCGTGGCTTGAATCTCAGCCCAGGATTGAGGTCAGGGAACTCGGACTAGAGGAAATGATCATGGATCAGTCGGTTGTATGTATATTTTGCCTATAAGTGTCCTGCTTCAATCAATCAAAGTTATTTTATAAAGGCCCTTTTTACATCAGCAGGTGTATTAATGTGTATGTCCATAATAACTGTAGAATGACCAATATAAACTAAACTAACTGTGTCATTTGTCTGTCTATCCAGGTGCACCTGTCTATCTGGCTCTCCCTGTCTGTCAGGACCCCTCAATATGTCCCTTTAGCTGCCCCTCGGGATGCCTGACCATAACAGCTCAGCCCTAAGCAGACAGACCAAGCGGCGCCGCGTGGACATCGGGGTGAAGAGGACTGTGGGTAGTGTAGTCTACACCCGAGTCAGAGATACCCTCCTATTCAACACCATGAATCAATCCCACGGCCCCGAGCAGGACGGAGACTGCTCATTGGTCCCTCACAGCCACGGTGGGTCCAATGGGGACGGAGAGAAGTCCAATGTTCTCCGGAAGCTTCTGAAGCGGGCAAACTCATACGAAGATGGCATGATGCCTTTCCCTGGCACCACCATCATCTCTCAGCTGCTGAAGAGTAACATTGTGAAGAATGGAGACAGCGAGGGAGGCTTCCAGGTACACACACACACATACACACACACACACACCTACATGCACGTAGCATGCACACACATTGCACGAACACACACACACATTGCACACACTCTTTTGTCTTATTTAAACAAAGTTAGTACCTAATAATAAAAAAATCGTGATGTTACAATTAAAATGGATTGATTGGTTGGTTGATTGACTCCATCCATCCATCCATCCATCCATCCATCCGTTCCTTTCTTCCAGGGTAGTGGCGGTCTCTCCAGCGCTGGGTCAGATTTCCAAGCGGAGGATGTCTGCAGTAACTCCTCCAGAGACAGAGACAGCCCCCTCCCCCTCTCTCCCTCCTCCCCCTGCCTCCTCCCCTTCGGCCGCCCCCCTCCCCCCCACCCCCCTCTCACCCCTCTGGACCTGGAGCGCCTCACGGACGAGCACCTGCGTGCCAAACGGGCCAGGGTGGAGAACATCATCCGGGGCATGAGCCATTCCCCCTGCGTGGCTCCACCTTCCCTCCATCCCAGAGAGAAAGGGAACAAGACGGGGAGAAGAGAGGACAGGGAGAGGGACTGTCCCCCACTGCAGCCTCCCAGCCCTGGGTCTCTCTCTAGAGGGGGAGAGGGGTACAGGGAGAGCCGGGGGGAGACTAGAGGAGAGGTGTACAGGGAGAACAAGAGAAAACAGCGTCTCCCCCAGCAGCAACAGCTGGTGTGTGTCAGACAGGAGAAGAGACTAGAGGAGAGACGACAACTCAAACTACAGCTAGAGGATATGCAGGTGAGGGGACACACACACACACACACACACAACACACACACCACACCACACACACACACACACACACACACACACACACACACCAGACACACACACACAACACACACACACACACACACACACACACAACACACACAGACACACACCACGGACACACCACACAGACACACACACACAGACACACCACACAACAGACCACACAACAGACCACACACACACAGACACCACACAGACACACACAGAACAACACACCACACAACACACACACACAACACACACACACCACAACAGACACACACAGACACACACACACACACAGACACACAGACACACACAGACACACACACACAGACACCACACAGACACAAACAGACACACACACACACACACACACACACACACACACACACACACACACACACACACACACACACACACACACACACAGACACACACAGACACACACACAGACACACACAGACACACAACACACACACACAGACACACACAGACACACACACACAGACACACACAGACACAAACAGACACACACACACACAGACACACACACACACAGACACAAACAGACACACACACACACACAGACACACACACACAGACACACAGACACACACACACACTGCAAGCTTTGTAAGTGAGTTGTAAATATGGCCATTTGAGTTTTAGAAAAGCGGCAAAAGTTGAGTTTCAAGCATGAACAATTTCTATTCCTACAGCTGTTTATATAGTAATGTAGAACAGGTTATTTAGTCACTGTATGTCTGAATAGTTTCTTATTTATATATTTTATATATTTTATATATTTTATATATTTTATGTATTCATATTGTTTATCTTTATGTTTTTTCTGTCTGTTTTTTCATCAGCTGCAGAAGTTTTTTGCATGAATTAATTTATTGATTTATTTATAAATGTATATACTGTATTTATTGATATGTTTATCTAGTTTTTTATTGATTGATTGATATATTAAGTTCTATGCTGTATTTTAATAGTTTTTATTGTTTTACAGAAACAGCTTCGTCAGCTGCAGGAGAAGTTCTACCAGATCTATGAGACTGAGACTGAGGAGGAGGAGGAGGAGGAGGAGGAGGGAGGAGGAGGAGGAGGGGAGGAGAGAGGAGGAGAGGAGGACGGGAACCTGTCAGAGGACAGCGTCCGCTCCGACGGTTTGGAGAACAGACACAGGGACCGCCGCGGCAACCGTAACCGTGCCGACGGTATATATGGTGACCTGTCAGAGTTGGTTGACGACCCAGGTCTGTTTCTGGACCGAGCCAGAGCACTGTTCCGAGAACAGGCCCTGATGGCCGGAGAGAAGGATGAGGAGGGAGAGAGGGAGGGGGGGAGGAGGGTGAAGAGGGATTGGGGCCGAGGGGAGAGAGGGGAAGGAGGGGGGCCGATGCGAGCCGATGGGGGGCAGCTAGCCGAGACTCTGAAACAGGAGCTCAACTCTGCCATGTCGCAGGTGGTCGACACCGTGGTTAAAGGGTTCAACCATCATCATCTTCAACACCATCCCTCTCATCACAACGGCTCCCAAAACACCCCCTCTGCCACTAACGCCCCCCCCTCACAGGCCCCCCTCCCCTCCTTCCCCCCCTCCCTCGCCACTGACTCTCGCTTCGGGGGAGTCGGCATGAACACGAACGGTGACAGGCCCAACTTTCACTCTGCCAATCAGAGGCTGCCGTGCTTTGGTGATGTTATCATCCCGAGCCCGCTGGACTCGTTCGGCGGTCTCAGTGTCCCGACGGCCGGCGACCAGACAGAAGCACTGCCTCTAGTGGTCAGGAAGACCAGCACAGACCCACACCACCAGAACCCCTCTCACCCTCCTCCTCCTCACCCCCACCACCCCTCCCTCCATTCCTCCCCCCTCTCTGCCTCTCTGGGGTTCTCCCCTCCCTCCTTCCGACACCCCTTCCCCCTCCCTCTGATGGGCTACCCCTTCCAAAGTTTCTCCAAAGACCAGCGCTCCTCCCCTGAGTCCATGGACCTCTCCAGGGAAACTGTGGGGCTGCGGACCAAGATGGGGTCGGGTGGCGGTGTCCATTTTGTCTCCCACCACCACCACAGGCAGAGCTCTCCGCCCCAACATGGAGGAGGGAGCGAGGGGCTGTCGCTGTCGCTCATCAAGTCAGAGTGTGGAGACCTTCAGGACATGGCTGATATATCGCCTTATTCAGGAAGTACCGTATCCTTTCCTAGTGAAGTCCAGGTGTGTGTGTGTGTGTGTGCGTGTGGCTGTATAAGTCTTTCATTTCAATGAATCTCCATTAATTGGTTTCTTCTCTTTCCCCTGTGTTCTCCTGACGGGGGGGGGAGGGGGGGGATAAAAAAGGGGGCGCGCGGGTCTTGCAAGGGGAAGATTAAACAGGTTGCACGCTGATCTCCAGGCTTTCAAGTGAGAGCAGTGGGGAGTGGTTCTCTGAGGTGCTGACACACACAAACACTCACTATATTTTCTGTTCTTACCGTCTCACCATCTCTCAGAAAGCCCTCTTTCATCACAGCGCTGCAAGACTTTGTACATAAACGCTCAAAGCAAATCATACTTCACACAGTGTGTGTGTGTGTGTGTGTGTGTGTGTGTGTGTGTGTGTGTGTCTGTTCATGCATAACACTCAAAAGCTAATAGTATTTCAAAGAAAGGAACAGAGAGGATGATGGGTGGAGTGTGAGAGAGGTCTGGAGAAACAAGTGTTCTGAACTAGGGATGGAGAAGAGATGTGAGATGTGTAAAAATATGTTTTAGGTTCTCAGGTTTACGGTTTCCTGGTGTGTGTGTGTGTGTGTGTGTGTGTGTGGACGTGTTTAAGCGAACAAAAATTTGACCAACTTGGGACATTTTATTAGTCCCCACAAGGTCAAATGCTATTTCTAGGGGGTTTAGGGTTAAGGTTAGAATTAGGTTTAGGGTTAGAATTAGGTTTAGGGTTAGGGTTAGGTTTAGGGTTAGGTTTAGGGTTAGAGGTTAGGGAAAATAGGATTTTGAATGGGACTGAAATGTGTGTCCCCACCAGGTTAGCTGTACAATACTATGTGTGTCTGTGTGTGTGTGTGTGTCTGTGTGTGTGTGTGTGTCTGTCTGTGTGTGTGTCTGTGTGTGTCTGTCTGTGTGTGTCTGTCTGTGTGTGTCTGTGTGTGTGTGTGTGGGAACAACCGTTATCACTCTGAGCTGTTAGCGGCCTGGCAGTCCTTTTACACTGCCAGGCCGCTTTGAAAACACACACACACGCACAGGTGTTAAGAAACACACACACACACACACACACACACACACCACACACACACACTCAGTCTTTCTCTTTCATGGCAGGCAGGTTTGAACAGGTGTTTGCAGGTAGTTGTTAACCTTTCATATTGAGAGACTCCTCCGGTTCACCACTGTCTGTTCTGCACGTTACATCACACACACACACACACACACACACACACACACACACACACACACACACTGTCGTTTGAAGAACAAAGTGAAAGGACAACAACACATGAAGACCCAAGAATAGCTCTATCTCTCCAGCTGCTGAGAGATGAAACATGTTTCTCTGTGTGTGTGTGTGTGTGTGTGTGTGTGTGTGTGTGTGTGTGTGTGTGTGTGTGTGTGTGTGTGTGTGTGTGTGTGTGTGTGTGTGTGTCACACACAGATGAAACGTGTTTGTGCTTCTCAGAATCAAATATATCAAAGCTGATGTAGTTGTTCCACTCAATCACATTTAGTTGTAATTATCCACTAGTCCCATTAAAGAAAACCACATGAAACAAGGTAGTAAGTATTATTGGAATATAGTGCTATAATATAATATATTAATTTATTTAACCCAATATCTTGCCGTTGCGCCATGCTCTACCCATTGAGCTACAGAGGACCAACGTTCTATGTTTCCACATATTACCCTACCTGAGATTGTTTTTAGGGGCCTCTAAACCCCCATCAGTGATGTCTCCATATTAGCATAATCAAGTATTATTCAAATGGTCAGATATCAAATATGAATTATTATTCAAATGATCAGATACCAAATATGAAGTATTATTCAAATGATCGAATATCAGATATCAAATATGAAGTATTATTCAAATAATGAGATATAAAATATAAAATATGAAGTATTATTCAAATAATCAGATATCAAATATGAAGTATTATTCACATGATCAGATATAAAATATTAAATATTATTCAAACGTTCAGATATCAAATCAAATCAAATTATATTTGTCACGTACATGTGTTTAGCAGATGTTATTGCGGTTGTAGCGAAATGCTTGTGCTTCTAGCTCCGACAGTGCAGTAATATCTAACAAGTAATATCTAACAATTTCACAACATATACCCAATATACACAAATCTAGTAAGGAATGGAATTTAAGAATATATACATATATGGACAAGCAATGACAGAGCGGCATGGACTAAGATACAGTAGAATAGTATAGAATACAGTATATACATATGAGATGAGTAGTGCAAGATATGTAAACATTATTAAAGTGACTAGTGTTCAATTTCTTAAAGTGGCCAGTCATTTCAATAGGCAGCAGCAGCCTCTAATGGGCCAGTGATGGCTATTTAACAGTCTGATGGCCTTGAGATAGAAGCTGTTTTTCATTCTCTCGGTCCCAGCTTTGATGCACCTGTACTGACCTCGCCTTCTGGATGATAGCGGGGGTGAACAGGCAGTGGCTCGGGTGGTTGTGTGATGAGTGTGATGGAAGGAGTCAGGCGCAGGAGGGTAATCACCGAAAACACCGTTTATTCCTGCGTTACACAAAATACGCTGGAATAGCGACAAACGAAACAGGCACAGGGGAAACTATCTACTCTGGCAATACACTGTAACGGTATCTCCATACAATACATAGGCACAGGGGAAACTATCTACCCTGGCAATACACTGTAACGGTATCTCCATACAATACATAGGCACAGGGGAGACTATCTACCCTGGCAATACACTGTAACGGTATCTCCATACAATACATAGGCACAGGGGAAACTATCTACCCTGGCAATACACTGTAACGGTATCTCCATACAAGACATAGGCACAGGGGAAACTATCTACCCTGATAACAATCAATCAATCAATCAATTTTATTTTATATAGCCCTTCGTACATCAGCTGATATCTCGAAGTGCTGTACAGAAACCCAGCCTAAAACCCCAAACAGCTAGTAATGCAGGTGTAGAAGCACGGTGGCTTCTACACTAGAAAGGCCAAAACCTAGGAAGAAACCTAGAGAGGAACCAGGCTATGAGGGGTGGCCAGTCCTCTTCTGGCTGTGCCGGGTGGAGATTATAACAGAACCATGCTAAGATGTTCAAAAATGTTCATAAGTGACAAGCATGGTCAAATAATAATCAGGAATAAATCTCAGTTGGCTTTTCATAGCCGATCATTAAGAGTTGAAAACAGCAGGTCTGGGACAGGTAGGGGTTCCATAACCGCAGGCAGAACAGTTGAAACTGGAATAGCAGCAAGGCCAGGCGGACTGGGGACAGCAAGGAGTCACCACGGCCGGTAGTCCCGACGTATGGTCCTAGGGCTCAGGTCTCTCAGTTGGCTTTTCATAGCCAATCATTAAGAGTTGAAAACAGCAGGTCTGGGACAGGTAGGGGTTTCGTAACCGCAGGCAGAACAGTTGAAACTGGAATAGCAGCAAGGCCAGGCGGACTGGGGACAGCAAGGTGTCAGCATGCCCGGTAGTCCTGACGTATGGTCCTAGGGCTCAGGTTCTCAGAGAGAAAGAGAGAACGAGAGAATTAGAGAGAGCATACTTAAATTCACACAGGACACTGGATAAGACAGGAGAAGTACTCCAGGTATAACCAACTAACCCCAGCCCCCCGACACATAAACTACTGCAGCATAAATACTGGAGGCTGAGACAGGAGCGGTCCGGAGACACTGTGGCCCCCATCCGAAGAAAACCCCCCGGACAGGGCCAAACAGGAAGGATATAACCCCACCCACTCTGCCAAAGCACAGCCCCCCGCACCACTAGAGGGATATCCTCAACCACCAACTTACAATCCTGAGACAAGGCCGAGTATAGCCCACAGAGGTCTCCACCACAGCACAAACCAAGGGGGGGCGCCAACCCAGACAGGAAGATCACGTCAGTAACTCAACCCACTCAAGTGACGCACCCCTCCTAGGGACGGCATGAAAGAGCACCAGCAAGCCAGTGACTCAGCCCCTGTAACAGGGTTAGAGGCAGAGAACCCCAGTGGAGAGAGGGGAACCGGCCTGGCAGAGACAGCAAGGGCTGTTCGTTGCTCCAGAGCCTTTCCGTTCACCTTCACACTCCTGGGCCAGACTACACTCATCATAAGACCTACTGAAGAGATAAGTCTTCAGTAAAGACTTAAAGGTTGAGACCGAGTCTGCGTCTCTCACATGGGTAGGCAAACTGTTCCATAAAAATGGAGATCTATAGGAGAAAGCCCTGCCTCCCGCTGTTTGCTTAGAAATTCTAGGGACAATTAGGAGGCCTGCGTCTTGTGACCGTAGCGTACGTATTGGTATGTACGGCAGGACCAACTCGGAAAGATAGGTAGGAGCAAGCCCATGTAACGCTTTATAGGTTAACAGTAAAACCTTGAAATCAGCCCTTGCCTTAACAGGAAGCCAGTGTAGGGAAGCTAGCACTGGAGTAATATGATCAAATTTCTTGGTTCTAGTCAGGATTCTAGCAGCCGTATTTAGCACTAACTGAAGTTTATTTAGTGCTTTATCCGGGTAGCCGGAAAGTAGAGCATTGCAGTAGTCTAACCTAGAAGTAACAAATGCATGGATTAATTTTTCTGCATCATTTTTGGACAGAAAATTTCGGATTTTTGCAATGTTACGTAGGTGAGGGATAACCTCGATCCCTCCCTGTTGCGGGATTTCCACCGTCGCCATCCGGCTCACCCTGCTCCGCGTCCTCCTGGCCGTCCCAGAGGCCGGGGTCGGCACGCTGCTGGAGCTGCGCGTCAAGGGGGGGGGGGGGGTACTGTCACGACTTCTGCCGAGGCTGCCTCCCCTCCTTGTTCTGGCACGTTTCGGCGTTCGTCGAAACCTGCCAGAAACCTGCCAGCGTTCGTCGTCACATAACACAATGGTACGAGTAGCTCCACCGAGCTACACTACTCTCACATTCAAACAATCACCCACAAGGACAAGGGGGGGCAGAGGGAACACTTATACACGGACTAATGAGGGGATTAGAACCAGGTGTGTGTGATTGACAAGACAAGACAAATGTGATGATGATAATTGGGGCGGCAGTGGTTAGTAAGCCGGTGACGACGAACGCCGAAACCTGCCAGAACCTGCCTCTGGGACGGCCAGGAGGACGCGGAGCAGGGGTGAGCCGGATGGCGACGGTGGAAATCCCGCAACAGGGAGGGATCGAGGTTATCCCTCACCCGGGACCCAGCACCGTTCCTCCGGACCGTACCCCCTCCCACTCCACGAGGTACTGAAGGGTCCCCCACCCGACGGCTCGAATCCAGGATGGAGCGGACAGTGTACGTCGGGGCCCCCTCGATGTCCAGAGGAGGTGGAGGAAACCTCCCGTACCTCAGACTCCTGGAGCGGGACCAACCACCCACCGGCCTGAGGAGAGACACATGAAACGAGGGTTAATACGGTAATCAGGGGGAGTAACAACCCTATAAGTGACCTCGTTGATTCTCCTCAGGACTTTGAACGGCCCCACAAAAACCGCGGGCTCAGCTTCCGGCAGGGCAGGCGGAGGGGCAGATTCCGGGTCGAGAGCCAAGATCCGATCCCCCGGTACGAAGACCGGGGCCTCAATGCGGTGACTTTGAACGGGCCACCACAAACCGCGGGCTCAGCTTCCGGCGGGCAGGCGGAGGGGCAGATTCCGGGTCGAGAGCCAGATCCGATCCCCCGGTACGAAGACCGAAATGGCCTTCTGACGACGCACAGCGCGCTGGAGGTGAACGTGGGAAGCGTCTCACGTTCTCCAGCATGCGCCGAAACCAGTCAATCCACCGCAGGAGCCTCGGTCTGGCTCTGGGTGCCACTTGGTTGCCAGAACCGGTTGGTAACCTAAAACACATTGGAATGGTGTTAGGTTAGTAGTATGAAAATGTATACACTCACTAACTGTAAGTCGCTCTGGATAAGAGCGTCTGCTAAATGACTAAAATTTAAATGTAAATGTAGAGGAGTGACGGAGAGAGTTCTGGGCATATTCGGCCCATGGCAAGAATACCGACCACTCCCCCGGCCGGTCCTGGCAGTAGGACACTAGGCCACAACCTACCCACATCCTGATTACCGTTCCACTGCTCCCATTAGATCGGGGTGGAAACCAGACGTCAGGTGACGAGACCCCAGACGTTCATGGAACGCCTTCCAGACTTGGACGTGAACTGGGGACCTGGTCGGACACTAATCCCTTTGGCACCCCGTAATGCCGGAAAACGGAGTAAAAGGGCCTCCTTCGGGCTTTCCGGGGAGAGGAGGCGGGGGGCCGGGGAAAAA
>LR778281.1:43927294-44049784 GCA_902810595.1 Coregonus sp. 'balchen'
AGGAGGAAAGGAAATACTACTACTACTCACACGATGACTCACGACACTACAGCTACGTATCCGTATACTGCTACGGACCTACTACTAACTCTACTACTAACTACTCTACTCTCTTCTCCCTCTACCGCTCCTACTCTCTCTCTCTCTCCTCTCTATCTCCTCGCCATCCTCTCATCTCTCCGCCTCTCATCCTCTCTCTCTCTCTCTCTCTCCCTCTCCCTCGCATCCTCCCTCTTCCCCTCTCCTCTCTCTCCCTCTCTCTCTCTCATCAGCACTGAGTCTAAATGTCTAGTCTCTAATGGGAGATAGGGTCTAATTTTAGATAGATAGAGCACCAATCCCTTTGTTAGCCTTGGTTGTGTTTCATTTATCCTCTTATAATAGGACTGTATGTTGTTTAACAAGCCCACATCTTATCCATTAGATCAAGAGGACATCCTCAAGGTCCAAGGAGGACATTTTGTCTAACACGTCTCAGGCAGAGCTACCTCCTCACCTCCAAATCACCTCTGCTGTATTAGCTTGTAAAACGTGTTTAATACTTTTTATAATCTGGTCAGTTCTACAATCTCTGTTGTGACAAATAGCTGCCACCATCTAGCCTCGTACAACCATCCTGAACTCACGAGCTTACATTCTGTTTCCAAACAGAAGTATGAGGCAAGCCACCATCATACCAGCGTGATGATTATCTAACAGGAAGTTGTCATGGTTCTAACAGGAAGTTGTAACGGTTCTTACAGGAAGTGTACGTGGGGACGGAGACGATCTGCACAGTGGATGGACTCCACTACAACAGCACCTACATGTCCAGAGTTAAAGCCTTCAACTCCAGTGGAGTGGGACAGTACAGCAAGACGCTGGCCATGCAGACCTCAGAGAGTAAGCCCTACCTGAACCCACTCTGTTGACAGGGAATCTACAGAGAACCATGGCTTATGTCCCAAATGGCCCCCTATTCCCTATGTAGTGCACAACTTTTGACCAGGCCCCATAGGGTGACAAAAGTAGTGCACTACATAGGGAATAGGGTGCCATTTGGGATGCAATGGTAGACTAGCCTGGTCAGTACTGTATGCGCTGTAGTGTCGCCAACTCCTCTATCCATCGTTGTCATGCCACAGACATGCATGTTTAGCATGGGCAATGAACCAACGCAGAGAGGAGTTGGCTAAAAGCACATACCGACTGGTGACGGTGACTCTAAAGAGCATAAATACAGCTGCCTAGCAGACCTGGGTTCTAAATAGTATTTGAAATCTTTCTAACACTTTAGCTGTGCTTGATTGGGCTCAAGCAAAACACTCAAAGTATTTGAAAGATGTATAATACTGTTTGAACCCAGCTCTGGTACACACAGTATTCAAACCCACCCCTACACCTGCCACTTGCTTTCCCATTGTGTATGCTGCTCAGCTCTACACCGACGGACAGACAGACAGGCAGACAGGCAGACAGGCAGACAGACAGACAGGCAGGCAGGCAGGCAGGCAGGCAGGCAGGCAGGCAGCAGGAGGCAGGCAGGCAGGCAGGCAGACAGACAGACAGACCAGCAACAGACAGACAGGCAGACAGACAGGCAGAGACAGAACAGACAGACAGACAGACAGACAGACAGACAGACAGACAGACAGGACAGACAGACAGACAGACAGACGACAGACAGACAGACAGACAGACAGAAAGACAGACAGACAGACAGACAGGCAGGCAGGCAGGCAGGCAGGCCAGGCAGACAGACAGGACAGACAGACAGACAGACAGACAGACAGAGACAGACAGACAGACAGACAGACAGACAGACAGACAGACAGACAGAGAAGCTTGTCTTCAGTGGACCTGTGAAGTCCAGAAAGCTCCTTCTCCCTGTGTGACATGATTTTGGACTGGATTGGCTCTTTTGAGGTTCTCCTATGTAGCTGTTGGTTTGATAAAGACAGTAATGTATCTACAAAACAAGACAGACAGGTCCGGATAGATTCTATTTGGTTTCAGGTTTCAATTTACAATTTGATGCAGGCGCCAGGAGGCTTTGCTGAATTTTCCCCTCAGGGGGGGGGTTTGTCATGAAAGAGGACGGGTTCAGGGGGGGGTTTTCAAAAATAACGGGGAACAGTTCAGGGTAGGGGGTTTTTCCCATAGTAAAAAGAGGATTTTTCGGGGTATGGGGTTGTCATAGAAACAGGGACAGTTAGGGGGGGTTTTCTCCATCAATTGAAATCAAACCTATTCCCCAGAATCTCCATAATAATTTTTTTTTAGGACTAGGTGAAACCCCTCACTCAAGTTCCAAACCCACGTAAAAAACCAAACCCCAATCAAAGGATTTGGTTAACGTTAAAGTTGTGTCCTTTTTTAAAGTCTTGAGGCTGTTTCCCAACCTGAAAAAAGAGCCCCCTTATTTTTAACCCAGGGGGGGAAAGGGGCATAGGACAGCTAGAGAATTGACAAAACAGGCTTTTGGGAAGGGGGGTTCCGTACTTTTAGGGGAACCCTTTGATAGATAGGGTTCTGCGATCGGGGGGCATTAAATGACCTCGTTCAGGAGGGGGGGCCCGATCCAAACCCGCAACTGTCGGGCTGGGATGGTCTCACACACCCCACAAACACACACCACACAAAACCCCACACACCCCACCCCCAACACACACCCCACACCACTTACACACACTTACAACGGGAAGGTTGTTTGCCAATCAAAGGTTAAATCACTCTGAAAAAGGTTAAATAGCTCTGTATATTTTGCTACCACCCCCAAAAAAAATAAAAATACATTTTCCTAACTATCCAATCAGTTAGTTAGATTTTTTGCCCCCCTTACTGAAATGGTTGTTCCAGATTAAATTGTTTGGGTTTTCTTTCTCCTCCTAAAAAATGTCCTTATTTTTTGAATGCAGGTTGGGGGGGGAAATAAAAACTTTTGGGAAATATCCTAACACTTTGGATTCCGATGGGAATTACACATCACCCACCCATAATTTTCCTTGCAGGTGGGGGTTGAAAAATTCGGAAATTTTTTTCCCCAAAATTGACCTTTTTTTTCCAGAAATCCCAATTGGGGGGGTTTCCTTGAATGTGAGGGAAGGAGCAAAACTCCGGAATCCTTCAACCAGGATTTTTTGGGGAATTTTAGGAAAGTTCCAGAATTTTGCAACCCTATTTGCAGGCCGGTTGGACCTGAAAACCCATTAGGGTCACTGAAAGGGGGTCAAATTAGGCCTACTACTACTACTACTCAACAAACCTCTACTACTACTACCTCACTACTCTACTATTTAACTACTTTCCCCACTACTCCACCCCCCAACTCCCCACCACTCTACTACTATTACTACCCACTACTACTACACTCCCACTACCACACTACTATTACTACCACTACTACCACTACCCACTAAAACCCAACCCCACTATTACATTACCCCCAAAACCCACTACTACAAAACTACTATTACTACTCTACTACTACTACTACTACCACTACTACTACCACTACTACTACTACTACCAACTACTACTATTCTACCCCCACAAACTTACAACTCCCCCACTATACTTTTATTTACCAAACTACACTATCACTACCACTACTATTACCACTACTACTCACTTTACTCCCAAATACTACACTCTACAAACTACTACTACTACACTACTACGAACCACTACAACAAAACTACTAACCACTACTACACCACTACTACTCCCAAACTACTACTATTTAAAACTACTTTTACTACCACTCAAACTATTTACTCCTACCACTACCTACTCCCCCAAAAACCCCCACAACACCACTCCTACTATCCCCTTTATCCCTACAAACCCACTACTACTAACTACTACTACTATTAAAACACCTCTACTACACTACTACAAACTACTACTCCTACTACTACCACCAAACTACTACAAATTTTAACCACCACAAACTACTACTACTACTACTACTGCTTTTACTACTACTACACTACCACCACTCCCTCCCCTACCACCCCCTACAAATACTACCACCACACTACTACTACCACCCCCCCAACTACTCCCAAACACTCTCACTACAAACTACTACTACTACTACTACCACCCAACTACTACTACTATTATTTACTCCCTACCCCCCCAACACTCTACTATTACTACTACCACAAAACTACAAACTACTACACTACTACTACTACTACACTATTACACTACCCCTCCTTACTCCTACTACAAACTACTAACTCTAACCCCTACAAACTACTATTTACACTTCTATTTGGGGCCCCGGGGATCGAACCCACCCCTTTGGGGGCGTTACAAGGGGCCGTGCTCTACCGCGGGACTACGGGGGGGACCACTACTACTACTACCCACTCCCTACTAATTTAACTACCTACTATTTCCTTTTTTTTTTTTTTTTTTTACTACAAAATCAATCAATCAATTTTATTTTATTTTATAAAAGCCTTTTTAAACCTTCAGCTAATATCTGAAGTGCTGTACAGAAACCCGCCTAAAACCCCAAACCTCTATTAAAGCAGGGGTAGAAGCACGGTTTGGCCCAGGAAAAACTCCCTAGAAAAGGGGAAAACCTAGGGGAAACCTAAAGGAACCCGGCAAAGAGGGGGGGCCGTCCCCCTTCTGGCTGTGCCGGGTGAAAATTATAAAAAAAAACCATGCCAAAATGTTCAAAAATGTTCATAAGTGACCCGCTTGGGCAAATAAATTTAGGAAAACCTTTAGTTTGGCTTTTTATAGCCATATTAAAGTTGAAAAAACATTCTGGGACAGGTAGGGGGTTTCCCTAACCCCAAAGGGAAACCGTTGGAAAAAATGGAAAAGCCGCAAGGCCCCCGGCGGGCGGGGACAGCAAAGGGGTCCCACGGGGCCGGGAGTCCCGACGTATGGTCCTAGGGGGTCAGGGCTCTCATTGGCTTTTTTATACCGATCATTTTAAGGGGTTTTAAAAAACAGGTCCCGGGCGGTAGGGTTTTTGAACCCCAGGCAGAAAAATTTTAAAAATGGAAATCAGCAAGGCCAGCGGACTGGGGGCAAACAAGGGGTCATCATTTTTCCCGGGAGTCCGGGCGTAGGTCCTAAAGGGGTCAGGTTTTTCAGAAAAGAAAGAGAGAACGGGGAATTTGAGAGATCGAAAATTAAAAATTTACACAGGACACTGGAAAGACCGGAGAAGTACTCCAGGGATAAACCAACTAACCCCCCCCCCACACTAAATCTGCGCATAAAAACTGGGGGGCTGAGACAGGAGGGGGTCCGGGGCACTGTGGCCCCCCTCCGAAGAAACCCCCCGGGCAGGCCAAAAAGGAAGGTATAACCCCCCCCCCGGCCACCGCCAAAACACAGGGCCCCCCCCCACCATAAGGGTATCCCTCAAACCCCAACCCTTTCAAAACCGAGACAAGGGCCCAGTAACCCACAGAGGTCTCCACCACCGCCCCAAACCAAGGGGGGCGCCACCCCAACAGGGAAAAATCACGTTCCGTAAATCAACCCACTAAGTGATGCCCCCCTCCCAGGGACGGCATGAAAACACCAGGGAAGCCAGTAAATCAGCCCCCGCACAGGGTTTTAGGCGAGAACCCCAGTGGGGGGGAACCCGGGCCCGGGAAGCGCCAAGGCGTTTTGTTTGGGTCCAGAGCCTTTTCCCCTTTTACCTTTTAGTTCCCGTACTACTACCCAAACCCGCTACCCCTCTACTACTACTACTACTACCACTACTACTACTACTTTCACTATTTCTACTACTACTGCGCTGGGGTCTAAATAAATACTACTGTGCTGCTTTACCCCACCAGCCAAAACCCAAATGTACCAAATCCCACTCCTCTCTCTCTCCCCCTTTTCCCCTCTCTCCTCCCTCTCCCCCTTTCCCCTCTCCTTTTCCCCCTCTCCCCTCCTCTCTCTCTCTCTCCCCTTCTCTCCTCTCCCCTTTTTCCCCCCTCTCTCCCTTCCCCCTCCTCCCTCCCCCTCTCTCTCTCTCTCCCTTCTCTCTCTCATCAGCACTGAGTCTAAAAAGTTTTAGGCTCCCAATGGAGATAGGGGCTATTTTTAAAAGATAGACACCAAAACCCTTTGTTAAACCTTGGTTTTGTTTCCTTTATCCTCTTATAATAGGACTGTATTTGTTTAACAAGCCCACCCTCTTTTCCCTTAATCAAAGGACATCCCAAGGGGCCAAGGGGGACATTTTTTCTAAAAACGTCTAGGGGAGGGGCTAACCTCCTCACCTCCAAATCACCTCTGCTGTATTAGCTTTTAAAAAAGTGTTTTAAAACCCTTTTTTTAACTGGTCATTTCTACAATTTTCTGTTGTGACAAAAACGCCACCAAACTGCCCCCGTAAACCCTCCTGAAATCACGACCCTTACCCTTTTTTTTCCAAACAGAAATAGAGGAACCACCCTCATACCGCGTGATATTAAACTAACCGGAATTGTTTATGGTTCTTTAAAAGGGGTTGGGAAATGGTTTTTACGGAGTTTACGTGGGGACGGAACATCTGCACATTGGGTGGAAATCCACACAACCACCCCATGTCCAGGTTAAAACCTTCAACGCCAGTGGAGGGGACCCGTACAGCAAGACCCTGGCCATGGGGAAACCCCAGAATAAGCCCCCACCTGAAAACCCCCTCGGTTTTACAGGGAAAACTAAAAGAAACCTGGCTTTTGTCCCAAATGGGCCCCCCATTCCCTTGTAGTGGGAAATACTTTTTCCAGGCCCCCTAGGGTGACAAAATTTGTGGCACTACATAGGAAATAGGGGGCCATTTGGGATGCAATGGTTTAAATGCCTGGTCAAATACTGTATGCGCTGTAAGTTTTCCCCCCCCCCCCAAAAACCCTATCCATCGTTTTCAGGCCCCCAGACATGGGGATTTTTTTCAGGGGAATGAAAACCAAACGCAGAAGGAGTTGGCTAAAAGGGACAAATTCCCACTGGTGACGGGACTCTAAAGACATAAATATTTTAATAATTTAATAATTAATAAAGATGTTTTTATTTTTTTATGGTGAAAATCCGGTGTTTCTATGTCAAACAGTTTTGTTATACAGTGCATTCGGAAAGTATTCAGACCCCTTGACTTTTTCCACATTCTGTTACGTTACAGCCTTATTCTAAAATTGATTAAATAGTTTATTTTCCTCATCAATCTACACACGATACCCCATAATGACAAAGCAAAAACAGGTTTTTCGATTTCTTTGCAAATGTATTATTAATAATGAAAAACTTAAATATCACATTTACATAAGTATTCAGACCCTTTTCTCAGTACTTTGTTGAAGCACCTTTGGCAGCGATTACAGCCTCAAGTCTTCTTGGGTATGACGCTACAAGCTTGGCACACCTGTATTTGGGGAGTTTTTCCCATTCTTCTCTGCAGATCCTCTCAAGCTCTGTCAGGTTGGATGGGGAGCGTCGATGCACACCTATTTTCAGGTCTCTCCAGAGATGTTCGATCGGGTTCAAGTCCGGGCTCTGGCTGGGCCACTCAAGGACATTGAGACTTGTCCCGAAGCCACTGCTGCGTTGTCTTGGCTGTGTGCTTAGGGTCGTTGTCCTGATGGAAGGTGAACCTTCGCCCCAGTCTGAGGTCCTGAGCGCTCTGGAGCAGGTTTTCATCAAGGATCTCTCTGTACTTTGCTCCGTTCATCTTTCCCTCGAACCTGACTAGTCTCCCAGTCCCTGCCGCTGAAAAACATCCCCACAGCATGATGCTGCCACCACCATGCTTCACCGTCCTCCAGACGTGACGCTTGGCATTCAGGCCAAAGAGTTCAATCTTGGTTTCATCAGACCAGAGAATCTTGTTTCTCATGGTCTGAGAGTCCTTTAGGTGTCTTTTGGCAAACTCCAAGCAGTCTGTCATGTGCCTTTTACTGAGGAGTGGCTTCCGTCTGGCCACTCTACCATAAAGGCCTGATTGGTGGAGTGCTGCAGAGATCGTTGTCCTTCTGGAAGGTTCTCCCATCTCCATAAAGGAACTCTGAAGCTCTGTCAGAGTGACCATCGGGTTCTTGGTCACCTCCCTGACTAAGGCCCATCTCCCACGATTACTCAGTTTGGCCGGGCAGCCAGCTCCAGGAAGAGTCTTGGTGGTTCCAAACTTCTTCCATTTAAGAATGATAGAGGCCACTGTGTTCTTGGGGACCTTCAATGCTGCAGACATTTATTGGTAACCTTCCCCAGATCTGTGCCTCGACACATTCCTGTCTAGGAGCTCTACGGACAATTTCTTTGACCTCATGGCTTGGTTTTTGCACTGTCAACTGTGGGACCTTATATAGACAGGTGTGTGCCTTTCAAAATCATATCCAATCAATAGAATTTACCACAGGTGGACTCAAATGAAGTTGTAGAAACATCTCAAGGATGATCAACGGAAACAGGATGCACCTGAGCTCAATTTCGAGTCTCATAGCAAAGGGTCTGAATACTTATGTAAATAAGATATTAATTATGTAAATACACTTTTTTTATACATTTGATAAAATTAAAATTTCTAAAAACCTGTAATTCGCTCTGTCATTATGCGGTATTGTGTGTAGATTGATGAGGAAATTGTTTTATTTTATCAATTTTAGAATAAGGCTGTAACGTAACAAAATGTGGAAAAAGGGAAGGGGTCTGAACACTTTCTACTATACGTACTGTATGTATTTGACATTCTGTGTTTCTCTTCAGGACGGACGGGGGCGTCGGCAAAGGGGCTACAGTAGGCGTGCTGTTAGACTTCACCAGAGGGATCCTCATCTTCCTCATCAACGATGAACAGCAGGGTCCTGTGGCCTTCGAAGGCATCGAGGGACTCTACTACCCTGCTGTCAGCCTCAACCGCAACGTACAGGTAAAAATAGAAACAAAGTAGAAGTAACATAGAAACAACGTACAGGTAACCTAGAAACAACGCAGAAACAATGTTATAGCCCCAACGTAGAAACAACATTATCGCCCCAACGTAGAAACAATGTTATAGCCCCAACGTAGAAACAACGTTATCGCCCCAAAATAGAAACAACGTCATAGCCCCAAAATTGAAACAACGTTATAGCCCCAACGTAGAAACAACGTTATCGCCCCAAAATAGAAATAACGTTATAGCCCCAACATAGAAACAATGTTATAGCCCCAACGTAGAAACAACATTATCGCCCCAACGTAGAAACAATATTATAGACCCAATGTAGAAACAATGTTATAGCCCCAACGTAGAAACAACATTATCGCCCCAACGTAGAAACAACATTATCGCCCCAACATAGAAACAACGTTATAGCCCCAACATAGAAACAATGTAATAGACCCAATGTAGAAACAATGTTTATGATGTCCAGGTAGCCCCAAAGTAGAAACACTATTCTAATGTTGAGGTAACATTGCCACAACAGAGAAACCCAGGTAGACCCAACGTAGAAACAACGTTACAATAACTAGGTAAGCCCCAACATAGAAACAATGTTATACCAACCGCAAAGTCCAGGTAACATTGCCACAGCATAGAAACACCATTGCACCAACCTGGCTAGCATCTCCTGTGCAGAAGAGGATCCAGAGAAGCTGTCTATTCTACACAATGTCTTTGAATATCTAAGTTATCCTTGCCTGTAGACAGCTTCCTCGTCTATATATTCATTTGTATAGAGCCCCACAGTGGACGCGTCATAATACCCATAAAACCTAGCTGTCAAACACGGAAATGCTTTTTTTTTCACCATTCATTTTCCCATACTGTAGGGGATTTTAGAACCACTTCAAACAAGGTCTATGTTTCATGTAGGCTTTCCCTGGCATTACATTTTGATAACCATTTCCATGTTTGACCACTAGGTTTTATGGGTGTTCTGACTCATACTGTGGTCCTTCTATTGGTGATGGTAATGGGAGTGCTTGCTAACGCCTCATGACCAGACATCAGCAGCAGTGATACGATAGCTCAGTCTATTTCTCAGCAGCTCCACCTGCTGGTCAATGTATGCAATGACATCTTTATACAGATGGTTGTTCGATCTGCTTGGAGAAAATATTATTTTCTGCCACTAGGATATGAGGAGGAGGAGGAAGATTATGATGATTTTGTTTGTTCTGTAGGTGACCCTGCACACCGGCCTGGCCATTCCTGACTTCTACACTCCAGGGGAAGCAGACCTGTCCGGTTCAGTGTGTTAAGGAGTTGACTCAGCACTGCAGTGAAGCAAGACAAGACAATGGCAATGTCCCAAATGGCACACAATAGTGAAGCTTATTCCCTTTATAGTGCACAGGGCTCTGGTCAAAAGTAGTGCACTATATAGGGAATAGGGTGCCATTTTGGACTCGGGGGAAGGGCACCAGGCTGCTCACCTTCTGGGCTCTCAAAGGTTGTATCCCAAATGGCACCCTATTCCCTATATGGTGCACTACTCTTAGCCAGACTCATGCCAAAAGTAGTCTGCTATATAAGGAATAGGGTTCTATTTTTGGGGCTCATTCAACTCACAGCCATGTACACAACACCACATCCTTGTTCCCTTGCTACTATGGACCTGCCAGGCCCATTGTCATACGTCAGATAGCACAACCTTCACCTGTCGATCGCAGGACTGGTGTTGGGTTGGAGTGACGTCAGTGCCTGACGCAAGACGAATGCTCCTGACCCCTGACCTCTACAGACCACTGGACGGTCCGGACCCATAGCCTTGACTGTACAGTACAATATATTCTCAATACTCAGCCATACATGCACAGTACATACCTATTGCACAGCAACCATGGACACCTTCAACTCTCACCTGGAATGGACTCTTATTTGGCTTACTGCCCTGTCTTAACATGTCAATTATTATGATTGGTTGAAAAATGATTCATCCATCCAACCAATCCAAGAAGACTACTTACTACTCATCACTAGACCCCTCTAGACTCTAGAACCCTGCCCTGTTAGTTCTGATTCTAGATCTCTGAAGAAGACAACATATGTCATCATAGAACCTTTTACTCACACTCAAGAGGTCATGGCAAGAGAGAGAGAACGTGAGAGAGAGAGAGAAGAGTGACTGCCACAAGCCACCCCTTCTCTCTCTCTCTCTCTCTCTATCTCTCTCTCTCTCTCTCTCTATCTCTCTCTCTCTCTCTCTCTCTCTCGTTAGCTCGCACTCTCTCTCGCTCTCTCTCTCTCTCAGCCACACACACAAACACGCACACACACACAACGACCCTGTTACCATAGTCTGCCCAAACCACTTCTCCACACTAACATTTCAACAGAATCCTAGAAACATTGTTCTGTCCCACCAAGCATCCATACAGTAGACTGAAGAAAGGAACAGGAAGTGAATGATCCTTTATGACAGCCAGCCAGGAAGAAGGGGACAGCAATGACCACTATACTCATCTACGTTGTTTCCACGTCATTTCAACCCAACAAATTCAATGTGATGACGTTGAATCAACGTGAAAAACGTGATTGGATTTGAAAAAAAGTAATCAACGTAAGGGAATTCAGTCATTTTTTTTCACCCAACTTTCCAATGACACGGTGACATTTTTTGTTGATTTCACGTTGAATTCACGTTAGTTGACTACTCAACCAAATGTATATAAAAACTAGACGTTGAACTGATGTCTGTTCCCAGCGGGGGGAGGACTGGCAGTCGGACGCAATGATCCCTGACAGGAAGCAATATCTACGTCCCAAACGGTACCCTATTCCCATTTATAGTGCACTACTTTTGACCAGAGTCCATAGGGGTGAGAGGAAATAAGGGCCCATAGATGTTTTCTGCTCTCAAACTGTCCCTCAGGGTTCTGGTCAAATGTAGTGCACTATATAGAGAACAGTGTGCCATTTGGAACGTAGAAATGGACTGTATCGTATTGTATTCTGTAAATTAGACGCTACCAGTGGTTTTGCTTGTTGAACCTGAACCGTATCCATAGTTTGTAACACAACTAACTACGGTCGACTTATTCTATATTCTACTACTGGAATTAAGTAGGCCTTTATTTATTCAAACCTATAGTGCATCCCAAATGGCACCCTATTCCCCTATTCAGTGCACTACTTTTCACCAGGGCTCTTTGGGATGCCACATCCTCTGTTTCTCCACAGTGCAGCTGTCAGTGATGCATAAAAACGCTGAACGTCTATTGTTGCGTCCCAAATGGCACCCTATTCGATATAGTGCAGAGGGCCCTGGACAAAAGTAGTGCACTATATAGGGAATAGGGTGCAATTTGGGACGCGTTCACTGGCAGCTGTCAAGAGGTGGTATAATTTTACATTCATTGTTATTGTTATTATACAGTTTTATATTCTGGAGGTGGTGGTGAAGGTAGAGGTGGCCTGTTGGACGTGGTGGTGTTGGAGTTGTGGTAGGTGTGTTAGTATATGGAGGTGGTGGAAGTGGTGGTGGGTGGACGTGGTGGTGTTGGAGTTGGTGGGGGTGGGGGGTGGTGTTGGGAATGGGGTGGTGGGGGAGGTGGGGGTGAGGACTGGTGTGGAGTGGTGTTGGCGGTGGTGGTGGGGGTGGTGGAGGATGGTGTGTGTGTGGTGGAGGGGTTGTGTGGAGGTGGTGGTGTGGTGGAGGTGGTGGTGGTGGAGGTGGATGGTGGTTGTGTGGTGGGGTGGTGGTGGTGGAGGTGGTGGTGGAGTGGTGGGGAGGTGGTGGTGGTGTGGTGGAGGGTGGTGGTGTGGTGTTGGTGGAGGTGTGGTGGTGGTGGGGTGTTGAGGTGGTGTGGTGGAGGGTGGTGGGTGGTGTGGGTGGTGGTGTGGTGGTGGTGGGGGGTGGTGGTGGTGGTTGGTGGAGTGTGTGGTGGATGGGTGGGGTTGGTGGTGGAGGTGGTGGTGGAGGTGTGGTGGTGTTGGGTGGAGGTTTGGTTGGTGGGGGTGGTGGTGTTGGTGAGTGGGGTGGTGTGTGGTGGAGGTGGTTTGGTGGGGTGGTGGTTGGGGAGTGGTGGTGGGGGTTGGGGTGGTGTTGGTGGAGGTGGTGGTGGTGGTGGTGTTTGGTTGGGGTGTGGTGGAGGTGGTGGTGGAGGAGGAGGTGGTGGAGGAGGTGGTGGTGGAGGAGGAGGTGGTGTTGGTGGAGGTGGTGTTGGTGGAGGTGGTGGTGGTGGTGGTGGTGTTGGTGGAGGTGGTGGTGGTGGTGGAGGAGGAGGTGGTGGAGGTGGTGGAGGAGGAGGTGGTGGCTGCGATGGTGATAATGCTTGATGTTTCACTCCTACAATTGGCTGTTTTGAATAAGGTGCAACTGCAACTCAGCGTACTAATGCTCTTTCTGTAGATGACTGACTCTTAGGGTACGTCCCAAATGGCACCCTATTCCTACATACTGCACTACATTTCACCACTGGCCATAGGGCTCTGGTCAAAAGTAGTGCACTAACTAGGACAGGAATTCTCAAAGTGGGGTCTGCAGAGGTATTGCAATGGGTCCGCGGTCAGATTTCAATATATACACTACATGACCAGAAGTATGTGGACACCTGCTCGTCCAACATCTCATTCCAAAATCAAGGACATTCATTCGGAGTTGGTCCCCCCCTTTGCTGCTATAACAGCCTCCACTCTTCTGGGAACATTGCTGCGAGGACTTCCTTTCATTCAGCCACAAGAGCGTTAGTGAGGTCGTGCATTGATGTTGGGCGATTAGGCCTGGCTCGCAGTCGGTGTTCTAATTCATCCCAAAGGTGTTCGATGGGGTTGAAGTCAGGGCTCTATGCAGGCCAGTCAAGTTCTTCCACACCGATCGAGACAAACCATTTCTGTATGGACCTCGCTTTGTGCACGGGGGCATAGTCATGCTGAAACAGGACTTCCCTAAACTGTTGCAACAAAGTTGGAAGCACAGAATCGTCTAGAATATCATTGTATGCTGTAGCGTTAAGATTTCCCTTCACTGGAACTAAGGGGCCTAGCCCAAACCATGAAAAACAGCCCCAGACAATTATTCCTCCTCCTCTAAACTTTACAGTTGGCATTATGCATTGGGGCAGGTAGCATTCTCCTGGCATCCGCCAAACCCAGATTTGTCCGTCAGACTGCCAGATGGTGAAGCTTGATTCATCACTCCAGAGAACCCATTTCCACTGCTCCAGAGTCCAATGGCGGCGAGCTTTATACCACTCCAGCCGACGCTTGGTATTGCGCATGGTGATCTTAGGCTTGTGTGCGGCTGCTCCGCCATGGAAACCCATTTAATGACGCTCACGACGAGCAGTTCTTGTGCTGACGTTGCTTCCAGAGGCAGTTTGGAACTTGGTAGTGAGTGTTGCAACTGAGGACAGACAATTTTTTGGCGCTACACGCTTCAGCACTCGGCGGTCCCGTTCTGTGAGCTTGTGTGGCCTACCACTTCGCGGCTGAGCCGTTGTTGCTCCTAGACGTTTCCACTTCACAGTAACAGCATTTACAGTTGACCGGTGGCAGCTCTAGCAGGGCAGAAATTTGACGAACTGACTTGTTTGAAAGGTGGCATCCTATGACGGTGCCACGTTGAAAGTCACTGAGCTCTTCAGTAAGGCCATTCTACTGCCAATGTTTGTCTATGGAGATTGCATGGCTGTGTGCTCGATTTTATACACCTGTCAGCAACGTGTGTGGCTGAAATAGCCGCATCCACTAATTTGAAGGGTTGTCCACATACTTTTGTATATACAGTGAATATTACTAACAACAACAGATTAAATTAATTTTGGCGAAGGGAACCGTGGAATAAGTTTAGAGAGTGTAATACAATACAATGTAATTTTATTAATCTACAATTTATGTTCTCAACCCTGGGCCTGGGAGGCTTACAGGTATATTGGTATCCACAGTAGTCCACCAATTATACATTTTTCTACTCAATTCTTCTTGTATTCCCCCAAAATGTTTTTTTTTTTAAACATAAATGCGCTGTAATTTAAGCTTTAAAATGGCAAAGTTTTCTCTCTGCCTCATGGCAAAGTGTGTAGAATTGCAGGAAATGTGCTTGAAAACTGCAACATTTTCTCGATGCCAAGAGATGGGCCTTTAAAATGTTCCTTCCCAGGGCCCAAGACTTGGTTCATCCGGCCAGGCACTGCCAAAGTCATAGTGTTACTCCTTGTATGCTAGTTTTATCTCACTCGAGTTGTGTTCTGATTATGAGGGGGTCCCTGATGAATTTGCTTTCACAAAAGTTTGAGAATCCCTTATCTAGGACATAGGGTGCCATTTGGGACATGAATCTTAATAGTTTTTGTACTTTTGTTCTTGAAAATGCTCTTATGTGAAGGAGATGTATAGATGGATTGATTATTGATGTTTAGACAGAGAGCATCTTCGTTTTCACATAACATTGTTGTTCTTTATTTTTTAACTTAATATGAATTTAATGATGAATAGAATATCCCATGAAGTAAAGGTATTAGTTGTCTACAAGCAGTGCTGTTTCCTGGTTGTCTACAAGCAGGACTGTTTCCTGGTTGTCTACAAGCAGTGCTGTTTCCTGGTTGTCTACAAGCAGTGATTTTTCCTGGTTGTCTACAAGCAGGACTGTTTCCTGGTTGTCTACAAGCAGGACTGTTTTCCTGGTTGTCTACAAGCAGTGCTGTTTCCTGGTTGTCTACAAGCAGGACTGTTTCCTGGTTGTCTACAAGCAGTGCTGTTTCCTGGTTGTCTACAAGCAGTGCTGTTTCCTGGTTGTCTACAAGCAGAGCTGTTTCCTGGTTGTCTACAAGCAGAGCTGTTTCCTGGTTGTCTACAAGCAGTGCTGTTTCCTGGTTGTCTACAAGCAGTGCTGTTTTGCGTCATTAAACGTTTTAAAGTAGTTTGATGTGTGCTGCTGCTCTCAAACTGTACAGTAAATGCAATTCTAGTGAGACCATGCGCTAGTATTACCTGGGTACCCGTCTTTGTGCTGTCATTCCACTCCTTGCCAACATGTTTGTCCTGGAAGGAGTGGAATGATAGAACAATCAGACGGGTACCCAGGCTAGCGCTAGTGGTTAATGGGCTACAAAACCTTTAAAAAACAAAGACAGGACTTAAACATGCTATCTCTTGTTCGACCTTCATGGTGGTCTTTTCACCTAGAACAACTCTCAAACAACTATAGAACAACTCTCAAACAACTCTAGAACAACTCTAGAACAACTCTAGAACAACTCTCAAACAACTCTAGAACAACTCTCAAACAACTCTAGAACAACTCTCAAACAACTCTCGAACAACTCTAGACCTACTCTAGACCTACTGTAGTGTTTACCTCAGCACACAGTTTCTGCATCCCAAATGGCACCCAATTCCCTATTTAGTGCACTACTTTTGACCTGGGCCCATAGGTCTCTCGTCAAAAGTAGTGAACTATATAGCGAATAGGGTGCCATTTTGGTCACAGGCAGTGACATCAGTGACACTTGACATTCACCCTGAAATTATCCCTTTAAAATCCATTCAAAATCCCTTTAAAATGGGCTAACTACAGAGGATTTCTGTCTTGAGGCATCCTCTTTGTAAGCGTATTCATTTATTTGATGTCATTAGGAATCATACAAAGCCATCTTCAGGGTGATTTGGATACGGTCATCATCCATCTTCCAACTGCAATTTATTTGGGGTGTTGTAGGCCTATGGAGATATATTTGGGGTGTTGTAGGCCTATGGAGATATATTTGGGGTGTTGGTAGGCCTATGGAGATATATTTGGGGTGTTGGTAGGCCTATGGAGATATATTTGGGGTGTTGGTAGGCCTATGGAGATATATTTGGGGTGTTGGTAGGCCTATGGAGATATATTTGGGGTGTTGGTAGGCCTATGGAGATATATTTGGGGTGTTGGTAGGCCTATGGAGATATATTTGGGGTGTTGGTAGGCCTATGGAGATATATTTGGGGTGTTGGTAGGCCTATGGAGATATATTTGGGGTGTTGGTAGGCCTATGGAGATATATTTGGGGTGTTGGTTATTTCTGTTGTTGGTAGGCCTATGGAGATACAGTGCATTCAGAAAGTATTCAGACCCCTTGACTTTTTCCACATTTTGTTACGTTACAGCCTTATTCTAAAATGGAATAAATCGTTTTTTTCCCCTCATCAATCTACACACAATACACCATAATGACAAAGCAAAAACAGGTTTGTAGAAACATTTGCATATTTATAAAAAATAATAATAACGGAAATATTACATTTACATAATATTTACATAATTATTCAGACCCTTTAATTATTCAGACCCTTTACTCAGTACTTTGTTGAAGCACCTTTGGCAGCGATTACAGCCTTGAGTCTTCTTGGGTATGACACTACAAGCTTGGCACAGCTGTATTTGGGGAGTTTCTCCATTCTTCTCTGCAGATCCTCTCAAGCTCTGTCAGGTTGGATGGGGAGTGTCGCTGCACAGCTATTTTCAGGTCTCTCCAGAGATGTTCGATCGGGTTCAAGTCCGGGCTCTGGTTGGGCCACTTAAGGACATTCAGAGACTTGTCCCGAAGCCACTCCTGCGTTGTCTTGGCTGTGTGCTTAGGGTCGTTGTCCTGTTGGAAGGTGAACCTTCGCCCCAGTCTGAGGTCCTGAGCGCTCTGGAGCAGGGTTTCATCATGGATCTCTCTGTACTTTGCTCTGTTCATCTTTCTTTCCCTCGATCCTGACTAGTCTCCCGGTCCCTGCTGCTGAAAAACACCCTGCCACCACCATGCTTCACCGTAGGGATGGTGCCAGGTTTCCTCTAGACGTGACGCTTGGCATTCAGGCCAAATAGTTAAATCTTGGTTTCATCAGACCATCATGGTCTGAGAGTCCTTTAGGTGCCTTTTGGCAAACTCCAAGCGGGCTGTCATGTGCCTTTTCCTGAGGAGTGGCTTCCGTGTGGCCACTCTACCATAAAGGCCTGATTGATAGAGTGCTGCAGAAATGGTTGTCATTCTGGAAGGTTCTCCCATCTCCACAGAGGAACTCTGGAGCTCTGTCAGAGTGACCATCGGGTTCTTGGTCACCTCCCTGACCAAGGCCCTTCTCCCCCGATTGCCCAGTTTGGCCGGGCGGCCAGCTCTAGGAAGAGTCTTGGTGGTTCCAAACTTCTTCCATTTAAGAATGATGGAGGCCACTGTGTTCTTGGGGACCTTTAATGCTGCAGACATTTTTCTGGTACCGTTCCCCAGATCTGTGCCTCGACACAATCCTGTCTCGGAGCTCTACGGACAATTCCTTCGACCTCATGGCTTGGTTTTTGATACTGCTTTTATCACACATTCTTGTCATGCTGACCGTGTTTCTCCTCAGACCATCTGACATGCACTGTCAACTGTGGGACCTTAAATAGACAGGTGTGTGCCTTTCCAAATAATGTCCAATCAATTGAATTTACCACAGCTGGACTCCAATCAAGTTGTAGAAACATCTCAAGGATGATCAATGGAAACAGGATGCACCTGAGCTCAATTTCAAGTCTCATAGCAAAGGGTCTGAATACTTATGTAAATAAGATATTCTAAAAACCTGTTTTCATGTTGTCATTATGGGGCACTGTGTGTAGATTGGTAAGAAAAAACATTAATTTAATCAATTTTAGAATAAGGTCTGAATACTTTCCGAATACACTGTATACACTGAGTGTACAAAACATTAGGAACACCTGCTCTTTCCATGACATAGACTGACCTGGTGAATCCAGGTGAAAGCTTTGATCCCTTATTGATGTCACTTGTTAAATCCACTTCAGTCAGTGTAGATCAAGGGGAGGAGATCTGTATCTAGAGGACATTTCACCCTGGAACTCATCAATGTCATTGCCAACTCTCTAAACACGTAGTTGTTTTTCTGTTCGCCTCTTTGTTCAGTCATTATGGAGACTATTAGACAGACTCTTTCCCACAGACACACAAAATATCAAGCCTGTGTGTGTGTGTGTGTGTTTGTTTGTGTGTGTGTGTGTGTGAGAGAGAGAGGAAGAGAGCGAGCAACGGGTAGACAGGAGGGGGACGGAGACAGGAGGGGGGGGATGAGACAGAGAGAGGAGGAGGGGGAGGGAGGAAGAGAGAGGGGGAGGGGAGGGAGGAGGCAGAGAGGGGGGAGAGAGACAGAGAGAGGGGGGGTGACAGAGAGAGGGAGGAGGGAGACAGAGAGAGGGGGAGGGAGACAGAGAGGGGGGAGGGAGAGAGAGGGGAGGGAGACAGAGAGAAGGGGGAGGGAGACAGAGAGGGAGACAGAGAGAGGGGGAGGGAGACAGAGAGGGGGGAGGGAGGGAGAGAGGGGGGAGGGAGACAGAGAGAAGGGGGGGAGGGGAGACAGAGCGAGAGAGGAGACAGAGAGAGGGGGAGGGAGACAGAGAGAGGGGGGAGGGAGACAGAGAGAGGGGGAGGGGGAGGGAGGCAGAGAGAGGGGGAGGGAGGCAGAGAGAGGGGGAGAGAGACAGAGAGAGGGGGAGAGGAGAGAGAGGTGGAGGGGAGAGAGAGAGGGGAGGGAGAAGGGAGAGGGAGGAGACAGAGAGAGGGGGAGGAGACAGGGAGAGGGGGGAGGGAGACAGAGAGAGGGGGGAGGGAGACAGAGAGAGGGGAGGGGACGAGAGAGAGGGAGAGAGAGGAGAGAGGGGGAGGGAGACAGAGAGAGGGGGGAGGGAGACAGAGAGAGGGGGAGGGAGACAGAGAGAGGGGGGAGGGAGACAGAGAGAGTGGGGAGGGAGACAGAGAGAGGGGGAGGGAGAACAGAGAGAGGGGGAGGAAGACAGAGAGGGGGTGAGGGAGACAGAGAGAGGGGGAGGGAGGGAGACAAAGAGTGGGGGAGAGAGAGAGAGAGAGAGAGAGAGAGAGAGAGAGTGGGAAGAGAGAGAGAGAGCGAGAGAGAGAGCGGGGGAGGGAGACAGAGAGAAGGGGGAGGGAGACAGAGAGAGGGAGGAGGGAGACAGAGAGAGGGGAGGGGGAGGTAGACAGAGAGAGGGGGGAGGAAAGGAGACAGAGAGAGTGGGGAGGGAGACAGAGAGTGGGGAGGGAGACAGAGAGAGGGGGAGGGAGACAGAGAGAGTGGGGAGGGAGACAGAGCGAGTGGGAGGGAGACAGAGAGAGGGGGAGGGAGAGAGAGAGAGGGGGAGGGAGACAGAGAGAGGGGGAGGGAGACAGAGAGAGTGGGGAGGGAGACAGAGAGAGGGGGGAGGGAGACAGCGAGAGGGGGTGGGAGAGAGACAGAGTAAGTGATGACAGAGAAAGGGGGAGGGGGGGACGGAGAGCGAGACAGATAGAGGGGGGGGGGGGGGGATCCAGGCCAAATTAAGACAAAGATGGTCATTATTCCAATGTTATATAACTATTCCAGGATGCAAATTAAATTATCATTCTTTTGTAAACTCGTTTTTATGCAATTTTGAGACTGAATTTATATTAGATTCAACCAAATACAATGTGTAGATACTGTCGGTACTGGAAGGTTGATGTTGAACTATTGGTGTTATTTAACCATAGTCTTTGTAGTTTCTCTAAACCAGCTGTATTGACCAAGTTGTCTAATCATTTGAGTCATAAGGTGCCTATCCAAGAGATGTGAGTTCAAAGAAATACCATTTTGAGCACAGGAACCCCATGGTGCATCCTCTAGTCCCTCAAGACACCTTTCTTTATTCTCCTAATTTATCATTCTAGAATTTACATAAATCGCTGGGTGACATAGGAAGTTCTCTCAATGTATATGGTGCGCGTGCAGTGCGCTCTTCAGCAATGGGCGTCTGAAATCCAAAGTAATAAATTGATGCTCTGCTTGTCGGATTTATACAAAAGGTCCATTGTCCTTAAGCATTGGTTATACTTTACATATAAACTGCTTACTTATATGTCAATAAAGACAAAGGTTGCTATTGTTATGGTGATGATTATTATTATATTTGGAAGTGTTGCTATTATTACTGATCTCACTTGGTGTTTTCTGTATCTGTGAATATTCAATAAAAGATAGGTGTCCAAAAACATTTTTCCAATATTTTTCTCTGCGCTCATCTGCCAGAGGTTGAGGGGTTGGCCGACGACACACCTCCTCCTCCATGCACCAATGGACATGAAAGAGGACAGAGAGGAGGAGACTGATGCCACAGAAAAGCAACTACCTAAACTTAATTTCTCCACTTTGGGTTGAAGTCTGACAGCGGAAGTTTTGTTCAGCAGCATGGCGGCACCGCTCACTGACCAGGAGAAGCGTAAACAGATCAGTATCAGAGGAATTGTCGGGGTGGAAAACGTCGCCGAGTTGAAGAAAGGTTTTAACCGACATCTCCATTTCACTTTGGTCAAGGACAGGAACGTAGCGACGCCGCGAGATTATTACTTCGCCCTCGCGCACACGGTTCGAGATCACCTGGTGGGAAGATGGATCAGAACCCAGCAGTTCTACTATGAGACCGACCCCAAGGTAAAGTCGCTGCCTGGACAATTCTCCTGGCTACCTGTCTGCTTTGTGCTGTCCTCATTTGGTCCAGTATTAGCTAGCGATTATTTTCGCGAACGAACGCCTCTTCTTGGTGAGGATTCACCATCTTCAGATAATTAGTTTGTAACTTATTTGCAGATAGTCGTTGTTTGAAGCTCAAAAAGCAGTAGTCGCTTCAAACAACGACATATTTGTGTGTGTGTGTGTGTGTGTGTGTGTGTGTGTGTGTGTGTGTGTGTGAGCGAGAGAGGAAGAGCGCGAGCTACGGGTAGACTCAGGGGGCCGGACAGGTAGACGGAGGGGGACGGAGACAGGGACATGTACTAGTCTGTGGCGACCTAAATGCCAGAACTGGACAAGAACCTGACACCCTCAGCACACAGGGGGACAAACACCTACCTGGAGGTGACAGCATTCCCTCCCCCATATGCCCCCCTAGACACAACTACTACAACATAACCAACAAAAACGGGTCACAACTCCTGCAGCTCTGTCACACGCTGGGTATGTACATAGTCAATGGTAGGCTTCGAGGGGACTCCTATGGTAGGTACAGCTATAGCTCATCTCTTGGCAGTAGTACTGTAGACTACTTTATCACTGACCTCAACCCAGAGTCTCTCAGAGCGTTCACAGTCAGCCCACTGACACTCCTATCAGACCACAGCAAAATCACAGTCTACTTATAATATAATATGCCATTTAGCAGACGCTTTTATCCAAAGCAACTTACAGTCATGCGTGCATACATTTTTGTGTATGGGTGGTCCCGGGGATCGAACCCACTATCTTGGCGTTACAAGCGCCGTGCTCTACCAGCTGAGCTACAGAGGACCACTACTTGAACAGAGCAATACTCAATCATGAGGCATCAAAGCCAAAGGAACTGAATAATATTAAGAAATGCTATAGATGGAAGGAAAATAGTGTCGAAACCTACCAAAAAACTATTAGGCAACAACAAATTCAATCCCTTTTTAGACAACTTCCTGGACAACATTTTTCACTGTAATAGTGAAGTTGTAAACTTGGCAGTAGAAAACCTGAACAGTATATTTGACCTCTCAGCTTCCCTATCAAATCTAAAAATCTCTAACAGAAAACCGAAGAAAAGTGACATGGTTTGATGAAGAATGCATAAACCTAAGAAAGAAATGGAGAAACCTATCCAACCAAAAACACAGAGACCCAGAAAACCTGAGTCTACGCCTCCACTATGGTGAATCACTAAAACAATACAGAAATACACTACGGAAAAAGAAGGAACAGCATGTCAGAAATCAGCTTAATGTAATTGAAGAATCCATAGACTAACCACTTCTGGGAAAATTGGAAAACTCTAAACAAACAACAACACAAAGAGCTATCTATCCAAAACGGAGATGTATGGGTAAACCACTTCTCCAATCTTTTTGGCCCTATAACAAAGAACAAACAGCAAAAAAATATACATTATCAAATGCAAATCTTAGAATCAACTATTAAAGACTACCAGAACCCACTGGATTCTCCAATTACATAGAATGAACTACAGGACAAAATACAAACCCTCCAACTCAAAGGCCTGGGATGTTGATGGTATCCTCAATTAAATGATAAAATATACAGATCACAAATTCCAATTGGCTATACTTAAACTCTTTAACATCATCCTTTTCTCTGGCATCTTCCCTAATATTTGGAACCAAGGACTGATCACCCCAATCCACAAAGGTGGAGACAAATCTGACCCCAATAACTACTGTGGGATATGCGTCAACAGCAACTTTGGGAAAATCCTCTGCATTATCATTAACAGCAGGCTAGTTCATTTCCTCAGTGAAAACAATGTACTGAGCAAATGTCAAATTGGCTTTTTACCAAATTACCGTACGACAGACCACGTATTCTCCCTGCACACCCTAATTGACTAACAAACAAAACAAAACAAAGGCCAAGTCTTCTCATGCTTTGTTGATTTCAAAAAAGCTTTTGACTCAATTTGGCATGAGGGTCTGCTATACAAATTGATGGAAAGTGGGGTTGGGGGAAAAACATACATTATAAAATCCATGTACACAAACAACAAGTGTGCAGTTAAAACAACATATATATAAACTAATTGGCGAGGGCACTAGAACAGTCTGCAGCACCCGGCCTCACCCTACTAGAATCTGAAGTCAAATGTCTTCTGTTTGCTGATGATCTGGTGCTTCTGCCCTAGAGCACACAAAAAACTATACATACCTTGGCCTAAACATCAGCGCCACAGGTAACTTCCACAAAGCTGTGAACGATCTGAGAGACAAGGCAAGAAGGGCCTTCGATGCCATCAAAAGGAACATAAAGTTTGACATACCAATTAGGATCTGGCTAAAAATACTTGAATCAGTTATAGAACCCATTGCCCTTTATGGTTGTGATGTCTGGGGTCCGCTCACCAACCAAGAATTCACAAAATGGAACAAACACCAAATTGAGACTGCATGCAGAATTCTGCAAAAATATCCTCAGCGTACAACGAAAAACACCAAATAATGCATGCAGAGCAGAATTAGGCTGATACCCGCTAATTATCAAAATCCAGAAAATAGCCATTACATTTTATAACCACTTAAAAGGAAATGATTCCCAAACCTTCCATAACAAAGCCATCACCTACAGCGAGATTAACTTGGAGAAGAGTCCCCTAAGCAAGCTTGTCCTGGGGCACTGTTCACAAACACAAACAGACCCCACAGAGCCCCAGGACAACAACAACAACACAATTAGACCCAACCAAATCATGAAAAAAAAAAAAAAAAAAGAATTACTTGACACATTGGAAAGAACAAACAAAAAAACAGAGCAAACTAGAATGCTATTTGGCCCTAAACAGAGAGTACACAGTGGCAGAATACCTGACCACTGTGACTGACCCAAACTTAAGGAAAGCTTTGACTATGTACAGACTCAGTGAGCATAGCCTTGCTATTGAGAAAGGCCGCCATAGGCAGACCTGGCTCTCAAGAGAAGACAGGCTATGTGCACACTGCCCACAAAATGAGGTGGAAACTGAGCTGCACTTCCTCACCTCTTGCCAAATGTATGACCACATTAGAGACACATATTTCCCTCAGATTAGAGATCCACAAAGAATTTGAAAACAAACCCAATTTTGATAAACTCCCTTATCTACTGGGTGAAAAAACACAGTGTGCAATCACAGCAGCAATATTTGTGACCTGTTGCCACAAGAAAAGGGCAACCAGTGAAGAACAAACACCATTGTAAATACAACCTATATTTAGGTTTATTTATTTTCCTTTTTGTACTTTAACTATTTGCACATTGTTACAACACTGTATATAGACATAATATGACATTTGAAATGTCTTTATTCTTTTGGAACTTCTGAGGGTAATGTTTACTGTTAATATTTATTGTTTATTTCACTTTTGTTTACTATCTACTTCACTTGCTTTGGCAATGTTAACATACGTTTCCCATGCCAATAAAGCCCTTAAATTGAAATTGAGAGACAGGGGGATGAGACAGTGAGACTGAGAGGAGGAGGGTGAGAGAGGAGGGGGAGGGGGAGAGAGAGAGAGAGGACCGCCCCAACAGATCCACAGATGACGCAATCTCAATCGCACTCAACACTGCCCTTTCCCACCTGGACAAAAGGAACACCTACGTGAGAATGCTTTTCATTGACTACAGCTCAGCGTTCAACCTCACAGTGCCCTCAAAGCTGTGGGCACTGTGAGGTTGAGCTCAGGACCTTGGGACTAAACACCTCCCTCTGCAACTGGATCCTGGACTTCCTGACGGGCCGCCCCCAGGTGGTAAGGGTAGGCAACACATCTGCCACGCTGATCCTCAACACGGGGGCCCCTCAGGGGTGCGTGCTTAGGCAACCTCCTGTACTCCCTGTTCACCCACAACTGCGTGTCCACATCACCAACAAACTATCATGGTCCAAACACACCAATAAAGTCATGAAGAGGGCACGACAACTCCTTTTCCCCCTCAGGACACTGAACATATTTGGCATGGGTCCCCAGATCCTCAAAAGGTTATTCAGCTGCACCATCGAGAGCATCCTGACTGGTTGCATCACCGCCTGGTATGGCATCTGCCCGGCATCCGACCGTAAGGCGCTACAGAGGGTAGTGCGTACGGCCCAGTACATCACTGGGTCCAAGCTTCATGCCATCCAGGACCTCTATACCAGGCGGTGTCAGAGGAAGGCCCAAAAAATTGTCAAAGACTCCAGTCACCCAAGTCATAGACTGTTCTCTCTGCTACCGCACGGCAAGAGGTACCGGAGCGCCAAGTCTAGGACCAAAAGGCTCCGTAACAGCTTCTACCCCCAAGCCATAAGTCTGCTGAACAATTAATCAAATGGCCACCCAGACTATTTACACTGACCCCCTCCATTTGTTTTTACACTGCTGTTACTCGCTGTTTATTATCTATGCATAGTCACTTTACCCCTACCTACATGTACACATTGACTCGGCACCGGTAGCCCCTGTATATAGCCTCATTATTGTTATTTTATTGTGTTACTTTTTATTTTATTTTTTACTTTAGTTTATTTAGTAAATATTTTCTTAACTCTATTTCTTGAACTGCATTGTTGGTTAAGGGCACGTGACAAATACAATTTCATCTGATGTTCCTGGGGTGTATTCATCACTAGGAAGCAAACAGAGAACGGAACAAAACTGGGAGGGACATACCTGACTTTGTTCAATTAAAAACTTTGTTTTTCATGCAAAACGCTTTCTGTTTGGAATAAACGGTTTGCATTGCAAAACGTTTTGCTACGGTCTGCCACTAATGAATACACCCCGATGTTCCCCTGTTCCCCAGCGGGTGTACTACCTCTCCCTGGAGTTCTACATGGGCAGAACCCTCCAGAACACCATGATTAACCTGGGGCTGCAGAACGCCTGCGACGAGGCCATCTACCAGGTGAGACAGAACTGAGAGACATCTGGAACACGCCAGTGGTATGTCTGCAGGCAGGAACAACTGGAGCCAGAGACTAACAAACACTGTTACAAGAGAACTGTGAAAGCATGATTAACACCTTTTAGTCATGCAAGCTAAGCATGATGACATGAGGGTGCAGTAATGCACGAGCTCAAATACACTATTGGGCACTAAAATGGGGCTGTCCTTTTTTTTGTATAGCGAGTTGAATTGAGTTGTTTTTAAGTGTCTGTTTGTCGTGTAGCTGGGTTTGGACATGGAGGACCTGGAGGAGATGGAGGAGGATGCAGGGCTGGGGAACGGAGGCCTGGGCAGACTGGCGGGTACAGTACAGACCAACACCCCCTGTATTTCTAGCCTGGTGCCAGATCTGTGTGTGCTGTCTTGCTAACTCCTATGGCCGTTCATGACCAAAGAAGTTGGCTACACAGCACCAACGTAACTGGGACCAGTCCACAGTGCTATATTTGGTATATAAACTGGGTGGTTCGAGGCCTGAATGCTGATTGGCTGACAGCCGTGGTATATCAGACCATATACCACGGGTTTGACAAAACATATATTTTTACTGCTCTAATTAAGTTGGTAACCAGTTTCTAATAGCAATAAGGCACCTCGGGGGTTTGTGGTATATGACCAATATATCACGGCTAAGAGCCGTATATCCAGGCAACATATACCACACCCCCTTATTACAGAATACAGTGGGTCGACATCAGGTGGAAATCTACAGCAAGCCTGTCCTCTGTCTACAAGCCAGAACAGGAAGTTAGCTAAGAGGCTGCTGTTAGCTGGCCAGAACAGGAAGTTTACCCAACCAATAGGAGGCTGTTGCTGGCCAGAACAGGAAGTTTACCCAACCAATAGGAGGCTGTTAGCTGTTGCCCACAGACACACCTTATTACACTTCACTTATTTTTATTTTTTTTGGTCATTTAGCAGACGTTGTAGTTTGGCTGCGTTTACACAGGCAGCCCAATTCTCAGAAAAAGATCTGATCTGATTGATCAAAAGACCAATTAGTGGAAGAATATCAGAATTCGGCTGCCTATGTAAACGCATTTTTTTTAAAACAAGGGAACAGATATTCATGCCACAAAGCATCTGAAGCAAATGACAACCTCACCGTTGCCGTATCCCAGATCTGTTTGTTCTATATCGCCACCTCCTATAGTCGCTATAACTAACCTCCCATAGGAATATTCCAGAGGAGATACTAAGAAACGCTTAACCCTTCACAACACTGTACTTTTATCCCAACATCAGACAGGTTTTCTTTGCATCCATTGAATCTTCATCCTTCATCCGTACAGTTAATATTTCTGATACATTTGCTATTATTATTATTATTTTTTAATTATTCATTCATTTTTAATTCCCTGTATAGCATGTTTCCTGGACTCTATGGCGACCCTGGGTCTGGCAGCGTATGGTTATGGAATCCGTTATGAATACGGGATCTTCAATCAGAAGATCAAGGACGGTTGGCAGGTAACGACACTTCCCTGCATTCATCTACTGCATTTAAAGGGGCAATCTGGGATTGGTACATCCTTGTTTTGGACTAAATTATTGATATATATAACCATTTGATTCTTGGAGAATATAACTTTTATAAATGCCTCCATGAGCTTATTTCAACTGTCTTACCCCATCAGAAACCAAAATATAAGCTTATTTTAACAATGACAAAGCACAAGGATTTCATTCTTTGCAGTAAAGTATAACTTCTAAAACTCTATTCAGGATGTGCAGGACAGGTTTCATGCATGCCTCTTTTCCACTTCAGTCAATTCATAATCAGTACAATCTAGTTCAGCGTTCAAAAGTGCATTGCACTATCTGCACTGCAAACACACAGCCCCAAATTCAAAAGGTCAAAACCCCTCCGTTGTGTTTGTACTGTAGGTTGTTATCAGACTCAAACGAGGGCAACAACACGTTAGCTTTCTCAACCTCTGAGCCAACCACCGGCTATCACAACAGGCACTGGCTGGTTCCCAAATGGCTCCCTATGTAGTGAACTGCTTTGGACCAGGGGGCCGTAGTATTCTGTTCAAAAGATGTGCACTGTATAGGGAATGGGGTGCTATTTGGGACACAGCCAGTGTTTCACCACTTCAGAGCCGAAGGAGACAGCAGCAACCTCGGTTCCTGTTAATGATTGACCAACACCGCAGACATGGGTTCAAACACAGTTCGAAAATAATTTCAAATACTTTATCTGAGCTCGGTTGAGTTTGTTTGGTGCAGTAGAACCAATAGAATAGTCGGCCAATCGGGCACCTTAGAGTCCGGTCGGACTAGAGCAAACGCTAAAATGTATTTGAAAGATTTCGAATACTATTTGAACCAGGTCTGCAACACTGTGGTGACCCACGTCCTTCCTCTCTATTGCTCCAGCCTTAGACTGCAACACTGTGGCAGGGGCAGATTTCAATAGGTTTCCATTTAAATGGGCCCCACAGCTGCCCAGAATGATACAACCTTTTAGAATGAGAGGCTCAGTTGTACTATTTGTATAGTATTATTATTATTATACTGAACAGATATAAACACAACATGTAAAGTGTTGGTCTGAAATAAAAGATCCCAGAAATGCTCTATACGCACCAAAAGCTTATTTCTCTCAAATTTTGTGCACAAATTTGTTTACATCCCTGTTAGTGAGCATTTCTCCTTTGCCAAGATAATCCATCCACCTGACAGGTGTGGTATATCAAGAAGCTGATTTAAACGGCATTATCATTACACAGGTGCACCTTGTGCTGGGGACAATAAAAGGTAAAATGTGCAGTTTTGTGAAACAACATAATGCCACAGATGTCTCAAGTTTTGAGGGAGCGTGCAATTGGCATGCTGACTGCAGAAGTGTCCACCAGAGCTGTTGCCAGAGAATTTTAATGTTCATTTATCTACCATAAGCCACCTCCAACGTCCTTTTAGAGAATTTGGCAGTATGTCCAACCGGCCTCACAACCACAGACCACGTGTAACCACGCCAGCCCAGGACCTCCACATCCGACTTCTTCACCTGCGGGATCGTCTGAGACCAGCCACCCGGTTCCACTTAGACCAGGCTATGGTTTCATAGTCATGTTGACCCATTCAAGTTTTGCTTGATTTGAAATTCTCTATAAACCCTTATACAGTATGTTGGCATGTGATTGGCTTGTTCCTAGGTGGAAGAAGCAGATGATTGGCTGCGTCATGGTAACCCTTGGGAGAAGGCCCGCCCTGAGTACATGCTACCAGTGCACTTCTACGGCAGAGTGGAGGAGTCTAAGGAAGGGTCCAAATGGGTGGACACACAGGTACTTAATCATGATAATTAATAATACCTTTTCATTTGGAACATGCTAATAATAATGCTAGCAGTATCACTTTGTACCTGCGTATCTATGGTGATTTGAGATGCTTTTGCTAATGTACTTTACATGGTTACTAGTGTTATTACACTACACAGGTATAACCGCAACTAAGGGCCATTGTGGTGATATATTTTAAAAAATATTGTTTTGGTTATTGGTCAACCTTGCTAAAAGTGTTTACTGATTATTTATGTTAAATTCAAGTGTTACCAATTCTTCCCATGCGTTGACTCACAGTACATTTACATTTTAGTCATTTAGCAGACGCTCTTATCCAGAGCGACTTACAGTACCTGCATATCAATGATTTATTGAGCTTGGTATTTATTAATTTATCATCTTTAAAGTTTCAGTTTTTTTAAGATGATAAATAACTCTTAAATTTCAACTTAATCTTAAACCTAATCTTAATCCTTTGTCCCATGCCTCGCCTCTGTAGGTGGTCCTGGCCATGCCCTATGACACGCCCATCCCTGGATACATGAACAACACAGTCAACACCATGAGGCTGTGGTCTGCCCGAGCTCCCAACGATTTCAACCTAATGGACTGTAAGTGGCCAGGCGGATGACTTGACTTTTTAACCCTGCTAGCTCTGGTCCAGGGCCTTAGTGTGGCTTCCTCAAAAGGCTTGAAGAAGGCTTAGTGTTAGCGAGCCGCACAAACGCCCTGGACCAGAGCTAACTTTGAAGCTAACTTGAGATGCAAGCACTTTTAGTCAGAATCTCAACTAAATTACGAATTTTTGGCAATGTACGCTTTGTGGAGGAAACATGAAAGGCAGACAGATGTCAAGTTAGAGTCCAGGCCTAAATGATAACAGTATTGAACCAGTGAATAATATGAAGCACTTTCTTCTGAGGAACAGAAATGTACATGTCCTCTCCCATTAAGGTCCTATACATCACATGTCCTCTCCCATTAAGGTCCTATACATCACATGTCCTCTCCCATTAAGGTCCTATACATCACATGTCCTCTCCCTTTAAGGTCCTATACATCACATGTCCTCTCCCTTTAAGGTCCTATACATCACATGTCCTCTCCCATTAAGGTCCTATACATCACATGTCCTCTCCCTTTAAGGTCCTATACATCATCACATGTCCTCTCCCATTAAGGTCCTATACATCACATGTCCTCTCCCATTAAGGTCCTATACATCACATGTCCTCTCCCATTAAGGTCCTATACATCACATGTCCTCTCCCATTAAGGTCCTATACATCACATGTCCTCTCCCATTAAGGTCCTATACATCACATGTCCTCTCCCATTAAGGTCCTATACATCACATGTCCTCTCCCATTAAGGTCCTATACATCACATGTCCTCTCCCATTAAGGTCCTATACATCACATGTCCTCTCCCATTAAGGTCCTATACATCACATGTCCTCTCCCATTAAGGTCCTATACATCACATGTCCTCTCCCATTAAGGTCCTATACATCACATGTCCTCTCCCATTAAGGTCCTATACATCACATGTCCTCTCCCATTAAGGTCCTATACATCACATGTCCTCTCCCATTAAGGTCCTATACATCATCACATGTCCTCTCCCATTAAGGTCCTATACATCACATGTCCTCTCCCATTAAGGTCCTATACATCACATGTCCTCTCCCATTAAGGTCCTATACATCATCACATGTCCTCTCCCATTAAGGTCCTATACATCACATGTCCTCTCCCATTAATGTCCTATACATCACATGTCCTCTCCCATTAAGGTCCTATACATCACTTCACTTCTATATGTCATTCTGTGTCCTCTCCTCAGTCAATGTTGGCGATTACATCCAAGCTGTTCTGGACAGGAATCTGGCAGAGAATATTTCCCGTGTGCTCTATCCCAACGATAACGTAAGTTCTAGATTGGTACATTGGACCACGTAGTTGTTAGTCCATTCTCTCCCTTTACATTTACATCATTTAGCAGACGCTCTTATCCAGAGCCACTTACAATAGTGAGTGCATACCTTTTCTTTTTTTTTTTTTCTTCCATACTGGTCCCCTGTGGGAATCAAACCCACAACCCCTGGGGTTGCAAGCGCCTTGCTCTACCAACTGAGTCTCTCTCTCTCTCTCACTTTGGCACCTGTTCTTTTCTCCTCCTCCTGTTGTAGTTTGTGGACGTTTCCCAAATGGCACCCTATTCCTTTTAATAGTGCACCACTGCTACCCTATGTGCCCTGGTCAAAAAGTAGTGCACTATAAAGGAATAGGGTGCCATTTGGGACACACTCCTCCTCTCCTCCTCTGTTGTAGTTCTTTGAGGGCAAGGAGCTACGTCTGAAGCAGGAGTACTTCGTGGTGGCTGCCACTCTCCAGGACATCATCCGACGCTTTAAGAACTCCAAGAAGGGCTCCACCGGCCCCGTGTCCTTCCACAGCTTCCCAGAGAAAGTAGGTTTCTTGTTGATTTTTATCATGACTCGCTGAATCCTAACAAAAAAATACAGTTGGTTATTTTGATTTGATTTGATTGTGTTGACAGGTGGCCATCCAGCTGAATGACACTCATCCTGCCATGGCCATCCCGGAGCTCATGAGGGTCTTTGTGGACATCGAGAAACTCGACTGGGATACGGTGCGTTAGAGAGAGAGATGAAACTTTTTTATATTTCTTGTATGAAAATCAAACCACTAAACTTTTGTGTAACTTGTATAATAAGTCCGTGTGTCCAGTATGTTGGGTAAATGAGTGAAAGCCGTGCAGCACAACACCCTGAAGCACCTTTATCTCATAGAACTCGTTTCAAGGGCCTCGTCTGTCGTAGCCTGGCAGTGTACAACCACAGGGAGTTGGCTATGCAGCACGATAACGGATCTGGGGCCACAAGGCCATTTCATTCAGTGTGCACTGTGTTTATTAGAACCATTTGCTCTTTCCTGTCAGGCGTGGGACATCACCAAGCGGACCTTTGCGTACACCAACCACACGGTGCTCCCTGAGGCTCTGGAGCGCTGGCCCGTTAGCTTGCTGGAGACACTGCTGCCCAGACACCTCCAGATCATCTACAGGATCAACCAGGGACATCTGGACGTACGTACTGTATAGACTGGGTTCAGTGGGTGGTATTCTAACTGATGTACTATTATAGACGTTGATACTGAATGACTTGAAATATGTCCCCCTTACAAGACGAATGGAAACTCATCCGGTCCACCTTAACTCCCCACTCCTCCTCCTTGGCCCTAATTCATCCATATACATGCCGCTTGTACTGTGCCTATAAGCGGACTGTTCAGATCTGCAGCATCATATGGTTTAGGAGGGATATGGAGCGGATTGGGACCAGCTGACAGAGTTTGTTTTATGGTGTTTCTCCAGGGGATTTCGGCTCTCTTCCCAGAGGACGTGGATCGGATACGCAGGATGTCTCTGATCGAGGAGGACGGGGGCAAGAGGGTCAACATGGCCCACCTGTGCATCGTGGGATCTCACGCCGTCAACGGAGTCGCTGAGATACACTCCAACATCATCAAGACTGATGTGTAAGATGGTTAATCTCTACTGTATTCTCCCTGATAGTAGCAGCATTCTCTCTGATGGTTCATCTCTACTGTATTCTCCCTGATAGTAGCAGCATTCTCTCTGATGGTTCATCTCTTCTGTATTCTCCCTGATAGTAGCAGCATTCTCTCTGATGGTTCATCTCTACTGTATTCTCCCTGATAGTAGCAGCATTCTCTCTGATGGTTCATCTCTACTGTATTCTCCCTGATAGTAGTAGCATTCTCTCTGATGGTTCATATCTACTGTATTCTCCCTGATAGTAGCAGCATTCTCTCTGATGGTTCATCTCTACTGTATTCTCCCTGATAGTAGCAGCATTCTCTCTGATGGTTCATATCTACTGTATTCTCCCTGATAGTAGCAGCATTCTCTCTGATGGTTCATCTCTACTGTATTCTCCCTGATAGTAGCAGCATTCTCTCTGATGGTTTATCTCTACTGTATTCTCTTCAGTCTGAAACACTGTTGATTTGCTACGGTGGGCCTTATTGAACACGATTCTACTGTCTTCTAGTAGCATCCTTCTAGATTCTAAAATATATTTAATCTTTTGTTTTGAAAGGTTCCGAGACTTCAGCGAATTAGAACCGGAGAAGTTCCAGAACAAGACCAATGGCATCACTCCTAGACGCTGGCTCCTCCTCTGTAACCCGGGATTGGCTGAGCTCATTGCTGAGGTTTGATTGGCATCTTTGATTGGCCGTTTTATGTCTTTGATATTCCTGTATCTTTGAATGCCATTTTCTTTGCTAATTTGCTATGTCACGTTCATGTACTTTGTCTACATGTTTCTAGGCCATTGGGGAGGAATATGTGAAGGACCTCAGCCAGTTACAGAAGCTCAATGAGCTGGTAGATGATGATGCCTTCATTAGAGACGTCTCTAAAGTCAAGCAGGTAAAGCTTATCATATCTGTCTCCCCACCCCTTCATTAACAACGGTCTATACGCATGAACTATAACGTATCATGGTGCATATTTGTGAGTTCTACTCTCTGTATTTACTGTTCTGAAGAACCATGCCATTTCCCAATAGTAATATTGGCAGAAAATTACCCCCATAGATAAACACAACAGCCAGGCAAACAATCCAACCAACTGAATAAATACACTGAATACACATCAGTGTGGAACTCTTAATTCCATGCAACACAGAGCAGACAGGAAGTTGACCATATATAATTCCATGCAACGCAGAGCAGACAGGAAGTTGACCATATATACAGTACCAGTCAAAAGTTTGGAGACACCTACTCATTCAAGGGTTTTTCTTTATTTTTACTATTTTCTACATTGTAGAATAATAGTGAAGACATCAAAACTATGAAATAACACATATGGAATCATGTAGTAACCCAAAAAGTGTTAAACAAATATATATATTTTGTATTTGAGATTCTTCAAATAGCCACCCTTTGCCTTGATGACAGCTTTGCACACTCTTGGCATTCTATCAACCAGCTTCACCTGGAATGCTTTTCCAACAGTCTTGAGTTCCCACATACGCTGAGCACTTGTTGGCTGCTTTTCCTTCACTCTGCCGTCCGACTCATCCCAAACCATCTCAATTGGGTTGAGGTCGGGGGATTGTGGAGGCCAGGTCATCTGATGCAGCACTCATCACTCTCCTTCTTGGTAAAATAGCCCTTACACAGCCTGGAGGTGTGTTTGGTCATTGTCCTGTTGAAAAACAAATGATAGTCCCACTAAGCCCAAACCAGATGGGATGGCGTATCGCTGCAGAATGCTGTGGTAGCCATGCTGGTTAAGTGTGCCTTGAATTCTAAATAAATCACAGACCGTGTCACCAGCAAAGCACCCCCACACCATAACACTTCCTCCTCCATGCTTTACGGTGGGAAATACACATGCGGAGATCATCCGTTCACCCACACCACGTCTCACAAAGACACAGAGGTTGGAACCAAACATCTCCAATTTGGACTCCAGACCAAAGGACAAATTTCCACTGGTCTAATGTCCATTGCTCGTGTTTCTTGGCCCAAGCAGGTCTCTTCTTCTTATTGGTGTCCTTTAGTAGTGGTTTCTTTGCAGCAATTAGACCATGAATGCCTGATTCACACAGTCCCCTCTGAACAGTTGATGTTGAGATGTGTCTGTGACTTGAACTCTGTGAAACATTTATTTGGGCTGCAATTTCTGAGGCTGGTAACTCTAATGAACTTATCCTCTGCAGCAGAGGTAACTCTGGGTCTTCCATTCCTGTGGTGGTCCTCATAAGAGCCAGTTTCATCATAGCACTTGATGGTTTTTGCGACTGCATTTGAAGAAACATTCAAAGTTCTTGAAATGTTCCATATTGGCTTAAAGTAATAATGGACTGTCATTTCTCTTTGCTTATTTGAGCTGCCCTACCTTGTCACAACACAACTGATTGGCTCAAACGCATTAAGAAGGAAAGAAATTCCACAAATTAACTTTTAAGAAGGCACACCTGTTAATTAAAATGCATTCCAGGTGACTACCTCATGAAGCTGGTTGAGAGAATGCCAAGAGTGTGCAAAGCTATTTGGCGAAGGGTGGCTATTTTGAAGAATCTCAAATATAAAATATATTTTGATTTGTTTCACACTTTTTTTTGGTTACTACATGATTCCATATGCGTTATTTCATAGTTTTGATGTCTTCACTATTATTCTACAATGTAGAAAATAGTAAAAAAATAAAGAAAAACCCTTGAATGAGTAGGTGTGTCCAAACTTTTGACTGGTAGTGTAATTCCATGCAACGCAGAGCAGGCAGGAAGTTGACAATATAATTTAGCAGAACATTTTTGTTCCTTGGTACACAGAGCATGATGCTGATGCTACTATTTCATAATAAGATCATCCTATCAAACTGATCCCATTGTTTGAACAGGGTTATGCCCCAAATACACTACTTCTGACCCTGGTCTGACCCCTATGGGCCTAGTTATTATATTTATTTATTTATTTATATATATATATATATATATATATTAGCCTAGTGGCACTATATAGGAAAAATGGTACCATTTTTGGATGCAACCCAGGAATGGAGGAAAGCTAAATTGAGAAAGATCCTGTCTCCCCCTACAGGCTGCTCCATGGTCAGATGTATTAGGGGCCATGGTCACAGGGAGTGTGTTCACTAAAATGGGAATACAATGCCATTTTTGTATCAAGTCCATGTATTTCTGTGCTCCAGGATAACAAGGATAAGTTTTCCCAGTACCTGGAGAAAGAGTACGCGGTGGAAATCAACCCGTTCTCCATGTTTGACGTCCACGTCAAGAGGATCCATGAGTACAAGCGCCAGCTCCTCAACTGCCTTCACATCGTCACCGTGTACAACCGTACGTCCTAAGATGCTTCCCAAATGGCACCCTATATAGTGCACTAGTTTGGGGGGGGAATAGTGTGTCATTTTGGGACGCATTTATTCTCCTCCCTGCCTTATGGATGACCCTTGGTTATAAATGATCTGTGAAGCTTCTACGTGAATTCCCATGTTGTAGCCTCTGTCTGATGAAGGTCTCTGACCCGAAACATCGCAATATGTTCTACAATAAACTATTATTATTTGTATAAGAGAGTGTCTCTCCTCACCTTCTGATCCGTGTTGTGTCCTGACATGGGTACTGTACCGTCAAATCCTTATGCATACAGATATAGGGCGGCAGGTAGCTTAGTGGTTAAGAGCGTTGTGCCAGTAACCGAAAGGTCGTTGGTTCTAATCCCCGAGCCGACTAGGTGAAAAATCTGTCGATGTGCCCTTAAGCAAGGCACTTAACCCTAATTGCTCCTGTAAGTCGCTCTGGATAAGAGCGTCTGCTAAATGACTAAAATGTAAATGTAAATGTATGAAGGCTATATTTAGGCGTGTAATAAGTAACACCACCTTTTTTTTTAAAAATCTGATCAAATATTTAGTTTATTTGTTTTTGTTTTTTTGAAGGTATCAAGAAGAACCCAAAAGCACCTTTTGTTCCCCGGACTGTGATCATTGGTGGGAAGGTACGTACGGGACTCACTCAACTCAAAACCCATTTTACAGGAGTAGCCTAGGACTCTTTCTCAATATCGGAAAGAGGGAGGGACCTCTGACCTTCTCATCCAATGTGTTTTGAGAAGGAGAGAGGACACGAGGAATCAAAGGAAATGCAATTGAGATTCTCCCTGTGTCTTTAATTTATTCCTTGTAGCCTCTTCCCTCGGTTTCAAAACGCATTGGAGGAAAAGCTTGAGGGGAGGAACTGTGGATCTTCTCCTCAGATGCGTTTTGAGAAGGAGGTGAAGAGCGGGGACACCCTAGTGAAATTAAATGGAACTCTAGGGGCCCTGGTCAAACGTAGTGCACTATATAGGGAAAAGGGTACCATTTTGGATGCACATCCAGGAATGGAGGAAAACTAAATTGAGAAAGATCCTGTCTCCCCCTACAGGCTGCTCCAGGGTACCACATGGCCAAGATGATCATCAAGCTGATCACAGCTGTGGGGGAGGTGGTCAACAATGACCCTGTGGTGGGCAGCAAGCTGAAGGTCATCTACCTGGAGAACTACAGGGTCTCTCTGGCTGAGAAAGGTACTGTATCTATCTACTACATATTGGGCGGCAGGTAGCTTAGTGGTTAAGAGCGTTGTGCCAGTAACCGAAAGGTCTCTGGTTCTAATCCCCGAGCCGACTAGGTGAAAAATCTGTCGATGTGCCCTTGAGCAAGGCACTTAACCCTAATTGCTCCTGTAAGTCGCTCTGGATAAGAGCGTCTGCTAAATGACCAATTTATTATTTATTTATTTATTACTATATATCTATCTGGAGAAAGGTACTGTATCTATCTACTATATATCTACCTGGAGAAAGGTACTGTATCTATCTACTATATATCTATCTGGAGAAAGGAACTGTATCTATCTACTATATATCTACCTGGAGAAAGGTACTGTATATATCTACTATATATCTATTTGGAGAAAGGAACTGTATCTATCTACTATATATCTACCTGGAGAAAGGTACTGTATCTATATCTATCTACCTGGAGAAAGGTACTGTATATATCTACTATATATCTATCTGGAGAAAGGTACTGTATATATCTACTATATATCTATCTGGAGAAAGGTACTGTATCTATCTACTATATATCTACCTGGAGAAAGGTACTGTATCTATCTACTATATATCTACCTGGAGAAAGGTACTGTATATATCTACTATGCACTGAGTGTCAATTCGTTGGGGCATGGACTCTACAAGGTGTTGAAAGCGTTCCACAGGGATGCTGGCCCATGTTGACTCCAATGCTTCCCACAGTTGTCTTGTTGGCTGGATGTCCTTTGGGTGGTGGACCATTCTTGATACACACGGGAAACTGTTGAGTGTGAAAAACCCAGCAGCATTGCAGTTCTTGACACACAAATCGGTGCGCCTGGCACCTACTACCATACCCCGTTCAAAGGCACTTCAATATTTTGCCTTGCCCATTCACCCTCTGAATGGCACACATACACAATCCTTGTCTCAAAGGTTAAATAAGGATTTTTAAGCCGTCTCCTCCCTTTCATCTACACTGATTTGAAGTGGATTTAACAATGACCTCAATAGCTTAGTGGTTAAGAGCATTGTGCCAGTAACCGAAAGGTCGCTGGTTCTAATCCCTGAGCCGACTAGATGAAAAATCTGTCGGTGTGCCCTTGAGCAAGGCACTTAACCCTAATTGCTCCTGTAAGTCGCTCTGGATAAGAGCGTCTTCTAAATGAAAAAAATAAAAATAATAATAAGAGATCAAAGTTTTCACCTGGTCAGTCTGTCATGGAAAGAGCAGGTGTTCCTAATGTTTTGTATACTCAGTGTATCTCTATCTGGAGAACTACAGGGTCTCCCTGGCTGAGAAAGGCACTGGATATTTATCTACAGTCGCTAGTGAAAGTCTGCAGTCTTCACATTTAGCTGCCTTAAAATTCAATCTAAAGGGATTAAATGTAATTTATTTCCCCCCCCCTACCAATCTACATAATTTAATTCACATTTTCAAAGTGAAATAAATATTCTAGAAAATCTTCCAAATGAATACTAAATAAAATGGGAAGCTGTCTTGATTGTGAATGTCTTCACACCCCAGACTTAATTTTTCAAGCTCAGTACATTTGGTTGGGAATCATTGATGGACAGCAATATTCAAACCTTGTCTCTGATTTTCAAGCAGATTTAAGTCGGGGCTGAGACTGGACCATTCAGGAGCTAATAATACCAATTGGAAAGCCATTTTGCATTGTTTTTGGCATTACAATTTGTGTAATTTTCCAGCTGAAAAATAAAACTCTACCCCAGGGTTTTCAGAAGACTACGTCGGGTTTTCCTCTTAACCTTTTTACACGGTCTTGTCTCCTTTCATATTTATTTGGATCCTGACAAACTCTCCAGTCCCTGCCAGTGACTAGCATACCCATAACATGATGCTGCCACCATTTAATATTTACTTTCAGGGGAAAAGTATCATCATTATCCTTGTGGGAGTATTAGAGATGTACAGGTAACTGGCCAAAATAAAGGAAACACCAACATAAAGTGTCCTTTAAAAGGGTGTCGAGACACCACGAGACAGAACAGCTTCAATGTACCTTGGCAAAGATTTTACAAATGTCTAGAACTCTATCGGAGGGAAGCGACAACATTCTTCCACGAGAAATTCCATAATTCGGTGTGTTTTGTTGATGATGGTAGAAAACGCTGTCTCAGGCGCCGCTCCAGAATGTCCCATAAGTGTTGAATTGGGTTGAGATCTGGTGACTGAGACGTCCTTGGCATATGGTTTACATCATTTTGAAGCTCGTCAAACCATTTAGTGACCACTCGTGCCCTGTGGATGAGGGAATTGTCATCCTATGGGGGCGTAGCCAAAATAATGGCCTGCTTACATGACCCTAAGCATGATGGGATGTTAATTGCTTAATTAACTCATGGAACCACACCTGTGTGGAAGCACCTGCTTTCAATATACTTTGTGTCCCTCATTTACTCAAGCGTTTCCTTTTATTTTGGCAGTTACTCTATTAGATACAGGTATCTCTATATGTGCGTCCCAAATGCGCCAGGTAGCCTAGCGGTTAAGAGCACTGGGCCAATAACCGAAAGGTCGCTGGTTTGAATCCCCAAGCTGACTAGGTGAAAAATATGTCTGTGCCCTTGAGCAAGGCACTTAACCCTAATTGCTCCTTTTACGTGGCTCTGGATAAGAGCGTCTGCTGAATGACTAACATGATCAATGTAAATCTGGTTCTGGTCAAAAGTAGTGCTCTATGAAGGGAACAAGGTACTATCTGGGACACACAAATACACTATCATGTATTAGAGATGTATCCGTTTTTCTGTCACTACAGTAATCCCAGCCACGGACCTGTCTGAGCAGATCTCCACAGCTGGAACGGAGGCATCGGGCACTGGGAACATGAAGTTCATGCTGAACGGAGCGCTTACCATCGGCACCATGGACGGAGCTAATGTAGAGATGGCCGAGGAGGCTGGAGAGGAGAACATGTTCATCTTCGGCATGAGGGTGGAGGACGTGGCAGAGATGGACATAGAGGGGTAACACACAGAGAGAGGGACATAGAGGGGTAACACACAGAGAGAGGGACATAGAGGGGTAACACACACAGAGAGGGACATAGAGGGGTAACACACAGAGAGAGGGACATAGAGGGGTAACACACAGAGAGAGAGGGACATAGAGGGGTAACACACAGAGAGGGACATAGAGGGGTAACACACAGAGAGAGGGACATAGAGGGGTAACACACAGAGAGAGGGACATAGAGGGGTAACACACAGAGAGGGGCATAGAGGGGTAACACACAGAGAGGGACATAGAGGGGTAACACACAGAGAGAGGGACATAGAGGGGTAACACACAGAGAGGGGCATAGAGGGGTAACACACAGAGAGAGGGACATAGAGGGGTAACACACAGAGAGGGACATAGAGGGGTAACACACAGAGAGGGACATAGAGGGGTAACACACAGAGAGGGACATAGAGGGGTAACACACAGAGAGAGGGACATAGAGGGGTAACACACAGAGAGAGGGACATAGAGGGGTAACACACAGAGAGGGACATAGAGGGGTAACACACAGAGAGAGGGACATAGAGGGGTAACACACAGAGATGGACATAGAGGGGTAACACACAGAGATGGACATAGAGGGGTAACACACAGAGAGGGACAGAGGGGTAACACACAGAGAGAGGGACATAGAGGGGTAACACACAGAGAGAGAGGGACATAGAGGGGTAACACACAGAGAGAGACATAGAGGGGTAACACACAGAGAGAGACATAGAGGGGTAACACACAGAGAGAGGGACATAGAGGGTAGGGTTTGTTTTCCCAAAGATATCTAATACTATTCTGTCTATGGGATCTACTTAATGGAACGTCACATCAACAATGCCATAAAGTTGGGTGACGCTAAACTCAATCAGAAACTTGACAAAATGTACGATTTTATTGAGTGCGTCATACATTAACACATTGTTTACCAATTTTGGTTGAACGGGAAGTTGCTCTGTTGTAAACCTGTCATTTAGAGAGGTGACTATGATGTCTGTTGTGAGAAACCTTGCTACTCTATTCTCTCCTATAAGCTACGACGCCATGACGTATTATAAGAAGATTCCAGAACTGAAGCAGGTCATTGATCAGATCAACGGTGGATTCTTCAGCCCCAAACAACCAGACCTCTTCAAAGACGTCACCAACATGCTCTTCAACCATGACCGGTGGGTAGCGGCTCAACCCCAAATGGCACCCTGTTCCCTATATAGTGCACTACCTTCATACCTATAGGCCCTGTTCATAAGTAGTGTACTGTATAGGGAATAGGGTGCCATTTGGGATGCGGGAATACCATTACCAGAAGGGTCAAGGAACGCCGCTCACGTCAATTTGACTGGAACGTTGACTGCAACACACTTCGCAGAACATTATGATTTGAATGGGAATGTTCCGTTCTGGAAATGTGATTTGTATGGCTACAGGACTGTTGGCTGCTGTGGTCCTTCCTGTCCTTCCTGAGTCTTGGCATTGACTGTCTGTTTCTTCAGATTCAAGGTGTTTGCAGACTATGAGGACTACATAAAGAGCCAGGAGAAAGTCAGCCAACTGTATCAGGTAATTATCATTATCCCCCATGCACCTCTAGCTAATAACAACTATATCAGGTAATCATCATTATCCCCCGTGTACCTCTAGCTAATAACAACTATATCAGGTAATCATCATTATCCCCCGTGTACCTCTAGCTAATAACAACTATATCAGGTAATCATCATTATCCCCCGTGTACCTCTCGCTAATAACGTGGATATGGATCATACTGCAGAAAATATTGTTTTATTTTCCCAGGTAAGTTGAGTGAGAACACATTCTCATTTACAGCAACGACCTGGGGAATAGTTACAGGGGAGAGGAGGGGGGGATGAATGAGCCAATTGGAAGCTGGGGATGATTAGGTGGTCATGATGGTATGAGGGCCACATTGTGAATTTAGCCAGGACACCGGGGTTAACACCCCTACTCTTACGATAAGTGCCATGGGATCTTTTTTTAAACCTTAGGCCGCTGTGCCACTCGGGAAGCCACCATGGGATCTTTAGTGACCACAGAGAGTCAGGACACCCGTTTAACATCCCATCTGATAGACTGCACCCTACACAGGGTAATGTCCCCAGTCACTGCCCTGGGATGTTTTTTTTTTTTTTTAGTGCCTCCTACTGGCCCTCCACCACCACATCCAGCAGCATCTGGTCTCCCATCCAGGGACCGACCAGGACCAACCCTGCTTAGCTTCAGAGGCAAGCCAGCAGTGGGATGCATGGTGGTCTGCTGCTGGAGCCTGATTACAATAGAGCCTGATACGGATCATACTGCATAAAATATTACAATAGAGCCTGATACGGATCATACTGCATAAAATATTACAATAGAGCCTGATACGGATCATACCGCATAAAATATTACAATAGAGCTTGATACGGATCATACTGCAGAAAATATTACAATAGAGCCTGATACGGATCATACAGCATAAAATATTACAATAGAGCCTGATACGGATCATACTGCAGAAAATATTACAATAGAGCCTGATACGGATCATACAGCATAAAATATTACAATAGAGCCTGATACGGATCATACTGCAGAAAATATTACAATAGAGCTTGATACGGATCATACTGCATAAAATATTACAATAGAGCCTGATACGGATCATACTGCAGAAAATATTACAATAGAGCTTGATACGGATCATACTGCATAAAAGATAAGTCTGGGCACAATTACCATTCTATGGTTGTCCTTTGTGGCACAACAGTAGGTACGACAGTGGTGTTAGCAGTACCAAAGTTGTGGGTTCAATTCCCACAGGGATCACATACTACCCTAAACATGTATGCACTCACTGTACTGCCAGTCCTATTGGACCAAAGTGTCTAAGTGTCATCATTATATAATGAAGGTTTGCTTGCAATGACTGACGTGGTTGTCTTAGCTGAATGCACTGACGTTACATTTCTCTGGATAACAGCTTCTGCTGAATGACCAAAATGTACAAGGAAAGTGGCACAATATAAACTCAGCAAAAAAAGAAACGTCCCCTTCTCAGGACCCTGTCTTTCAAAGATAATTCGTAAAAATCAAAATAACTTCACAGATCTTTATTGTAAAGGGTTTAAACACTGTTTCCCCATGCTTGTTCAATGAACCATAAACAATTAATGAACATGCACCTGTGGAACGGTCGTTAAGACACTAACAGCTTACAGACGGTAGGCAATTAAGGTCACAGTTATGAAAACTTAGGACACTAAAGAGGCCTTTCTACTGACTCTGAAAAACACCTAAAGAAAGATGCCCAGGGTCCTGCTCATCTGCGTGAACTTGCCTTAGGCATGCTGCAAGGAGGCATGAGGACTGCGGATGTGGCCAGGGCAATAAATTGCAATGTCCGTACTGTGAGACGCCTAAGACAGCGCTACAGGGAGACAGGACGGACAGCTGATCGTCCTCGCAGTGGCAGACCACGTGTAACAACACCTGCACAGGATCAGTACATCTGAACATCACACCTGCGGGACAGGTACAGGATGGCAACAACAACTGCCCGAGTTACACCAGGAACGCACAATCCCTCCATCAGTGCTCAGACTGTCTGCAATAGGCTGAGAGAGGCTGGACTGAGGGCTTGTAGGCCTGTTGTAAGGCAGGTCCTCACCAGACATCACCGGCAACAATGCCTATGGGCACAAACCCACCGTCGCTGGACCAGACAGGACTGGCAAAAAGTGCTCTTCACTGACGAGTCGCGGTTTTGTCTCACCAGGGGTGATGGTCGGATTCGCATTTATCGTCGAAGGAATGAGCGTTACACCGAGGCCTGTACTCTGGAGCGGGATCGATTTGGAGGTGGAGGGTCCATCATGGTCTGGGGCGGTGTGTCACAGCATCATCGGACTGAGCTGGTTGTCTTTGCAGGCAATCTCAACGCTGTGCTTTACAGGGAAGACATCCTCCTCCCTCATGTGGTACCCTTCCTGCAGGCTCATCCTGACATGACCCTCCAGCCATACTGCTTGTTCTGTGCGTGATTTCCTGCAAGACAGGAATGTCAGTGTTCTGCCATGGCCAGCGAAGATCCTGGATCTCAATCCCATTGAGCACATCAGGGACCTGTTGGATCGGAGGGTGAGGGCTAGGGCCAATCCCCCCAGAAATGTCCGGAAACTTGCAGGTGCCTTGGTGGAAGAGTGGGGTAACATCTCACAGCAAGAACAGGCAAATCTGGTGCAGTCCATGAGGAGGAGATGCACTGCAGTACTTAATGCAGCTGGTGGCCACACCAGATACTGACTGTTACTTTTGATTTTGACCCCCTCTTTGTTCAGGGACACATTATTCCATTTCTGTTAGTCACATGTCTGTGGAACTTGTTCAGTTTGTCTGTTGTTGAATCTTGTTGTGTTCATACAAATATTTACACATGTTAAGTTTACTGAAAATAAACACAGTTGACAGTGAGAGGACGTTTCTTTTTTTACTGAGTTTATATTATCATGTTGTTGTTTTTTTCTTATAGAACCCGAGGGAGTGGACCAAGATGGTGATCAAGAACATCGCTGCATCCGGAAAGTTCTCTAGCGACCGCACCATCACCGACTACGCCACGGAGGTGTGGGGGGTGGAGCCTACAGACCTGAAGATCCCACCCCCCAATGAGCCACGCGAGGCCCTCGACAAGACAGCCAGGGTGCTGAGGGAGAAGTGAGGCTGCCTGTTGTGGTGTGGCCAGGGTGAAGTTTCCCCCTAGATGCTGATCTAGTCAGTTTAGCATTTCCCCCCATTTTAATGGTTAACGTTAGGATTGAGAGATGGGGAAGCTGATCCTTGATCTGTACCTCGGGAAAACATCACCCCAGACTGCCTGACGTTATTTAAAGGGAAAATCTGGGATTCAGACAACAAAGTGGTCACCCCGCAAATGTATACACGGACCTGTGGATGCCATGCCATCCATGAGATCGAAACGTTTTAACCCTTTACCGTGTTTGTTTACAATGATGTAAAGCAAGTCAAAAAATCTATATACCAATCCCAGATTGCCCCTTTTTTAACTCAATAAACTGGGCTCTTTATGTAAGGCAGTTGACTACTTAACTGATGCAAAATAACAGTCTGTTACATACTTTCAGCATCAACTAACAATGTTCTATTTTTCTGAATCCATCTTCTAAATACAAGGTGCTACACTGTTGCTACCGAAGTCTTACCCTGTCTTTCAGTTGCCAGTGAGTGGTCCATTCTGAACAGAACTGGCTCAAACTGTACTTGAAAGTGAATTTATCAAGAAAGTTTATTGTGACCCTTAATTCTCTAATATTCAGTATTGTTACTTAAAAATAAATCTAATCGTCTCTGATCTGATGTCTTTTTAATGTTATTAACTTTTAATAGTAATATTATGAATACTGACAAGTATGAGAAAGACTAGTGCAATACAAAATCTGACTCAAACATGGACACCCCCCCCATGAAAGTTCCAGTGAGGACATAAGACATGACAATGAACAGACCATGTTCCTTCCTGTTGGTACAGTAGGAAGCTCTTCCCCCTAAAATGTTATGCTTAGCCACCAGACTATCTATAGCAGGGATCATCAACTAGATTCAGCCGCGGGACCATTATTACATTTTTTTCTTGAGCGGATGGTCAGGGGGCCGAAACATAATTATAAATAATTTGTAGACTGCAAATTGACCGCAAGAAGCCCAGACAGACATTAATATTTGACTAAAACATAATCATTTCAAACCCCGGTTTAATTTGTATACGATCGCATAGCTCTTTTTTATGCTTGCAAATACTTTTGAACAGATTTCCAAAACTAAAATCACTTGGAGATGATTTGCTGGTGTTCTTACAGTCTTATATTTTACATTTTAGCAGACGCTCTTTTCCAGAGCGACTTACAGTTAGTGAGTGCATACATTTTTCATACTGGCCCCCCCGTGGGAATCGAACCCACATCCCTGGCGTTGCAAGCGCCACGCTCGACCAACTGAGCTACAGGAGACCATATGTCCAACATTTTAAAAAATCAATACTGTATTTGTTTTTAACTTGGAGTATCCTAAGTATTCACTGTAGGGGACTATATGCTCTATGTTCCATTGGAGTATTCACTGTAGGGGACTATATGCTCTATGTACCATTTGGAGTATTCACTGTAGGGGACTATATGCTCTATGTTCCATTGGAGTATTCTAAGTATTCACTGTAGGGGACTATATGCTCTATGTTCCATTGGAGTATTCTAAGTATTCACTGTAGGGGACTATATTCATCTATGTTCCATTGGAGTATTCTAAGTATTCACCGTAGGGGACTATATATTCTATGTTCCATTGTCTGTGGGCTTGAAGTGCAATCTGGTACAGCTGGGAAGAAACACACATTCTATCTCATTGTACTACTGCACAGTAAAAGTACACACATTCTATCTCATTGTACTACTGCATAGTAAAAGTACACACATTCTAGCTCATTGTACTACTGCATAGTAAAAGTACACACATTCTAGCTCATTGTACTACTGCATAGTAAAAGTACACACATTCTATCTCATTGTACATTTGAGTCATTTAGCAGACGCTCTTATCCAGAGCGATTTACAGTTAGTGAGTGCATACATTATTATTATTATTTCTTTTCATACTGGCCCCCCCTGGGAATCGAACCCACAACCCTGGCGTTGCAAACGCCATGCTCTACCAACTGAGCTACATCCCTGCCGGCCATTCCCTCCCCTACCCTGGACCAATTGTGCGCCTCCCCATGGGTCTCCCGGTCACGGCCGGCTACGACAGAGCCTGGATTCGAAACAGGATCTCTAGTGGCACAGCTAGCACTGCGATGCAGTGCCTTAGACCACTGCGCCACTCGGGAGACTACTGCATAGTAAAAGTACACACATTCTATTTCATTGTACTACTGCATAGTAAAAGTACACACATTCTAGCTCATTGTACTACTGCATAGTAAAGTCACACATTCTAGCTCATTGTACTACTGCATAGTAAAAGTACACACATTCTAGCTCATTGTACTACTGCATAGTAAAAGTACACACATTCTAGCTCATTGTACTACTGCATAGTAAAAGTACACACATTCTAGCTCATTGTACTACTGCATAGTAAAAGTACACACATTCCTAGCTCATTGTACTACTGCATAGTAAAAGTTAACACATTCTAGCTCATTGTACTACTGCATAGTAAAAGTACACACATTCTAGCTCATTGTACTACTGCATAGTAAAAGTACACACATTCTATCTCATTGTACTACTGCACAGTAAAAGTACACACATTCTAGCTTCATTGTACTAATGCACAGTAAAAGTACACACATTCATGTGTAGGTTGGATTTAAGAACCTCACAACTTTCCCTAAATCACAAATGTTCTTAACTTCTACAAGATCAGCATGTGAACAGGCACCACATTTGTCATCTTCAGCGTGCAGGAGAAGGACACGGTTTGGCCAAAGTCTTCAAACTGCATAAAACAAAACAAACAACCCAAGGTCAGTGGTTTCTCGCTACTAGAGTACGGCGGCGTCCCAAATGGCACCCTATTCACTATATAGCGCACTAGCTTTTATCGGCTCTGGTCAAAAGTAGTGCACTATATAGGGAATAGAGTGCCATTTAGGCCGCAGAGATACTCCTAGCATCGATCTATGTTCTAATGGTCACACAGCCAGTACTGTCTTTACACCGTGTTGTTTCTCTGCATGATGTTATGAAGAACGCTCTCGAAACCTGGAACATGCCGATACATCTGAAAAGGGGAACAATGGATATCAGTTCAGAAATGTTTTGAGCTTAACTAGTCCTAAAGTAGAGACGTGACCGGGGTGAGATGGATAGAGGAGGGAGGGAGACAGACACAGAGAGAGGGAGAGAGAGAGAGGGAGACCGACAGAGACGCCTCACCATGCTGAGGGGATGGGCTGGCTACTTCCTCCTCCATGTTGATGTACGGAGCCACCAGAATCGCACCATCAACAGCATAGCCTGGTTTCCGGATCTGCTTGTACTCTATCCAACAGATGATGATCTCTTGCTCTTTCCAACTCCTTCGCTGTCAAGCCAAACATGGAAACATGTCATGACAAACATTTCTGTCATAGATCCATTATTAATGTTATGTTCAATCATTGACCTAGCGGCCAAACTGTTTGGCATGACAATGTGAAAAGTTTTGCCTGCCTGACAGACAGACTGGTGCCAGTCACAGACAGTAAAGACAACAGGAAAAATAACTATTGAGTGCGCCATAGATCAGTTGAATATAAAAAGTATGACTAGTTGAGAAAGCCATGCAATGATTTTCGATAACTGTGAAGGTTGATAAACTCATATCACTGTCTGCTCATTTGCTCATGTTGACCACTAGAGGGAGCTACAGACGTATCTAACGTTGACCACTAGGGGAGCTACAGACATCTAATGTCGACCACTAGGGGGAGCTACAGACATATCTACTGTCGACCACTAGGGGAAGCTACAGACGTGTCTAACGTTGACCACTAGGGGGCGCTACATACTTATTTACCATTGACCACTAGGGGGAGCTACAGACTTCTGTTCATCACCAGTGACATAATAATATGCATGGGAGGATCTCAATGGCATTTCCTTGATTCCTCCTGTCCTCCTCTCCTTCTTCTCAAAACCCATTGGAGGAGAAGGTTGGAGTGGAGAGACCTCTGACCTCATCCAATGGCATTTGAGAAGGAGGCGAGGAGAGAGAGGGGGTGAGGAATCATTGATGTTCTCCCTATATTTCCCGATTCTCCACGCTTTCACCAAAGTCCCTGTCATGGATTTAAAAACATATTGGATTGTTGTAGGAACTGTCTGGAGGGAGTAACTCGCCTTGCTCCTGTATCTTCACAGCGTCATTGGTCACCACCCTCCATAGAGAGTTCACACATCTCCACTTGGGGGAAAAGAGTCTAGAATGAAACCAAATCTTAAAAAACATAAACTCCTTTTTCCTGAAGTCACTACTTCAGCTTGTTCCCACAAATCTAAAATCATTGGATTGATGGAGGCATGGGATAGAGTCCTCTGTAGCTCAGCTGGTAGAGCACGGCGCTTGAAACGCCAAGGTAGTTGGTTCGATCCCCGGGACCACCCATACACAAAAATGTATGCACGCACGACTGTAAGTCGCTTTGGATAAAAGCGTCTGCTAAATGGCATATTATTATTATTATTATTATTATTATTATTATTGAGGGAGTTCCCACCATATTTCTCATACGTCATTTTCTTTAAAATCCGTGAAGGGAAGTAGATGCACACTTTGGGAGGAAGGATAAATAATTGGGACGTAGCCAGAGACTCGCCCAGGGAATGTCCCCTCAGACAGACCTGGCTGCTCGTGCTGCATGTCTTTACCCACTGGTACAGGTAGAGGGCGCCAAAGGTCATCCCTGCCCCACTGGACTCTCCATAACCTGGGGGACCCCACTGGACTCTCCATAACCTGGGGGACCCCACTGGACTCTCCATAACCTGGGGGACCCCACTGGACTCTCCATAACCTGGGGGACCCCACTGGACTCTCCATAACCTGGGGGACCCCACTGGACTCTCCATAACCTGGGGGACCCCACTGGAACTCTCCATCAACTGGGCTCAAGGGGACCCCAACCTGGGGGACCCCACTGGACTCTCCATAACCTGGGGGAGAAGGTGACAAAGCAGCCCTTCATGACGTCATTATGGCTGCTTTCCAAATGGCACCCTATTCCCTATATAGTGCACAACTATTGACCAGAGCCATCTGGGCCCTGGTCAAATGGGCCCATGGTCAATAGTAGACCACTATATAAGGAATATGGTGCCATTTGGGACGTAGTCAGTAACTACCAGATGAGCTACAGTACCTACCACATGAACGTCCTATAGACTTCTGAGAATGAATGAATTAATGCATTTTTTATTTTTGTCAAATCGCCATTGATGACCCATCCCTAAGTCTGGTAATGGCCCATATATGTGTATACAGTTGTTTGTTTCCCTGAAGTCATTGTATCATTTGCTCCATATCAAATCAATAGGGTCAGACCTGAACTGGCCGACTTTTACACCAGAGGGAGTAGACAACGTGTATCCATGGAAACGGGCAGAGAATGACAGCTATGTACACCATACAGAACTAAGGTCACCTTCTTCAGTCTGGACAGCCCCTGGGAACTAACATAGATAAGATAAGACAACGACGTTGTCCATTTAGGTCTACACAAAATGGAAATGTGTCTTTTGGCGCTCTGGCTTACAGAGAAAGTCAAAAACGTAATATATCCTCCATTCAGACTTTAACAGGGCAAGATGTTGTAGTTGGGAATGGGCCAAAACAATGGTAGCCTAGTGATGTGGATTATAATTTACAAGACATGACACATCTACAGTTGAAGTCGGAAGTTTACATACACTTAGGTTGGAGTCATTAAAACTCGTTTTTTTCAACCACTCCACAAATTTCTTGTTAACAAACTATAGTTTTGGCAAGTCGGTTAGGACATCTACTTTGTGCATGACACAAGTCATTTTTCCAACAATTGTTGACAGACAGATTATTTCACTTATAATTCACTGTATCACAATTCCAGTGGGTCAAAAGTTTACATACACTAAGTTGACTGTGCCTTTAAACAGCTTGGAAAATTCCAGAAAATGATGTAATGGCTTTAGAAGCTTCTGATAGGCTAATTGACATCATTTGAGTCAATTGGAGGTGTACCTGTGGATGTATTTCAAGGCCTACCTTCAAACTCAGTGCCTCTTTGCTTGACATCATGGGAAAATCAAAATAAATCAGCCAAGGCCTCAGAAGAAAAATAGTAGACCTCCACAAGTCTGGTTCATCCTTGGGAGCAATTTCCAAACGCCTGAAGGTACCACGTTCAATAGTTCGCAAGTATAAACACCATGGGACCACGCAGCCGTCATTCCGCTCAGGAAGGAGACGCGTTCTGTCTCCTAGAGATGAACGTACTTTGGTGCGAAAAGTGCAAATCAATCCCAGAACAACAGGAAATCACCTTGTGAAGATGCTGGAGGAAATAGGTACAAAAGTATCTATATCCACAGTAAAACAAGTCCTATATTGACATAACCTGAAAGGCCGCTCAGCAAGGAAGAAGCCATTGCTCCAAAACCACCATAAAAAAGACAGACTACGGTTTGCAACTGCACATGGGGACAAAGATCGTACTTTTTTGGAGAAATGTACTCTGGTCTGATGAAACAAAAATAGTACTGTTTGGCCATTTGGCCATAATGTTTGGAGGAAAAAGGGGTATGCTTGCAAGCTGAAGAACACCATCCCAACCGTGAAGCATGGGGGTGGCAGCATCATGCTGTGGGGGTGCTTTGCTGCAGGAGGGACTGGTGCACTTCACAAAATAGATGGCATCATGAGGAAGGAAAATTATGTGGATAGATTGAAGCAACATCTCAAGATATCAGTCAGGAAGTTAAAGCTTGGTCGCAAATGGGTCTTCCAAATGGACAATGACCCCAAGCATACTTCCAAAGTTGTGGCAAAATGGCTTAAGGACAACAAAGTCAAGGTATTGGAGTGGCCATCACAAAGCCCTGACCTCAATCCTATAGAAAATGTGTGGGCAGAACTGAAGAAGTGTGTGCGAGCAAGGAGGCCTACAAACCTGACTCAGTTACACCAGCTCTGTCAGGAGGAATGGGCCAAAAATTCCCCAACTTATTGTGGGAATCTTGTGGAAGGCTACCCAAAAAGTTTGACCCAAGTTAAACAATTTAAAGGCAATGCTACCGAATACTAATTGAGTGTATGTAAACTTCTGACCCACTGGGAATGTGATGAAAGAAATAAAAGCTGAAATAAATCATTCTCTCTACTATTATTCTGACATTTCACATTTCTTAAAATAAAGTGGTGATCCTAACTGACCTACAACAGGGAATTTTTACTAGGATTAAATGTCAGGGATTGTGAAAAACTGAGTTTAAATGTATTTGGCTAAGGTGTATGTAAACCCTCCGACTTCAACTGTATTCTCATAGATGAATTACTGGTAGGCTATGATGACATAAGCAGGCTGTCTCTCTCTTCTATTGAGCCTGGGGATGAGGTTAGCCATGGCAACGCTGAAAGAAGTGCAAATACAGTGGTATACGCTGACTACAGAATCAGAATATGAAGGTTTAGGCTACGGTACTTACTAGTGTGACTGTTCCGTTGTAACAGTTGTCAGTTTCGTTGTGTGACTCCTTCTTTTCAGCCCCAGGGGGTTTGCATTGGTGTTTTCATTTTCAGTATCTCTTTTCCTAATTTTTGAAGTGTGACATGCAGAGATCTTGACTTCGGGCCAGACATAGGAGAGAACGCGTAGGTCCACTTCCTGATGACACGGAAGATTGTGAAATATGGGGTGAATGGGGTGGTCTACGTGCAATGGGAAGCAATATTCTGATTGGCTCACAATAGTTATAAACGTCAACATGTTGATTAGGCTACACACACACACATTGGGATATATAATATGAGTTCTGTTTGATAACCGCAGGCTACAGAGGGAAACGGAGTCCAGACCCACTCATTATCATATGGGGAGGCAGGTAGCTTAGTGGTTAAGAGCGTTGTGCCAGTAACCGAAACGTTGCTGGTTCTAATCCCCGAGCCGACTAGGTGAAAAATATGTAGATGTGCCCTTGAGCAAGGCACTTAACCCTAATTGCTCCTGTAAGTCAAGGGAAGGGAGTGACAGTCAGCTATTCATGTCACTGTCTGTCACTTGTGTGTGTAGACTTATTATACAATTCAGACCACATTCTCATGCCAAAATTAAAGTAACTTTTGTTCAATTAAGTTTTCAACGTCTTATTTCAACCTATGCCTTTTATTTGTCATGTTTAGTCATTTATTAGCAAAGGATAATATGTGTATTTATATATATTTTTGACATAAAAGCTATTTAGAAACAATTACAGTTTTAAACTGATGCATTGGCCTTGAAGAGGAATTTTTGAATATCATATGGACGCCGGCGTCCATACTTGGGCTGGTGCGCCGTTGCTCCTCGCATACTCTCTCCTCGCCTCCTTCTCAAAACCCATTGGAGGAGAAGGTCAGAGGGGTGGGACCTATTTACACACCATTACAGAGGTGCGGGACATATTTAGTGAGTGCATATATTATCCCCCCCCCCCCCCCCCCATAATTTGACATTTGAAATGTCTCTATTCCATTGAAACTTTTGTGAGTATAATGTTTACTGTTAATTTTTTATGATTTTTTTCACTTTGTTTATTATCTCTTTCACGGGTTTTGGCAATGTAAACATGTTTCCCATGCCAATAAAGCCCTTAGAATTTAATTGAGAGGACGCGAAGAGTGAGCAATTGAGATTCGCCCAATGACTGAATCCGTGCGAATTTAGATTTTACCAGAGACTGCATCCGTACGACTGGAGAGCGGTTCAACGCGTCACCACCCCTTCCTCCCTGAAGAGCGGTTCAAAATCCGAAAGGAGATGCAGCAGGACGTAGAATGCATTTTAGCGTACTGAACAAGAACAAACCGTTTGACAATGGAATGTAATAAAGTAGGCTAAAAGTGATACGCCACCCCCAAACAAGAAGTTTAATCATCATGTTTCGGAAGGGTTTATTTGAGACAAAATCGGACGGACCGTTGTGAAACTTTTGTAGCGGTCTCCCTAAAACACGACCAGAGAGTCAGTGGAGTTGCTCTGGGTAAGTTTGTAGAATTTTTGTACATATTTATTATTTTAAAACATGTCAACTTACTTCATTACCTACCAGGCTTGTAGGCTACGATCCCAAAAAGCTAATACAAATGAAACGGTGTGGTTTAGTTCTTACCCCCCCGCCGACGACATTTCAACATGTTCTTCATGCAACGCCCTGAGTCTTTCGCTTTCTTCAACCCTATTTTCCTTGCCTGCAAATCGACGTTACTAGACCGTTACACTTTTTCAAAGCATTATCATCACAAAAAGTATGACAGAAATGCTCCAGATGTGCGTACCTCGTTACAATGTATCGATGTTCCAATCGTCACGTTTCAACAAGGTAACAAGTAGAATTTAGTCTGGTTACTTTGTTGCAACATGTTAATAAAACCGAGTCACTGTGAAAAATATGGGTTGTTTTTATGAATTCGAAGGACCAATAAAAAGGGATAAAAATACGTAGGTGCTGGAGTTTATGCCGGTAGCAACCACCACAGGGTGTCCGTTCAGAACACGAGGAAGCAGTAGTTCCAGTTCAAGGTTTAATGAAGATCCACACACACACATACAACACCATTCTCTCTGATACTAATTGTGGTTCTGTAAAGATAAGAGGAGAACTTAGGCTATAGCACAGTATGGGAAAAATATGCCTATTTGCATGTCAACAACTAAACAGGCTATGTGGACCCAAACACATGATAGATGCACAAAGAACAATAGAGCAATGTGGTCCTCTGTAGCTCAATTGGTAGAGCATGGGGCTTGTAACGCCAGGGTAGTGGGTTCGATCCCCGGGACCACCCATACGTAAAAATGTATGCGCACATGACTAAGTCGCTTTGGATAAAAACGTCTGCTAAATGGAATATTATATTATTATTATAGAAATAACTACACATTATAAAACAACATAAGCATGAGCGATCTACAACCGAAAATAGCCTAGCACCACAGACAAATGCTAACAAACGCTAATAAGCATGCTAAATGGTCATGCATTCCGGATAACAATGCTAATGCTAGCGGGAGTACGCAAGCTAGCTTAACACAAATGGTACATATTTACAACAGACACTATTTAGCTCCAAACAACAAGACATCAGGATTTTGGCACATACATTTAGCTGCATGCACAATAAACAACAGAAAGAAAAGCAATTTCTTCTAAGGAGGTAGTATAAGCAGGAGAGAAAAACAGGTTGGTCATCAGAATGGAAACTACAGACTGCATGAGGCCCCTGCCTGAGGCCCTGCCTGATTGGTTATTACCCTAAGTCCGGGAAAAAGGCTGCTGATTGGCTAATAAAATTATGATGATTGGCGTGACATTATTCCAATAGGAAAACCAAAAGAAAGTTGGGGTCTTGGAAAGGAGATGAGCTGGCCGTTTTTTTACAACCGCCCCCAAATGTGTTGTACATATTTGCTTCAACAGACAAGCCAGATAAGGGTCTGTAGCTTCTTGAGGAAGGGCGGGCAGCTGGATGAGTCGAGCAGCAGGCCTGACGTAGGTTCTGTCCTTGACTTGGATCTCTGCTGTCCTCACTTTCCCGTCTGCTCCAGGGATAACTGACTTGAAAGTTCCAACTTGCCAGAAGCCCCCACTCTCTTAAATTAAAGAAGTTTGGAACCACCAAGACTCTTACTAGAGCTGGCCGCCCGGCCAAACTGAGCAATCGGGGGAGAAGGGCCTTGGTCAGGGAGGTGACCAAAAACCTGATGGTCACTCTGACAGAGCTCCAGAGTTCCTCTGTGGAGATGGGAGAACCTTCCGGAAGGACAACCATCTCTGCAGCACTCCACCAATCAGGCCTTTAGGGTAGAGTGGCCAGACGGATCATCACAACAGTCCCAACTATAAGGTCTTTATCCTTGTGCCACTTATGGCGGCCTTGAAGTGCAGGTATGTAGTTCCGTGTGAAGCAGTGCCAGAAATGGTTGGCTAGAACCTGGCTGTGTCTCCATGTTTTGCGACTGAGCAGTTCAGACTCTGGGTAGACCACCTGTGGTAGTGACGAGTCTGGCCGCACCCATGAGAAGAGAGAGGAGTGACTGGATCCGGATCCGCAATGGCCGACGACACATATCCCAAGGGCTTGGAGTTCAAGATCCCTTCTATTTCGATTAGGACAGTCTCAGCACCTCTTCGGAGATGGTCTGTGCACCAAGAGTGGTTTGCAGGGCAGTCTTGATGGATCTGATCTCCCTCTCCCAGCATCCTCCAAAGTGTGGTGCACTTGGTGGGTTGAAGGCGAAGTGAATCTTCTGACTGGCTAACTGTTCCTGGAGCTGTGGGTTGAGAGCCACGAAGGCCTCCTGTAACTCTCGCTCCCCTCCCTTGAAATTTGTTCCTCGATCGGACAGGATCTCAAAGGGCTTCCCCTTCGAGCGACGAAGCATCTGAATTAGGAATGAATCAGAATCCATGTTCGTCAGTAGATCCACGTGTACAGCCCGGGTGGTCGTGTACTTAAAGATGATGCCCCATCTCTTTTCATTTCTTCGGCCAATCTTAATGATATACGGTCCAAAGCAGTCCACACCTATAGAATAAAATGTGGGCTTGTGGAGCCGTAGTCGGGCTGGAGGCAGGTCAGCCATCCTAGGTACATCTGGTTGGCCACTTCCTGCATTCAGTGCAGCCAAGCTGAAAACAGCGAATGGCTGCCCTCCCTCTCAGAATCCAGAACCTTCGACGTAACTCAGCAAACACCCTCTCTGGGCCCGGGTGCCTCAGCAACCTGGTGAGCGGAAGACCTGGGTCCAGAACCAATGGGTGAAGAACGTCAGGGCCCAGCTGGTCACACCTCCGAAGGCGACCTCTAACACAAATCAGTCCAGTGACCTGAGACAGCTGTGGAAGTTCATTCTCCCAAATAAGCCTACGCTTGGAGAAGATCTTCAGGTAGGTCTGGGTCATTCCACCCTCTTCTCTTATCCCAGAGCCTCTGGACCACAACCTTGGGCCGTGTGGTGTATGGCACGATGAACCCCAGTGGATCGTACTGGCAGGCAAGGATCCGATATATGTTGCGCATGGTGGGTTCAACTTTCTCCATGTGACCTTGCTTGTAGCCAAGAGTGTCAGACAGACATTGCCATGGTAATCCAAGGGTGTGCTCTTGGGGTTCCACGTCATCCACCGTTCTCCGACCTGGACTCTTGAGGTACGTGTTCGATGACTGCTGGAAGGTTGCTGGCCCACTGGCATAGATCAAATCCTCCCTCAGCAGTACTGGCTCTTACATTTTAGAGTAATCCGCAGAGGGGAGGCTTTGCAGACAGTTGTCTACATAGAAAGTGTTCTATAGAAAAGCGCACATCTTCTTCGGCTCACTGTGGTCGAACACATGCTCATGAAGGGCAAACATGGCGCAGCAGGGGCTACATGTTGTCCCAAGGAGAAGAACCTGCCACTCGTAGACATCAGCGTAACCATCACGGTTTAGGTCTCGCCACAGAAATCGGAGAAGAGGCTGGTCTTCGGGTAGCAGGCGGACTTGATGGAACATCCCCTTTATGTCACTGCTGATGGCCACAGAGTGTTCCCGGAAACGGTGAAGGACTCCAAGCAGAGTAGCTCCCAAGGTAGGTCCGGGAAAGAGTTGTTCGTTCAAGCTCTTGCCCCTGTAGTTGAAGGAACAGTTGAAGACGACTCTGTTTTTCCCATTGTGATGGACCATATGATGGGGAATGTACCAACCTTGGTACTCTTCGACTGCTACTGGGGATACCTTCTTAACGTGGCCGGACTCCACCAACTTGTGAATCTCTGCGTTGTACACTGCTGCTTTCTCTGGATCCTTGGACGGACTCTTCTTTGTCCCTCGCAGATGAGCCAGTACTGCCTCCTTCCTCCCTTGGAAGCTCTGAAGGTTCTTCTTCCACAAAAGGGGAGTGGCGTACCTTTTTGAACCCCGTCCACTTCGACCCTGACTGTCTTCTCCTCCAGTAGATGCATGGCTTCTACATCTTGTCTGGACCGTGTGAGTAGCTTCTCACTCCTGTACGGTAGTGTATCCAACTGCCAGAGCTTCTCTACATGGCTGAAGAGGTTGTGGTCCTCTGTAGCTCAGCTGGTAGAGCACAGCGCTTGTAACGCCAAGGTAGTGGGGTTCGATCCCCGGGACCACCCATACACAAAAATGTATGCACGCATGACTGTAAGTCACTTTGGATAAAAGCGTCTGCTAAATGGCATATTATTATTATATTATAAGAGCTCTGCAAATGGAGAGACAAGGGATATATGAAGGCACTGTTGTGGCGCAAGACTTTGCTGCAGGAACTTTGAACGACCTTGAAGGGTCCATCCGAGCGGAGTCTCGATGGCGGCAGGTCCGCCAGGGGGACCCAAATGCGCTGGCTCTGTTGGGGTGATTTTTAGATGGGGATAGTCTGATCCGATGAGCCTGGTCCAGTGCCTGGTCCAGCGGTTGAAGGGGTAGGCCTTTTTGAGGTGCTGATATCTGTTCTTAAGGGCTTCGACCGGGTAGGTATGCAGTGCAAGGCCCAACTCTTCAGCTGTGAAGGCTCTGTGGATGTCAAAGGACCTGTTTGGTTGAGTAACAGGGGCCACAGAGAATGACACAGAAGCTCCATGGACGACTCGGATATCTTGACGCACCGTACGAAGTGCCAAGTCCTCAGGATTTCCTTGGAGGCCTCGCTGCTTCATGTAGAAGTATAGTGCGCTCCGACCCGCCGTCCAACAGGGCGTACGTGTCAAGTGACTTGTTGCCGCTCCGCAAGATGACTCGACTCATCTTCAGCAGCACCTTGCTGCTGCCAGAAGGTCAACGAACATAGAGGGTCTCTGCGGTGGAGCTCACCAGGCAAATGCCCTATTGTTGACTCCTTTTGTGCTGGCGGTCTTCATAGCGTTCGTGCTAGTGTTCTTTTGTAGCAGTCGGGCTAGTGTTGACCTCGTGGAGAATCTCAAGATGCTGCTTCTCGCACTTCTTGCACTTGGCCTTGAGAGTACACTAAGCTGCTTGGTGTCCACACTTCCAACATCTTTCATTTGTCTTGATCCAGGATTCTTTCTGTTCTTTGGAAAGGAGCTGAAAGTTGTTGCATTGATTCATGTAATGCTGCGTGGTGTTTTCAGAACGGACAATACTTCTTTGGCTTCTCCCGTGACCTTTCCTCCGGAGACTGGTTCTTTGCAGAGAGTTCGACTTCGTCCTCTCTCTGCTCACCTCCATGGAGGATGGTGATGGTCTTGGGGAAGGATTTGTCTTTACACTGATCTCGGCGTGAGCTAGGGTGGTCCCTGCTTTGTTCGCTGCTGAACTGCGTGTCATCTAGTTGCACTCACCTCGTACTCAAGCCACTCTGCCAGGTGAAGGAGGGTTGGAATGGGTGTCTTGATGGGGTTCGCACATCTCTTGAAGCTGGCTCTTAGCTAAGAGGCGGGAGACGTGTGAGCCACACCTCAGTTCTGTCTGTCCATTACTCCCTAGCTGATCCAACATGCCAACCAAGGCACACACCCTCAGAGCGAATCTTCGGAATGCCTTGGTGTCACCACTTTTGATGTTGGGCCATCCATTAAACCTGCGACGCGTTGGCGGGCAAGCTGGTGGGGCTGGCCATACAGTTCTGTGAGGGACTCTATGGGTACCTGCTGTTGCTGTAGGAGTCGGCAATTAGCAAAGCCTCTTCCAACTTCAGGTGGTCCACCAATATCTGAAACTTGAAGCACTCTGTTGCATCTACAGGCAGCATATTGTCGAGGGCCACCTTCAGCCTTGCAGACTCTCGTGGGTCTTCATTGATGAAGTTGGGGATTTTAGGAGTTGGTCCACGGTAGACGCGCTCCCGGCCGGGTGGAGAAGGTGTGCGGTAGCGGACCGGTGAGTGCCGATGACGATCAGGTGAGTAGTCGCGGCGGTGACAGTCAGGTGTAGGCTGACCGTAGCGGTCAGGTGAGTAGTCGCGGCGGTGACAGTCAGGTGTAGGCTGACCGTAGCGGTCAGGTGAGGGCTGACGTTGGCGTTCAGGTGAGTAGTCGCGGCGGTGACAGTCAGGTGTAGGCTGACCGTAGCGGTCAGGTGAGGGCTGACGTTGGCGATCCTGTGAAGTCAGCCCTCTAGGTGGCGCTGTAGGCCTACGAGTTCTGCAATGAGAAGTCGACCGGTCTCGCTGGTGCGATGGCTCACGACGTCGAGGGGTTGACTGAGGTAGATGATGACGGCGAGGATGACTGGTCTGAGAAGGAGAGCCCTCTGATCCCAAGGTTTTCAATGAGCTGCTCTATCTTATCACGCTGCCTTTGTGACTGCAGTTTATCATCTCTGGTGCAGTTTATCATCTCTGGTTGTCACCAGCTATGCCCGCTCAGGCTGACTTTGATGACAATCTCTAGTCGAGGTGCGCCTGCTATGGGGGGGGCCGGTGAGTTGGCCATTAATGAAGGTGAGGCTCCATCCTCACTGTTGGGGGTCAGCCTGGGTAGTGACTTGAACTGTCGGGGACCCATTTGAAGCGGATTAATTTAGCTCTTCCGATTAGCTCCAGTGTCTCCCGTGTCAACTTCTCAGTTTCCTCTCCTATCAGCTTCAGGCACGTTACGACTGTTCTGGAAGAAGAACAGGTTTCTCTCTCATCTTGTACAGGAGGGTAGCTGCTGCTGGTCTTGTTGTGAGAGTAATTAATTCCACTCACAGCGTCCTCTGCTCGTGGTCCCTCGTTGGAGAGGTGTGTTGTTGTGTGTGTGTGTGTGTGTGTGGTTTCTGCCTTGACTCGTAGCTTTACCTCATAGTCGACCAGACGATGTGGGGGGGGCGAGTCTGACGGCGGGGACGAACCCACAACTTGTGGAGGATCTTGTCTGGAGACTGGCATCCTTGAACTTTGGCAGTTACTGAATCTGTCTCGTAAGGACCATGAAAAATATGGGTTGTTTTTATGAATTCGAAGGACCAATAAAAAGGGATAAAATACGTAGGTGCTGGAGTTTATGCCGGTAGCAACCACCACAGGGTGTCCGTTCAGAACACGAGGAAGCAGTAGTTCCAGTTCAAGGTTTAATGAAAATCCACACACACACATACAACACCATTCTCTCTGATACTAATTGTGGTTCTGTAAAGAAAAGAGAACTTAGGCTATAGCACAGTATGGGAAAAATATGCCTATTTGCATGTCAACAACTAAACAGGCTATGTGGACCCAAACACATGATAGATGCACAAAGAACAATAGAGCAATGTAGAAATAACTACACCAGGGGTGTCAAACTCATTTTAGCTCAGGGGCCACATGGAGGAAAATCTATTCCCAAGTGGGCCGGACCGGAAAAATCATGGTGTGTATATATAACTTAAAAACAACAACTTCAGATTGTTTTCTTTGTTTTTAATACGATCAACATACAACATAAAGCTGGAGCCTGAGGACAGTGTGTCCAAAATAGTACAAGCACAACATCACTATTAATCATAAAACACGTCAAGTTTATTTGAAAATTCTAAAGAAAAAGAACACAAACGCACAATGCCTCAGTGATTAACAGAACTGTTTCACAGATCACAGAACTATATCAGGGGGTCATTTCTCAGGCAGAAATGTAGATAAAAAGAATGAAATCCTGTTCCCCAAACAAGTGCAAGAACCACAGAGTCAAGAATAGGTTAAATATACAAATAAAATAAAATCAATTAAAAACAATAGCACATCAACATAAAAACATATAAACATAAAGCTGGAGCCTGAGGACAGTGTGTCCAAAAGCACAACATCACTATTAATCATAAAACACCTCAAGTTATTTGAAAGTTCTGAGGACAAAGAACACGCAAACACACAATGCCTCAGTGATTCACAGAAGTATATCACAGATCACAGAACTATATCAGGGTGTCTCATGTAGCACTTTAAGTGGGGTTGCATAGTTTATTTGACTCCTGATACCTGGCATCTTTTAGCTTTCACCAGCGCATCAATATCAGGCGTCACATCCTGAGTGGCAGCCAACTTCAGGATGTGATTCAAGTGCTTGTGCGTGAGCCTTGAGCGCAGCTTTGTTTTATTTATGCTCATTACAGAGAACTTGCTCACAAAGATATGTGGTTCCAAACATGCACAACAGTTTTGCAGCGAGGGCTGTCAAGTTGGGGTAACCTGGCAAGAGATTCTGATTAAATGTGTCCAAGCCAGCTGCGGCAAATTTGCCCTTCAAATCCGAGTCACACTGCAAGTCTATTATTTCAAGTTGGATGCTGACGGGCAGATCAGAGGGATTCACGGTGAATGGCGAGCAAAAAACGTTGAAGTCTTTCTCCAGTTCACCAAAAATCTGAAGGCGTTGCTCGAACTCCCGTAACAGTCCCGTTATTTTATCTTTGAACCGCTTCATGTCTGCCACATGTTGGGTCGCGCACACATTTTTCAGACGGGAAGTGAGCTGCATCACCACCGGCAAGTTGCGTCTCCCACAATGACAGCTTCAACTTGAAAGAACGTATGCTGTCATAATACTGCGTGACAACTTTGTTGCGCCCTTGCAGCTGTTTGTTCAAGTTATTCAGGTGCTCTGTAACATCCACCATAAATGCAAGGTCCTCAGCACCTCGGCTTAACCATCTTACCTCAGTGTGGTATGGCAGGCCATAGATGTGGTCTTTCTCTCTGAGAAGGCTGTCAAACTGACGGTGATTCAGGCTTCTGGATCGGATGAAATTAACAGTTTGGATGACCACCTTCATGACGTTATCCATCTTTAATGACTTGCAACACAAAGCCTCCTGGTGCAAAATACAGTGAAAAGTCAAAAAATCACGTCCTCCATTTGCAGATTGCACTTTCTCTCTGAACTTTGTCACAACGCCTGCTTTTTTCCCGATCATTTTGGGCGCACCATCTGTAGCCAGGCTGACAGCGCGGGACCAGTCCACTCCGACCCTGTCCAGCGCGCCGACGAGTGCGGTAAAAATATCAGCTGCTGTCGTTATCTGTCATCGGCACCAACTCCACGAACTCCTCGGTGACAGTCAATGTGTCATCAACTCCGCGGATGAAAATGGCCAGTTGTGCAACATCTGTAATGTCCGTGCTTTCATCAATTGCAACCGAAAACGCAATGAATGACTTTACTTTTTGCTTCAACTGGCTGTCCAAATCCACTGAAAGATCGGAAATCCTGTCTGCAACTGTGTTTCTTGTCAGGCTGATATTTGCAAAAGCCTGCCGCTTTTCAGGGCACACAATCTCCGCTGCCTTCATCATGCATGTTTTTACAAATTCACCCTCACTAAATGGTTTTGAAGCCACTGCGATTTCATTAGCAATGAGGTAGCTAGCTTTCACTGCAGCGTCACTGATGTCTCGGCTGTGAGTAAACACAGACTGCTGTTTCTTCAGACCCGCCAACAGTTCATTCACCTTCTCTCATCTCCCTTGTCCTTGAAAGTTGTCATATTTGTCGGCATGAAGACTCACATAGTGGCGACGAAGGTTATATTCTTTCAGCACTGCAACATGCTCTGAACACACCAAACATACAGCTTTCCCATTCAATTCCGTGAATAAATAGGATGACCATTTTTCTTGGAACACTCTGCACTCTGCGTCCACTTTTCTCTTTTTTGACAGAGACATATTGGGGCAATGAGGGTGCCAAAGCACATAATGTTAAAAGTAGAAGCCGTAATAAATATCGCGGGCAAAACAAAGTAGCTCATTGGCTGCACGTGCTTGACCTACTTGCTCTGCCCCGGTATAAACAGTTTGCTTGCTTAACACAATTGCTATTGCGCCATCCAGTGGACGCAATTGGAACAGCAGTTTATTTTATTGAAAAATTGCAGCGCATTTTTATACTTTACAAAATAATCTCGTGGGCCGGATTAAAGCCGTTTGTTTCATAACTTAATTGTGACAATTGTTTGCGTTTTGATTGTTAGTGTACATCACCACCTGGTATGGTAACTGCTCGGCATCCGACCGTAAGGCGCTACAGAGTGTAGTGCGTACATCCCAGGACCTATATACCAGGCGGTGCCAGAGGAAGGTCCAAAAAATTGTCAAAGACTCCAGTCACCCAAGTCATAGACTGTTCTCTCTGCTACCGCACGGCAAGCGGTACCGGAGCGCCAAGTCTAGGTCAAAAGGGCTCCTTAACAGCTTATACCCCCAAGCCATAAGACTGCTGAACAATTAATCAAATGGCTACCCAGACTATTTACATTGACCCCCCCCCCCCCCCCTTTGTTTTTACACTGCTGCTACTCGCTGTTTATTATCTATGCATAGTCACTTTACCCCTACCTACATGTACAAATTACCTCGACTAACCTGTACCCCCGCACATTGATTCGGTACCGGTACCCCTTGTATATACAGTTGAAGTCGGAAGTTTACATACACCTTAGCCAAATACATTTAAACTCTGTTTTTCACAATTCCTGACATTTAAATTCCTGACATTTAATCCTAGTAAAAATTCCCTGTTTTAGGTCAGTTAGGATCACCACTTTATTTTAAGAATGTGAAATGTCAGAATAATAGTAGAGAGAATGATTTATTTCAGCTTTTATTTCTTTCATCACATTCCCAGTGGGTCAGAAGTTTACATACACTCAATTAGTATTTGGTAGCATTGCCTTTAAATAGTTTAACTTGGGTCAAACGTTTCGGGTAGCCTTCCACAAGCTTCCCACAATAAGTTGGGTTAATTTTTGCCCATTCCTCCTGACAGAGCTGGTGTAACTGAGTCAGGTTTGTAGGCCTCCTTGCTCGCACACGCTTTTTCAGTTCTGCCCACACATTTTCTATAGGATTGAGGTCAGGGCTTTGTGATGGCCACTCCAATACCTTGACTTTGTTGTCCTTAAGCCATTTTGCCACAACTTTGGAAGTATGCTTGGGGTCATTGTCCATTTGGAAGACCCATTTGCGACCAAGCTTTAAATTCCTGACTGATGTCTTGAGATGTTGCTTCAATCTATCCACATAATTTCCCTTCCTCATGATGCCATCTATTTTGTGAAGTGCACCAGACCCTCCTGCAGCAAAGCACCCCCACAGCATGATGCTGCCACCCCCGTTCTTCACGGTTGGGATGGTGTTCTTCGGCTTGTAATTCACCTCCTTTTTTCCTCCAAACATAACGATGGTCATTATGGCCAAACAGTTCTATATTTGTTTCATCAGACCAGAGGACATTTCTCAAAAAAGTACGATCTTTGTCCCAATGTGCAAACCGTAGTCTGGCTTCTTTATGGCGGTTTTGGAGCAGTGGCTTCTTCTTCCTTGCTGAGCGGCCTTTCAGGTTATGTCGATATAGGATTCGTTTTACCCTTTTCCTCCAGCATCTTCACAAGGTCCTTTGCTGTTGTTTTGGCATTGATTTGCACTTTTCGCACCAAAGTACGTTCATCTCTAGGAGACAGAACGCGTCTCCTTCCTGAGCGGTATGACGGCTGCGTGGTCCCATGGTGTTTATACTTGCATACTATTGTTTGTACAGATGAACGTGGTACCTTCAGGCATTTGGAAATTGCTGCCAAGGATGAACCAGACTTGTGGAGGTCTACAAATGTTTTTTTCTGAGGTCTTGGCTGATTTCTTTTGATTTTCCCATGATGTCAAGCAAAGAGGCACTGAGTTTGAAGGTAGGCCTTGAAATACATCCACAGGTACACCTCCAATTGACTCAAACGATGTCAATTAGCCTATCAGAAGCTTCTAAAGCCATGACATCGTTTTCTGGAATTTTCCAAGCTGTTTAAAGGCACAGTCAACTTAGTGTATGTAAACTTCTGACCCACTGGAATTGTGATACAGTGAATTATAAATGAAATAATCTGTCTGTCAACAATTGTTGGAAAAATTACTTGTGTCATGCACAAAGTAGATGTCCTAACCGACTTGCCAAAACGATAGTTTAACAAGAAATGTGTGGAGTGGTTGAAAAACGAGTTTTAATGACTGCAACCTAAGTGTATGTAAACTTCAGACTTCAACTATAAATAAATAGCTCCCTGTAACTCTAGATGTTATGTTTATCTTTTATTGGAAACTTTTAGTACTTTGCAGATACAGGCAAGATGCAAACACAAAATGATTAATTCTGTAAATGTAAGTTCCTTGGCGGGATCAAACTGCATGTCGTCATAGGTCAAAGGTCATGTATGTCCTTCTTTTTAGCAACTTGTGTCACGAAGCGTCTCAATGACATGGCTCAGCTGGGAGTCACTGTGCCACACGGCCAAGTCCAGCCCTGCCGTGGCTGTTATAAGCCTATGTGCTGTATCCACCTGGGCTGCGTCACAAATGCACCCTATTCCCTATATAGTGCACTTATGGGCCCAGGTCAAAGAATAGGGTGCCATTTGAGTTGCACACCCAGGTTTTCTCATTATCATCCAGTAAGGTTGATTGGATTAGTGAAATACTTGCCTCTCGACCACATGATGACGCTGGTGTGTAGTGGCAATAGATCAACCTCCCGGTAGCAGGTACAGACTGGTGGGGCTGCTGTTTAGACCTGGTGGGGCTGCTGTTTAGACCTGGTGGGGCTGCTGTTTAGACCTGGTGGGGGCTGCTGTTTAGACCTGGTGGGGCTGCTGTTTAGACCTGGTGGAGCTGCTGTTTAGACCTGGTGGGGCTGCTGGTTTAGACCTGGTGGGGGCTGCTGTTTAGACCTGGTGGGGCTGCTGTTTAGACCTGGTGGGGCTGCTGTTTAGACCTGGTGGGGCTGCTGTTTAGACCTGGTGGGGCTGCTGTTTAGACCTGGGGGGCTGCTGTTTAGACCTGGTGGGGCTGCTGTTTAGACTGGGAGGGGCTGCTGTTTAGACCTGGAGGGGCTGCTGTTTAGACCTGGTGGGGGCTGCTTTTAGACCTGGTGGGGCTGCTGTTTAGACCTGGTGGGGGCTGCTGTTTAGACCTGTGGGGGCTGCTGTTTAGACCTGGTGGGGCTGCTGTTTAGACCTGGTGGGGCTGCTGTTTAGACCTGGTGGGGCTGCTGTTTAGACCTGGTAGGGGCTGCTGTTTAGACCTGGGAGGGGCTGCTGTTTAGACCTGGGGGGGGCTGCTGTTTAGACCTGGTGGGGCTGCTGTTTAGACCTGGTGGGGCTGCTGTTTAGACCTGGTGGGGCTGCTGTTTAGACCTGGTGGGGCTGCTGTTTAGACCTGGTGGGGAGTGCTTCAGGTATTCTACAGGTGCTCTGGAAATAGGATCAACGTAGTAGCAGTCTTTTGTGTCCAGGGCAGGGTGCTGTCTGTCCTCACCGTGTCCCTGTCTCCATCGTTACCTGTGTGTCCAGGGCAGGGTGCTGTCCTATGGGATGGATGACGGCCAGCAGGATCAGTACGAGGAGCGTCTGAAGGAGGTGTTTGAGAGTTTCGACGCCAGCGGCGCCGGGTCGCTGTGCCCCGAGGAGCTGTCTGACCTGTGCCAGGCCCTGCACCTGGATGATTCCACCCCCGCCCTGCTCCGTGCCCTGCTGCAGAACCAGGACAGACTCACTGACAGGGTAAGCCCTACACACAGGCCTGTTCATTACATTTTAGTCATTTAGCAGACACTCTTATCCAGAGCGATTTACAGTTAGTGAGTGCATACATTTTTCATACTGGCCCCCCCGTGGGAAACGAACCCACAACCCTGGCGTTGCAAGCGCCACGCTCTACCAACTGAGCTACAGGGCACCAAACAGAAGAAAACAAACCAAGACGAGGAGGGACTACCAGAAAGTGTCCAATAAGAAACACTTGCTTTGCTATTGTGTGCACTAATGAACAGAACCCGGCAACTCAGGATATTCTCCGCCTTAAGTTAGTGTTAGCGCTGGTGGTGTTTTACTGGCAGGGACTGCCCCCTGCACCAGCCACAGCTCAGGGTAGACTGGAGCTGTAGAGTGAGGTAGCCACAGTGTGTCTTTCCCTTAGACTCTGTAGAACCACAAGGCTGCAGAGTGAGGTAGCCACAGTCTTTCCCTTAGACTCTGTAGAACCACAAGGCTGCAGAGTGAGGTAGCCACAGTGTGTCTTTCCCTTAGACTCTCTAGAACCACAAGGCTGCAGAGTGAGGTAGCCACAGTGTGTCTTTCCCTTAGACTCTGTAGAACCACAAGGCTGCAGAGTGAGGTAGCCACAGTGTGTCTTTCCCTTAGACTCTGTAGAACCACAAGGCTGCAGAGTGAGGTAGCCACAGTCTTTCCCTTAGACTCTGTAGAACCACAAGGCTGCAGAGTGAGGTAGCCACAGTGTGTCTTTCCCTTAGACTCTGTAGAACCACAAGGCTGCAGAGTGAGGTAGCCACAGTGTGTCTTTCCCTTAGACTCTGTAGAACCACAAGGCTGCAGAGTGAGGTAGCCACAGTGTGTCTTTCCCTTAGACTCTGTAGAACCACAAGGCTGCAGAGTGAGGTAGCCACAGTGTGTCTTTCCCTTAGACTCTGTAGAACCACAAGGCTGCAGAGTGAGGTAGCCACAGTGTGTCTTTCCCTTAGACTCTGTAGAACCACAAGGCTGCAGAGTGAGGTAGCCACAGTGTGTCTTTCCCTTAGACTCTGTAGAACCACAAGGCTGCAGAGTGAGGTAGCCACAGTGTGTCTTTCCCTTAGACTCTGTAGAACCACAAGGCTGCAGAGTGAGGTAGCCACAGTGTGTCTTTCCCTTAGACTCTGTAGAACCACAAGGCTGCAGAGTGAGGTAGCCACAGTGTGTCTTTCCCTTAGACTCTGTAGAACCACAAGGCTGCAGAGTGAGGTAGCCACAGTGTGTCTTTCCCTTAGACTCTGTAGAACCACAAGGCTGCAGAGTGAGGTAGCCACAGTGTGTCTTTCCCTTAGACTCTGTAGAACCACAAGCCTAAAGTTCAAGGGGCAATATGAGGTGAATTCAGTTTTATTTAGCTCTTGTCTCTATTTTTAGTGGGATACAGGCTCTACTCTGGACTGACTCTTTATACAGGCTCTCAAGTCTTTGTGTTCAGCCAGCCAGCCAGCCAGTCAGGGAGCCAGCCAGCCAGTCAGAGAGCCAGCCAGCCAGCCAGGGAGCCAGCCAGGGAGCCAGCCAGCCAGCCAGCTAGCTAGGGAGCCAGCCAGCCAGGGAGCCAGCCAGGGAGCCAGCCAGCCAGGGAGCCAGCCAGCCAGCCAGCCAGGGAGCCAGCCAGCCAGCTAGCTAGGGAGCCAGCCGGCCAGGGAGTCAGCCAGCCAGCCGGCCAGGGAGTCAGCCAGCCAGTCAGTCAGTCAGGGAGTCAGTCAGCCAGGGAGTCAGCCAGTCAGTCAGGGAGTCAGTCAGCCAGGGAGTCAGCCAGCCAGTCAGGGAGTCAGTCAGTCAGGGAGTCAGTCAGCCAGGGAGTCAGCCAGCCAGTCAGGGAGTCAGTCAGTCAGGGAGTCAGTCAGCCAGGGAGTCAGCCAGTCAGTCAGGGAGTCAGCCAGCCAGCCAGGGAGCCAGCCAGCCAGGGAGCTAGCCAGCCAGGGAGCCAGCCAGCCAGGGAGTCAGTCAGCCAGGGAGTCAGTCAGCCAGGGAGTCAGTCAGCCAGGGAGTCAGTCAGCCAGCCGGCCAGGGAGTCAGCCAGCCAGCCAGGGAGTCAGTCAGCCAGGGAGTCAGCCAGCCAGGGAGCCAGCCAGCCAGGGAGTCAGTCAGCCAGGGAGTCAGTCAGCCAGGGAGTCAGTCAGCCAGGGAGCCAGCCAGCCAGGGAGTCAGTCAGCCAGGGAGCCAGCCAGCCAGGGAGTCAGCCAGCCAGTCAGGGAGTCAGTCAGCCAGGGAGCCAGTCAGCCAGGGAGTCAGTCAGCCAGGGCCAGTGTCCTGGTGCTTTGTTAGCGGTCTTGTTTTAGAGAGAAAGTAGACACTGTCATTGACCTCCTCATCCCAGGTGTCTGTTGTTGATTGGCCTGGTTGTCGTGACATTCACAATTGAAGTGGGTCTGTTTTGAGAGGGTGCTTGATGAGGAAAATGCCCCCCTTGCTTTGTTAGGGCTGAAATAGGAAGGACATTGGTTAAATGTCTAATGCAGCTGTTTTTCATTTCTGGTTAACAATTAAGTACTTTACTGTGATTGTTTTCAATTAAAATACTAAAATAAACAAAAATAGCTTCATAGCAAAGAGACATTTCTCAAGCAATAATTTTGCTAGGACTGTCTGGGAGTGGTCTGAGTGGGGATGGGATAACTGAAAACTAGCTGTTATTGGCAGAGAGGTTTGGAACTCTCTTTCTTATTGGTCTATTAACTATTTTACCGCCTGGTGATGTCACCAGACAGGCCAAAACTACATCCCACCAAAAACAGGCTAAAATGTCAGGCATCTTTTCAAACAGCTCTTACACTAAAAGAGCATTATCATCATTTTCACAATTTCACGCTATTATTCCAACCTCATAGTGTGGAAATAGATATATAAAACACAGGAAAAGGTTTTGACTGCACTGGGCCTTCACATAGTTAGTGTCCCCTTGACATCACAACTAAGTAATGCACATCCACTGAAGTGGAAGTTAGGGTTTGACCCTTACGACAGGAAGACCGTTTCATTGCAGAATTGTGTATTTGTGTTGCAGGTTGATTTTGAGCAGTTCAAGAATGCTCTGATTCTGGTGTTATCGACGACTACAGCAGCACCTTCATCCAGTCAGGAGACACCTGCACCGCCGCAGCCACGGCCGGGTAAGGAAGGAGTGTATGTGACAGACGTCGCTGTGCTTGCTCAACGGTATATGCTTCCTCACTCACAAACCTTTTACTGTCATTCACCTCCTGTCTTCCAAATACACACGACCGCCCTCTTGACGATGCCTTAGCCAACTGCGCCACTGAAAAGCTACCAGTTCGATGGCTCCGCCGCGGGTGGAGGAGTGAGGTGTCCAATCCAACGTGGTTACATATAGTTGTATTTCTGTAAATGAATAGCAATGCAATTAACAACACTATTTACAATACTTGCCATGCCAGCTAGATATGACGCATCAGGAGTAGATCCAACAAACTGAGGCACAACAGCCAAATGCATCATGGGGCAAGGAATGGATGCAGTTGTATTTTTGGACTAAATAGCAATACAATGAAGAATGCTATACAAAACTAACCACGAAGAAGGTTCAATACAAAACTAACCACGAAGAAGGTTCAATACAAAACTAACCACGAAGAAGGTTCAATACAAAACTAACCACGAAGAAGGTTCAATACAATACCAAACACGAAGAAGTTTTCATTACAATACTAACCATGAAGAAAAGTTAAATACAATAGTAACCATGCCAACTATATAGGCATCAGTAGTAAATCCAACATACTGAGACGAAGCCAAATGCATCATGGGTCATGAACTACAAACTGACTGAGACTGCTGTTGGAACTGCCATGGTCGTGCCACTAGCGTTGTTGCACGTGGTAGAGAACTAAGAATCAATGTAATTTATAATCTTTAATACGTATTTAGATTCCAATGACTGTACAGTTTGAGGATCTTTTGTCTCTCTTGAATAAGCATGATATAAAAATGTATTTCTGTAGATAAGTGCCCTGTTTGGGGCCGTGATGTTAACACAAGCTGTACTGCTGGCTGTTCTGTGTTCACGGCTTTGGAGTTACTACATTGGACTTATGTGGCGTGGCGCTGCCAAAAGAGAGCGCGGAGACTAGAGAGAGGAGGCTGGTATGACTTAAGGATTGCTACAGTGCCTCCAGAAAGTATTCATACTCACTGACTTATTCCACATTTTGTTGTTACGGCCTGAATTCAAAATGAATTAAATCAAATTTTCTCACCCATCTACACACAATACCCCATAATGACAAAGTGAAAACATGTTTTTTTATTTTTTTGGGGGGGGGGGCACATTTATTGAAAATAAAATACTGAAATATCTCATTTACGTAAGTATTCACACCTCTGAGTCAATACATATTAGAATCACCTTTTGGCAGCGACTACAGCTGTGAGTGTTTCTGGGTAAGTCTCTAAGAGCTTTCCGAACCTGGATTGTACAACATTTGCACATTATTTTTTTCAAAATTCTTCAAGCTCTGTCAAATTGGTTGTTGATCATTGCTACACACTCATTTTCAAGTCTTGCCATAGATTTTCAAGTAGATTTAAGTCAACACTGTAACTCGGACACTCAGGAACATTTACTGTCTTCTTGGTAAGCAACTCCAGTGTAGATTTGGCCTTGTGTTTTAGGTTATTGTCCTGCTGAATGGTGAAATTCATCTCCCGGTGTCTGGTGTAAAGCAGACTGAACCAGGTTTTCCTCTAGGATTTTGCCTGTGCTTAGCTCCATTCCGTACTACTTTAGTGCCTTGTTGCAAACAGGATGCATGTTTTGGAATAATTGTATTCTGTACAGGCTTCCTCCTGTTCACTCTGTCAATTAGGTTAGTATTGTTGAGTAACTACAATGTTGTTGATCCATCCTCAGTTTTCTCCGATCACAGTCATTAAACTCTGTAACTGTTTTACAGTCACCATTGGCCTCTTGGTGAAATCCCTGAGCGGTTTCCTTCCTCTCCGGCAACTAAGTTAGGAAGGACACGTGTATCTTTGTAGTGACTGGGTGTATTGATACACCATCCAAAGTGGAATTATTAACTTCACCATGCTCAAAGGGATATTCAATATCTGCTTTTTTAATTAATTGTTTTATCTACCAATAGGTGCCCTTCTTTGTGAGGCATTGGAAAACCTCCCTGGTCTTTGTGGTTGAATCTGTGTTTGAAGTTGTGGGGTGCAGAGATGAGGTAGTCATTCAAAAATCATGTTAAACACTATTATTGCACATAGTTATTCCATGCAACTTATTATGGGACTTGTTCAGCAAATGTTTGCTCCTGAACTTATTTAGGCTTGCCATAACCAAGGGGTTGAATACTTATTGACTCAAGACATTTTAAGCTTTTTCATTTTTTTATTAATTTGTAAAAATTTCTAAAAACATATTTCCACTTTGACATTATCGGGTACTGTGTGACAAAATCTCAATTTAATCATTTAAAAATTTAGCATGTAATAACAAAATGTTGAAAAAGTCAAGAGGTGGTGTGAATACTTTCTGAAGGCACTGTATATCATAAAGAGCTGACTCAAGACATTTCAGCTTTTTGATTTTTAATTCATTTGTAAAAATGTCAAACAGAATTCCACTTTGACATTATGGGGTATTGTGTGTAGGCCAGTGATACTACATTTTTAATCCATTTTTAAATTCAGGCTGTAACACAACAAAAGGTGTAAAACGTTAAGGGGTGTGAATACTTTCTGAAGGCGCTGTATATCGGTGCCAAAGAGTTAGAGATCAGTCAGTTAGTCCGTGTCAACATTTCGGACCTGGTAATTAAATATGAATGCACTTCAAATCCCTGTCGATTGAGCTAATGTGTTCTGATGTTGAGTCACATTCTGTGTCTGAATGAAAGTGAAAACATTCACCTCCGGTTCAGTGTTAATTTCGTCAAAAATAACTCTGACGAAAAATACTTTTAGACGACCTATTTTTCCTGACAAACTAATGATAACGAGACGCCCGTGAAAAAAACGAACACTTGCAAATTACTTTACAATTGAGAATTCTACATGAGACTAATGGACATTTTTGTTTTGTCCAATCACAAGCAGGCATGCATGCAGAATATTTAAAGCAATCCTCTCATTGGCCGATAACGTCTTTCTGTTGCGCCGCGATTGAGTTGATCTGGCTGTCCCACATACAAACACACACACACACACACACACACACACACACACACACACACACACACACACACACACAGCTCCCGGTCACTTCAATCACTCATCACCGGTCTCTCGTTTCAACTGATGCGCAGCCAGGACACTTCAGTTGTAACAAACTAACCTCCAATTAGAAACTATGTTTTTTGATTAATCTTTGTTTTTATATGTATTATTTATTTTTGCTCCGCTATTTAGCCATGTGTGATGCTATTATTGCGGTTGGCGATAGCGAGTTTTGCGGTTGCTTTTTTTTCAGATTGGAAAAACTCATGCTTTTTGCTGAATATTAGGAGTCCAGTAATACTTCCTGCATTGTTGGAAAGCTTCACTCTCCCCTTTTCAATGAAACCACTGTTATTTACCCCCCCCTCCGATGGTTCTGATGGGGAGGAAAGCCACTGTTATTTACCCCCCTTCAATGGTTCTGATGGGGAGGAAAGCCACTGTTATTTACCCCCCTCCGATGGTTCTGATGGGGAGGAAAGCCACTGTTATTTACCCCCCTCCGATGGTTCTGATGGGGAGGAAACCACTGTTATTTACCCCCCCTCTGATGGGGAGAAAACCACTGTTATTTACCCCCCTCCGATGGTTCTGATGGGGAGGAAAGCGAGCTAAATTGTTTAACCTGTAGGCTTCATATCCTATATGGTTAATTAAGGCTGTCATTGGTTACAATGTTGCCAGCTAAGGTATTGGAGGGGATAGTAGGCTTAGTTGGACAAGACTATCTGAATGCGCAAGTTAGGGGGAAAAAATTGACTAAAACTAAACTAAAATTGTCCAGTATTTTCGTCGACTGATAATAACTAGAAATTAATGCGAGTGATAATAACTAAACTGATAACTGTGACTCAGATTAAAGGCTAAAGCTAAGTATAAAATAGCTGCCAAAATGAACACTGCTCTGGTTTCCAATCAGGGTTTTCGTTCCCCCTGAGAGAAATGTAGCTTATTGAATGATAAAACTTTTGGAGAAGTAGTGACAGGAGACAATAGCTAGGTTTTGACATTTTTTAGAATTTGGATATAATTGTATTCTTATGGACCATTCTCCTCGTCACCTTCTCAACAGACTCACCAGTCCAAGCTAAGTTTGTGCTGGGTAGTAAGCGATATGGCCGGCGCTCTAGACCAGAGTTCACAGAGGCCATCGCTGACTTCTCAGAGGCGACAGGGCAGAACCCAGAGGACCATGAAGACGCCACTGTACCGAGGAAACGTGAGGTAAACTGCCTATTGAGAATGAATGGATAGATGGTTGAGTGAAATTAATATTCTGATAATCAGCAACTCAGTTTCACTTCATAAAGTTAATCTTGAAGTACTGTCAACCCCATTTGCAAATTGAATTGTATGAGTAGGATCATTATTGGTCTTCGGTTGTCCTTTTTCTGCGAACACTCAATGCTATAAAGACATTCTTCCAGAAGGCTGATATGAGTGTGTTGGCAGTATTCTTAGATAATCAGCGTAGTGGTATGCAGTATTCTTAGATAATCAGCTTAGTGGTATGCAGTATTCTTAGATAATCAGCGTAGTGGTATGCAGTATTCTTAGATAATCAGCGTAGTGGTATGCAGTATTCTTAGATAATCAGCGTAGTGGTATGCAGTATTCTTAGATAATCAGCGTAGTGGTATGCAGTATTCTTAGATAATCAGCGTTAGTGGTATGCAGTATTCTTAGATAATCAGCGTTAGTGGTATGCAGTATTCTTAGATAATCAGCTTAGTGGTATGCAGTATTCTTAGATAATCAGCTTAGTGGTATGCAGTATTCTTAGTAATCAGCTTAGTGGTATGCAGTATTCTTAGTGGTATGCAGTATTCTTAGATAATCAGCGTAGTGGTATGCAGTATTCTTAGATAATCAGCTTAGTGGTATGCAGTATTCTTAGATAATCAGCGTAGTGGTATGCAGTATTCTTAGATAATCAGCGTAGTGGTATGCAGTTCTAGATACACTAGGGTATGCGTATTCTTAGATACTCAGCTTAGTGGTATGCAGTATTCTTAGATATCAGCTAGGTATGCAGTATTCTTAGTATCAGGTATGCAGTATTCTTAGATACTCAGCGTAGTGGTATGCAGTATTCTTAGATACTCAGCGTAGTGGTATGCAGTATTCTTAGATAATCAGCGTAGTGGTATGCAGTATTCTTAGATACTCAGCTTAGTGGTATGCAGTATTCTTAGATAATCAGCGTAGTGGTATGCAGTATTCTTAGATACTCAGCTTAGTGGTATGCAGTATTCTTAGATACTCAGCTTAGTGGTATGCAGTATTCTTAGATACTCAGCTTAGTGGTATGCAGTATTCTTAGATACTCAGCGTAGTGGTATGCAGTATTCTTAGATACTCAGCTTAGTGGTATGCAGTATTCTTAGATACTCAGCTTAGTGGTATGCAGTATTCTTAGATAATCAGCGTAGTGGTATGCAGTATTCTTAGATAATCAGCTTGTGGTATGCAGGTCAGATTTGAAATGAAACACACACAACTTGAGCAGAAATGGCACCACTTTGTTCTGTCATTTACTGATGTTGTAGTAGGTCAACACATCTGCACTTACTGGACTTTTGTTTGCCTTTGTTGTTGTAGAGATCTGGCTATGTTACCATCAGGACAGGTGCCACACTCATATAATGCTGCATAGTGACAAGGAACAGGTGAACTTTGAACCCTGCTGTGTGTGTGCGTGCGCTCACTATGCTGCCAGTGTTGTGGTGGTCAAGGCAACCACAGTGTTATATCCCACACCCACATCTTCATGTTGAGACAGGCCAGTGCTTTGAGAGAGGAAGAGTCATAGGAGAGGAGAGAGTCATGGGGGAGGAGAGGAGAGAGTCATGGGGGAGGAGGGGAGAGAGTCTGGGGGAAAGGAGAGGAAGAGAGGTACATGGGGGAGGAGAGGAGAGAGTCAGGGGGGAAGTAGAGCGAGAAGAGTCCATGGGGGAGGGGAGGAGAGATCATGGGGGATGGAGAAGTAGAGAGTCAATGGGGAGGAGAGTGGAGGAGAGAGTCAGGGGGAGGAGGGAGAGAGTCATGGGGAGGGAGGAGATGGAGTCATGGGAGGAGAGCGTATGGGAGGAGAGAGTCATGGGGGAAGGAGGAGAGATGTCATGGGGGAGGAGGGGAGAGAGGAGTCATGGGGGAAGAGAGAGAGTCATGGGGGAGGGGAGAGAGAGTCATGGGGGAGGAGAGTGTCATGGGGGGGAGGGGAGAGAGAGTCATGGGAGGAGGGGAGATGAGAGTCATGGGGAAGAGGAGAGAGTGTCATGGGGGGAGGAGGAGAGCGTCATGGGGGAGGAGAGAGTCATGGGGGAAGAGAGGAGAGTGTCATGGGGGAGGAGAGGAGAGAGAGTCATGGGGGAGGCCCTTTTTAGTTGTCAACAACAGCACTAGTACAACCTCTCTCAGTATTTACTGATGGGCTTCACAGTCTAGCAGGGCAATGTATGCTCACTGCAGAGATGGATGTTAGTTGTAGGCAACAAAGGCAAACAAATACAGACCCAAGGCTGCTCTCTGTATGGCTGGAGGTTAGTGTTATGATACTGGTCCTCTGGTATGGCTGGAGGTTTGAGTGTTATGATACCTGGTCTCTGTATGGCTGGAGGTTAGTGTTTATGGATACTGGTCGCTGTATGGCTGGGTGTTAGTGTTATGATACTGGTCTCCTGTATGGCTGGAGGTTAGTGTTTGATATACTGGTTCTCTGGTGTGGCGGGAGGTTTAGTGTTATGATACTGGTCTCTGGTGTGGATGGAGGTTAGTGTTATGATCTTGGTCTCTGTTGGGCTGGAGGGTTAGTATATGATACTGGTCTCTGTATGGCTGGAGGTTTAGTGTTATGGATACTGGGTCTCTGATGGCTGGCGAGGTTTAGTGTTATGATACTGGTTCTCTTGTATGGCTGGGGGTTAGTGTTATGATACTGGTCTCTGTATGGCTGGAGGTTAGTGTTATGATACTGGTCTCTGTATGGCTGGAGGTTGTGTTATGATACTGGTCTCTGTTGGCTGGAAGGTTTAGTGTTTATAGATACTGGTCTCTGTTGGCTGGAGGTTAGTGTTATGATACTGGTCTCTGTGTGGCTGGAGGTTAGTGTTATGATACTGGTCTCTGTGTGGCTGGAGGTTAGTGTTATGATACTGGTCTCTGTATGGCTGGAGGTTAGTGTTATGATACTGGTCTCTGTGTGGCTGGAGGTTAGTGTTATGATACTGGTCTCTGATGGCTGGAGGTTAGTGTTATGATACTGGTCTCTGTATGGCTGGAGGTTAGTGTTATGATACTGGTCTCTGTATGGCTGGAGGTTAGTGTTATGATACTGGTCTCTGTATGGCATGGAGGTTAGTGTTATGATACTGGTCTCTGTGTGGCTGGAGGTTAGTGTTATGATACTGGTCTCTGTGTGGCTGGAGGTTAGTGTTTATGATACTGGTCTCTGTGTGGCTGGAGGTTAGTGTTATGATACTGGTCTCTGTGTGGCTGGAGGTTAGTGTTATGATACTGGTCTCTGTGTGGCTGGAGGTTAGTGTTATGATACTGGTCTCTGTGTGGCTGGAGGTTAGTGTTATGATACTGGTCTCTGTGTGGCTGGAGGTTAGTGTTATGATACTGGTCTCTGTGTGGCTGGAGGTTAGTGTTATGATACTGGTCTCTGTATGGCTGGAGGTTAGTGTTATGATACTGGCTCTGTGTGGCTGGAGGTTAGTGTTATGATACGGTCTCTGTGTGGCTGGAGGTTAGTGTTATGATACTGGTCTCTGTGTGGCTGGAGGTTAGTGTTTTGATACTGGTCTCTGTGTGGCTGGAGGTTAGTGTTATGATACTGGTCTCTGTATGGCTGGAGGTTAGTGTTATGATACTGGTCTCTGTATGGCTGGAGGTTAGTGTTATGATACTGGTCTCTGTATGGCTGGAGGTTAGTGTTATGATACTGGTCTCTGTATGGCTGGAGGTTAGTGTTATGATACTGGTCTCTGTATGGCTGGAGGTTAGTGTTATGATACTGGTCTCTGTATGGCTGGAGGTTAGTGTTATGATACTGGTCTCTGTATGGCTGGAGGTTAGTGTTATGATACTGGTCTCTGTGTGGCTGGAGGTTAGTGTTATGATACTGGTCTCTGTATGGCTGGAGGTTAGTGTTATGATACTGGTCTCTGTATGGCTGGAGGTTAGTGTTATGATACTGGTCTCTGTATGGCTGGAGGTTAGTGTTATGATACTGGTCTCTGTATGGCTGGAGGTTAGTGTTATGATACTGTCTCTGTATGGCTGGAGGTTAGTGTTATGATACTGGTCTCTGTATGGCTGGAGGTTAGTGTTATGATACTGGTCTCTGTATGGCTGGAGGTTAGTGTTATGATACTGGTCTCTGTATGGCTGGAGGTTAGTGTTATGATACTGGTCTCTGTATGGCTGGAGGTTAGTGTTATGATACTGGTCTCTGTGTGGCTGGAGGTTAGTGTTATGATACTGGTCTCTGTATGGCTGGAGGTTAGTGTTATGATACTGGTCTCTGTATGGCTGGAGGTTAGGTGGTTTAGGATACTGGTCTCTGTGTGGCTGGAGGTTAGTGTTATGATACTGGTCCTCTGTATGGCCTGGAGGTTAAGTGTTAATGAATCCTGGTCGCTGTGTGGCTCGGAGGTTAGTGTTATGAAACGGGTCTCGCGATGGCTGGAGGTTAGTATGTTATGATACTGGTCTCTGTATGGCTGGAGGTTAGTGTTATGAACTGGTCTCTGTGGTGGCTGGAGGTTAGTGTTATGATACTGGTCTCTGTGTGGCTGGAAGGTTAGTGTTATGATACTGGGTCTCTGTATGGCTGGAGGTTGTGTTATAGATACTGGTCTCTGTATGGCTGGAGGTTAGTGTTATGATACTGGTCTCTGTATGGCTGGAGGTTAGTGTTATGATGATTGTCTGTGTCCTTACACCACCGTTCTCCACTTGACAGGGACGAAGTGTGTCGTGATGCTGACTAATCATGGGTTGAGTCTCAAATTCACACTATATTCCCTATAAATCGCACTAGTTTTGACCTGATTCCTATGCGCCCTGGTCAAACGTAGTGCACTATGTAGGAAATAGGGTGCCATTTGAAACGCAGCCTGGGTTGTGTTGAACAATGTCCATCTTCCAGCCTGGTGCACCAGGAGATGGGGACGGGGTCAGGGGGCTCTACCCGATTTGGGTGGGGCTTTTTGGGGTCTGACAGAGGAACAATGCCCTCCCCCCCCCCCCAGAGATGGAATAAAGAGTAGTGGAGACCCATCTGTTCTTCATTCCTTCACTGTGGTTCCCTCCCAGACAATAGCTCTCTATGCTCCAGTAACCCCCTTCCTGTCTCACACTTAGGACCAGACTAACACTACATGTCAAACTTGCTATTTATCATGTATATTATAACAACCACTTTCACTATTTTGCTTTATAAAAAGTATCCTGCAATTTTGACGTTTTTGTTTTAAAGTCAATCTTTTATTTTTTTGCTAATGTTGGCTCACTTGGAGCAATGTCCTTAAAAATACTGGGAGAGGGGGAGAAACAGTTAGAGAAGTGAGGGTTTGAATCAGCTCTGCCAACATGGATCGGTTTCTCTTTAATTTTCTGATATGGATCACCAACTTTGGGCTCACCTTTGACCTTCAGAGGGGTCCGTGCCGTCACAATAGCTCTGTTGTCCTTTTGGTTGGACACTTTCTCACACACATACATACATACATACATACATACATACATACATACATACATACATACATACATGCATGCATGCATGCATGCATACATACATACACCAACCCCTAACCCCAACCTGCTGCTACCCCCACCCATCTTGTCTCAACCTGACTAGCACATGAGAAAGTGGGTCGTTTTGTCTGCATGTTTTTAAAGTCTTGATTTTCTCACTGTGAGTAAATGAGTAATGTTGTTGTCCACAGCGCTGGAACGCTCATGACAGCAGTACTGAAGAGTACGAGGCAGATGGTGAGTGGAAAGTCGCGATACTCATTACCTTTAATAGATACCCAGTTATCAGATACTCATTACCTTCAATAGATACCCAGTTATCATAGATACCCAGTTATCATAGATACTCATTACCTTCAATAGATACCCAGTTATCATAGATACTCATTACCTTCAATAGATACCCAGTTATCATAGATACTCATTACCTTCAATAGATACCCAGTTATCATAGATACTCATTACCTTCAATAGATACCCAGTTATCATAGATACTCATTACCTTCAATAGATACCCAGTTATCATAGATACTCATTACCTTCAATAGATACCCAGTTATCATAGATACTCATTACCTTCAATAGATACCCAGTTATCATAGATACTCATTACCTTCAATAGATACCCAGTTATCATAGATACTCATTACCTTCAATAGATACCCAGTTATCATAGATACTCATTACCTTCAATAGATACCCAGTTATCATAGATACTCATTACCTTCAATAGATACCCAGTTATCAGATACTCATTACCTTCAATAGATACCCAGTTATCATAGATACTCATTACCTTCAATAAATACCCAGTTATCATAGATACCCAGTTATCATAGATAATCATTACCTTCAATAGATACCCAGTTATCAGATACTCATTACCTTCAATAGATACCCAGTTATCATAGATACTCACCAAGGGCCAAGGTCTTAAGTCAAGTCTGACCATAGTAAAACAATCTTAAAATATCTGTGTGCCTCTCTGTCTGTAGGCCAGCTGCACCTGTGGAACCCTGACGACCCCTCCACCCCACGGCGCTCCATCGCGCCCCTGTCAGACCGCCTGGAGGAGAGGTTACGACAGGCCTGTGAAGAGCTGGCTATGCCCTGGGATGGATGTGCCAGCCACCACGAACTACTGTCTCTCTGTGACCACCTGGGGCCTGGAGCTGAGGAAAGAGACTGTGTCCAAAATGGCCCCCCCTGTGTCTTATAGTGCATTAGATAGGGAATAGGGTGCCATTTTTGGATTCAACCCAAGTGGAGGTTTGAGAGTCTGAGTAGATGCTGGGAAATGTTTCTGATTGTTGTTGTTTATTTTTTGTCTCCAGGTGACGGAGGATGTCCTCCAGGTTCTAAATGGTGATGACGTCATGAGCGTTCAGGCATTTGCCTCCTGGGTTCTGAGCCACACCAAGCCCCCCACCCCCTCTGCCTCCACACCTTACAGACAGCTCAAAAGACTACACTCCTCACAGGTACAGCTAAGCCCATCTTGGGTCTAATTCCCATGTTGTAGCCTCTGTCTGATGAAGGTCTCTGACCCGAAACATCACAATATGTTCTACAATAAACTATTATTATTTGTATAAGAGAGTGTCTCACCTCACCTTCTAATCCGTGTTGTGTCCTGACATGGGTACTGTACCGTCAAATCCTTATGCATACAGATATAGGGCGGCAGGTAGCTTAGTGGTTAAGAGCGTTGTGCCAGTAACCGAAAGGTCGTTGGTTCTAATCCCTGAGCCGACTAGGTGAAAAATCTGTCGATGTGCCCTTGAGCAAGGCACTTAACCCTAATTGCTCCTGTAAGTCGCTCTGGATAAGAGCGTCTGCTAAATGACTAAAATGTAAATGTAAAATGATATACATGCCTCTGGTTAACATAGTTTGGGGATTTCTTTCAAACTCTTACTTGTCTACTTTAAAAAAAAATGTTTTGTGGAGGAAATGTTACAATATTTCCTGTTTTTGAGTCACTCTTGAACGAACACACAAATGAACAAATCAATGTATTTATTAGACAATTTGTCCGTCCCTGTCCGTCCTTGCAGCCGTTTGACGAGACGGGCCGGAGGACCAGCTGTATGAGCAGCACTATAAGGATGTGTCTGTTCTCTACTCTGGACGATGGGACAGGGTCCACTCCTGCCGAGGACGTCCTGGATGTCTGGACGGAGGAGGGCATCGAGAACAGCCCCGAGATACTACAGGTGACACCATTGTATTGCCTATCAGACCTCGGTTCAACTAGTTAGTCTTTTCAAATACTTTGAGCGTTTTCTTAAGTCTGCCTGGAGTGCCAGATAGGAGGGGTTTGCAGTTGCCTGGTCTGCATGATATGCTACAGTACCCATAATGCTCTGTGTAGGAACATAATGGTGACCCATAATGCTCTGTTTGGAACATAATGGTGTCCCGTCTCCTTCCAATACACTATTTAACTCTCACACTTGAGTCAAGGTTTTTTACACTTGAGTGTATTTTTTTTCTCCCCTATTTTGAGAGCTTGATATGTTGACACTGAATGAGTATGTATATTTGTGCTGTAGGCCTTGGATTTTGACCTGGAGGGTAAAGTGAACCTCTGTGAGCTGACTGTGGCTCTGGAGAACGAGCTCCTCGTGACCAAGAACGGGATCCACCGGGCTGCACTGGCCAGCTTTAAGGCTGAGATCCGATACCTACTGTGAGTATGAGGAGATCTCTACACTGGTGTTTTAGGGTTGCAAAATTCCGGTAACTTTTCCAAAAATGTCCCGGTTTTCCAGAATTCCCAGTTGGAAAATTCCCAGAATCAGGAGGGAGAAGGCAGGAAATCCAGAACCTTCCAACCAGGATTTCTGGAAATCCTGTGAATTTTGTGAAAACGACCGGAATTTTCAAATCAATCAAGTTTATTGGTCGCGTACACATATTTTGCAGATGTTCTCGCAGGTGTAGCGAAATGCTAATGTTCCTAGCTCCAACAGTGGAGTAATAATATTTTGAATTGTGAATTTTGCAACCCTAGTGCTAATAAACAATATATAAATAAACATACTGGAATACACATCCACACCATACTCACACTTACTGTGATGAGGAGAAATCTACACTGCTGCTCCTAATCTGAGTGGAATATAAAAACATGCTTTTTCTCAGTCTCATATCTTTCAAAATAGTAGATCAGTTATAGAACTAGATCTCTGATTAACTTGCTGATTTATTATTTTTTTTTTTCAGTGAGCGTGTCGATCGTGAGTGCAGAGAGAAAGATAAGGTTCGTTCTGACCTGGAGAAAACGGAGAAGTTAAAAACCCAGCTGGCTACTGAGGTGGACGAGCATCACTCTGCCATCCAACGAATGAATGACCTCAACCTCAGGTAATATTCCCCTCCTTTTCCCCCTCCCTCTGTTCTGACTAGGACCTCCTCGACCCTTTCATTGATGGCTGTTGGTGTTGTTTCGTTTGTATTATATGTGGAGTATATTACTTGTAACCTGGAAATGTCTTTCTTAAATGGCCCTGTGGGGATAAATAAAGATTTTATAAATAATGTTGAATTAAATTGAATCGAATGGGGCCTCCCGAGTGGTGCAGCGGTCTAAGGTACTGCATCGCAGTGTTGCGGCATCAATACAGACCCGGGTTCGATCCCAGGCTGTGTCATTACAGGCCGTGACCGGGAGTCCCATAGGGCGGCGCACAATTGGCCCAGCGTCGTCCGGGTTAGGGGAGGGTTTGGCCCGGGGGGGGGCTTTACTTGACTCATTGCGCTCTAGTGACTCATTGTGGCAGGCCGGGCGCCTGCAGGCGTTGGCCGTGGGGGGCTTTACTTGACTCGACCTTCGCCTCTCCCGAGCCCGTTGGAGTTGCAGTGATGAGACAAGATCATAATCACGAAATTGGGGAAAAAAAAGGGGGTAATACTTACAAAACATAATAATAATAATACACTGAATCGAATGGAAGGGAGTCAAATGAAATGGAATCAAATCAAATGGAATTGAATATGTTTTTCCCTGTGTGTTTGTTCTGCAGGAAGCTGGAGCAGGAACACCGGGAGAAGCTGGCGTCTGTCAGGTCGGAGCTCGTTAAAGAGATGGACCAGATACAGCAGCAGGCTGGTCTGCAGAGAGAGGAACTGGAGGCAGAGATGGAGAAGATCAGAGACGACGAGACCTTCCTCAGAGACCACCTCTCACTCACCGTCAAGGTAACTAACACAGACCACCTCTCACTCGCCGTCAAGGTAACTAACACAGACCACCTCTCACTCACTGTCAAGGTAACTAACACAGACCACCTCTCACTCACTGTCAAGGTAACTAACACAGACCACCTCTCACTCGCTGTCAAGGTAACTAACACAGACCACCTCTCACTCACTGTCAAGGTAACTAACACAGACCACCTCTCACTCACTGTCAAGGTAACTAACACAGACCACCTCTCACTCCTTTCAAGGTAACTAACACAGACCACCTCTCACTCGCCGTCAAGGTAACTAACACAGACCACCTCTCACTCACTGTCAAGGTAACTAACACAGACCACCTCTCACTCGCTGTCAAGGTAACTAACACAGACCACCTCTCACTCACCGTCAAGGTAACTAACACAACCACCTTCTCATCACTTCGTTAACCAAACAGACACCTCTCATCACTGTCAGGTAACTAACACAGACACTCTCACTCCCGTCAAGGTAACTAACACAGAGCACCTCTCACTCACTGCAATGGTAATAACAGACCCCTTCACTCACTGTCAAGGTACAACACAGACACCTCTCACTCACGTCAAGGAACTAACACAGAACACCTCTCACTCCCGTCAAGGTACTAACCAGACCACCTCTCACCCGTCAAGGTAAATAACACAACCTTCACTCACCGTCAAGGTACTAAAACAACTCTCACTCGCTGTCAAGGTAACTAACACAGACCACTTCATCCACCGTCAAGGTAACAACACAGACACCTTCACTCACTGTCAAGGTAACCCACCAGAACACATCTCATCACCGCAAGGTAACTAACAAGGACACCTCACACTGTCAGTACCCAGACACGGACCACCTCACTCATGTCAAGGAACTAAAGACCACCCTCACCATTCAAGGTACCAACACAGACCACATCTCACTCATGTCAGTAACAACACAGACCACCTCTCACTCACCGCAGGTACCAACAAGACACTCTCACTATGTCAAGGTAAACTAACACAGACCACCTCTCACTCATGTAAGGTAACCCAACACAGACCACCTCTCACTCACTGTCAAGGTAACTAACACAGACCACCTCTCACTCACTGTCAAGGTAACTAACACAGACCACCTCTCACTCACTGTCAAGGTAACTAACACAGACCACCTCTCACTCGCCGTCAAGGTAACTGCAAGCACAACCAGAACTGTGTTAGTGAATATGTTTGATGTACTGCTAAATAGCAAATGGAAAGAGTTCTGCTGTTGCCAAATAGATGACAGTCTATTCTAAATGAATAGAAGAGAGGATCGGATAGCTGGTTGGTCTGGGTGTCTCAGGACAGCAGGCGTCTGTAGATGGAGCCGCTGGACAGCACTGATAAACTGGTGTCTTCCCCCTAACCCCAACTCTAACCCCACTGATATTTTCAACCTACACCTGACCCGGTCTGTAAAACTAACTTGTTTCAAGTAGACCACCATAGTCCCCGTTCCCAAGAACGCCATGGTAACCTGCCTAAATGACTATCGCCCCTAGCACTCACATCTGTAGCCATGAAATGCTTTGAAAGGCTGGTCATGGCTCACATCAACACCATCATCCCAGACACCCTGGACCCACTCCAATTCGCATACCACCCCAACAGATCCACAGATGATGCAATCTCTATTGCACTCCACACTGCCCTCACCCACCTGGTCAAAAGGAATACCTATGTAAGAATGCTGTTCATTGACTATAGCTCTGCATTCAACACCATAGTCCCCTCCAAGCTCATCACCAAGCTAAGGACCCTGGGACTGAAGACCTCCCTCTGCAACTGGATCCTGGACTTCCTGACGTGCCGCCCCCAGGTGGTGAGGGTAGGCAACACCTCCGCCACACTGACCCTCAACACGGTGGCCCCTCAGGGGTGCGTGCTTAGTCCCCTCCTGTACTCCCTGTTCACCCACCACTGAGTGGCCTCACATGACTCCAACACCATCATCAAGTTTGCTGACGACACGACGGTGGTAGGCCTGATCACCGACGACAATGAGACAGCCTACAGGGAGGAGGTCAGGGACCTGGCCGTGTGGTGCCAGGACAACAACCTCAATGTCAGCAAGACAAAGGAGCTGATCATGGACCACAGGAAACGGAAGGACGGGTACGCCCCCATTCACATCTGTAGTGGAGCGGGTCGTGAGCTTCCAGTGCCCCGGTGTCCACATCACTAAGGAATTATGATGGTCCACATACACCCACACAGTTGTGAAGAGGGTACGACAGCGCCTCTTCCCCCTTAGGAGGCTGACAAGATTTGGCAATGGCCCTCAGATCCTCAAAAAGTTTTACAGCTGCACCATTGAGAGCATCTTGACTGGCTGCATCACCGCCTGGTACAGCAAGGCCTCCGACAGCAAGGCGCTACAGAGGGTGGTGCGTACGGCCCAGTACATCACTGGGGCCGAGCTTCCTGCCATCTAGGACCTCTATACCAGGCGGTGTCAGAGGAAGGTCAAAATAAATTGTCAGGCTCCAGCCACCCAAGCCGTAGACTGTTCTCCCTGATACCAGCTGGAACCAGCAGGACCCTGAACACCTTCAACCCCCAAGCCATAACACTGCTACAATGACACACACACACACACTACATGCGCCCACATGCATACTGACGCCACACACACACGTTCACATTCACCACATACGCTGCTGCTACTATCTATTATCTATCCTGTTGTCTAGTCACTTTACCCCTATCTACAGTATACTGCTGCTACTGTCTATTATCTATCCTGTTGCCTAGTCACTTTACCCCTACCTACAGTATACTGCTGCTACTGTCTATTATCTATCCTGTTGTCTAGTCACTTTACCCCTACCTACAGTATACTGCTGCTACTGTCTAGTATCTATCCTGTTGTCTAGTCACTTTACCCCTACCTACAGTATACTGCTGCTACTGTCTATTATCTATCCTGTTGTCTAGTCACTTTACCCCTACCTACAGTATACTGCTGCTACTGTCTATTATCTATCCTGTTGTCTAGTCCCTTTACCCCTACCTACAGTATACTGTGCTACAGCTCAGTCTATTAATCTATCCTGTTGCCTAGTCACTTTACCCCTACCTACAGTATACTGCTGCTACTGTCTATTATCTATCCTGTTGTCTAGTCCCGTTACCCCTACCTACAGTTACTGCGGCTACTGTCTATTATCTATCCTGTTGTCTAGTCCCTTTACCCCTACCTACAGTATACTGCTGCTACTGTCTATTATCTATCCTGTTGCCTAGTCCCTTTACCCCTACCTACAGATACTGCTGCTACTGTCTATTATCTATCCTGTTGGTCTAGTCACTTTACCCCTACCTACAGTATACTGCTGCTACTGTCTATTATCTATCCTGTTGTCTAGTCCCTTTACCCCTACCTACAGTATACTGCTGCTACTGTCTATTATCTATCCTGTTGTCTAGTCACTTTACCCCTACCTACAGTATACTGCTGCTACTGTCTTTTATCTATCCGTTGTCTAGTCACTTTACCCCTACCTACAGTATACTGCTGCTACTGTCTATTATCTATCCTGTTGTCCTAGGTCACTGCGTTTTATACCAACAGCTGACCGGTTACATGATACTGCGGCTAACTGTCTAGTATCTATCCTGTTGTCTAGTCACTTTACCCCTCACCTACATGTATACTGCTGCTACTGTATAACTTATCTATACCTGTTTGTCTTAGTTCCATTTTAACTCTATCTAATATGTACATATCTACCTCGAATTACCTTGTAACCATGCCACATTGGACTCGGTACTTGGTACTCCCTGTATATAGCCATGGTATTACCTTGGTTAGCTCCCCCTGTATATAGCCATGGTATTACCTGGTACTCCCTGTATATCGAGCCATGGTATTGACCTGGTATTCTCTCCCTGTGATATAGCCATGGTATTACCTGAGTACTCCCTGTATATAGCCATGTTATTACCTGGTACTCCCCTGGTATTGCCATGGTATTACCTGGTACTTCCTGTATATAGCCCATGGTATTTACCTGGGTACTCCCTGTACTATAGCCATGTTATTACCTGGTACTCCCTGTATATAGCCATGGTATTACCTGGTACTTCCTGTATATAGCCATGGTATTACCTGGTACTTCCTGTATATAGCCATGGTATTACCTGATACTTCCTGTATATAGCCATGGTATTACCTGGTACTTCCTGTATATAGCCATGTTATTACCTGGTACTCCCTGTATATAGCCATGGTATTTTTCCTTGTTACTGTTATTCACTGTGTATTTATTCCTTCTGTCACTTTCTATTTTTATTGTATTTTTTATCTTTAACTTTCCATCGTTGGCTAAGGACCCGTAAGTACGTTTAAAAAAAAAACATTTATTTGAACCCTCTCCCACACACTCACCTTAACCCTCACTCTAACTTCAGAAGATGGAGCTGCTGGACAGCACTGAAAAACTGGTGATCTGTGTCTCCCTCACCCCAACTCTAACCTAACCCCAACTCTAACCTAACCCCAACTTTAACCTAACCCTCACTCTAACTTCAGGAGAGTAGGCGTCTGGAGATGGAGCTGCTGGACAGCACTGAAAAACTGGTGATCTGTGTCTCCCTCACCCCAACTCTAACCTAACCCCAACTCTAACCTAACCCCAACTCTAACCTAACCCCAACTCTAACCTAACCCCAACTCTAACCTAACCCCAACTCTAACCCCAACTCTAACTCTAACCCCAACTCTAACTCTAACCCTCACTCTAACTTCAGGAGAGTAGGCGTCTGGAGATGGAGCTGCAGGACAGGACTGAGAAACTGGTGGAGGCAGAAAGCCAAGTCCGCAAACTGCAGAGGAATCTGGATAACATCCTGAAGGAAAAGGTAAAAGACCATTCTCTCCTACAATATTGTGTATTGACATTAACTTCCAGCCAAAACAGCAGTCGTAAAGAGCACGTTTCAAGAATATACAGTACCAGTCAAAAGTTTGGACACACCTACTCATTCCAGTTTTTTTTTTTTTTGTACTATTTCCTATATTGTAGAATAATAGTGAAGACATCAAAACTATAAAATAACACATATGGAATCATGTAGTAACCAAAAAAGTGTTAAATAAATCTAAATATATTTGAGATTCTTCAAAGTAGCCACCCTTTGCCTTGATGACAGCTTTGCACATGAGGAATGCTTTTCCAACAGTCTTGAAGGAGTTCCCACATATGCTGAGCACTTGTTGGCTGCTTTTCCTTCACTCTGCAGTCCAACTCATCCCAAACCATCTCAATTGGGTTGAGGTCGGGTGATTGTGGAGGCCAGGTCATCTGATGCAGCACTCCATCACTCTCCTTCTTGGTAAAATAGCCCTTGCACACCCTGGAGGTGTGTTTTGGGTCATTGTCCTGCTAAAAAACAAATTACCTCCCACTAAGCGCAAACCAGATGGGATGGTGTATCGCTGCAGAATGCTGTGGTAGCCATGCTGGTTAAGTGTGCCTTGAATTCTAAATAAATCACTGACAGTGTCACCAGCAAAGCATCATCACACCACCTCCTCCATGCTTCACGGTGGAAACCACACATGTGGAGATCATCCGTTCACCTACTCTGCGTCTCACAAAGACCCGGTTGGAACCAAATATCTCAAATATGGACTCATCAGACCAAAGGACAGATTTCCACCGGTCTAATGTCCATTGCTCGTGTTTCTTGGCCCAAGCAAGTCTCTTCTTCTTATTGGTGTTCTTTAGTAGTGGTTTATTTGCAGCAATTCGACCACGAAGGCCTGATTCACGCAGTCTCCTCTGAACAGTTGATGTTGAGATATGTCTGTTACTTGAATTCTGTGAAGCATTTATTTGGGCTGCAATTTTTGAGGCTCGTAACTCTAATGAACTTATCCTCTGCAGCAGAGGTAACTCTGGGTCTTCCTTTCCTGTGGCGGTCCTCATGAGAGCCAGTTTCATCATAGCGCTTGATGGTTTTTGTGACTGCACTTGAAGAAACTTTCAAAGTTCTTGAAATCTTCCGGATTGACTGACCTTCATGTCTTAAAGTAATGATGGATTGTCGTTTCTCTTTGCTTATTTGAGCTGTTCTTGCCATAATATGGACTTGGTCTTTTACCAAATAGGGCTATCTTCTGTATACCACCCCTACCTTGTCACAACACAACTGATTGGCTCAAACGCATTAAGAAGGAATGAAATTCCACAAATTAACTTTAACAAGGCACACCTGTTAATTGAAATGCATTCCAGGTGACTAACTCATGAAGCTTGTTGAGAGAATGCCAAGAGTGTGCAAAGCTGTCATCAAGGCGAAGGGTGGCTATTTGAAGAATTTCAAATATAAAATATATTTTGATTTGTTTAACACTTTTTTGGTTACTACATGATTCCATATGTGTTATTTAATAGTTTCGATGTCTTCACTATTATTCTACAATGTAGAAAATAGTAAAAAAATAAAGAAAAACCCTTGAATGAGTAGGTGTGTCCAAACTTTTGACTGGTACCGTAGTAGATCTCCATAGTAATCTGATGTCACACGTTTTTCAGTACTGGCTAATGGAATGAGGATCTATATCTGTCCCTATGAACCCCTTGGTGTTGGTTCTGTTTGCTCAGTTTGGGGACCTGGACCTGGACCCAGGCGGTGCAGAGTTCTTCCTACAGGAGGAGCGGCTCAGACGGCTACGCAGCAGCTATGAGGAACAGTGCCGGGTAAGTGTGCTTACTGGAAACAGACGTGTGCACGCACACACACACACACACACACACACACAGACAGACAGACAGACAGACAGACAGACAGACAGAGACACAGACACAGACAGAGAGACAGAGAGACAGAGAGACAGAGAGACAGAGAGACAGAGACACAGACACAGACACAGACACAGACAGAGACAGAGACAGAGACAGAGACAGAGACACAGACACAGACAGACGCAGGACACAGGAGTAGACAAGAAGCAGTGCCGGGTAGTAGCTCTCACTGGAACCAATCATTCAACTAATCATTAAAACTATCTATCTATCAACTAACTTCAGAGGTAGGTTGCCTGTTTTTTTTTAAAATACTAATATTTCTGTTTTGACTGATTTTATTGTGAATTTGTGTGTTTGTTTGTGGCAGGAGCTGCAGGATCGCATCGATGAGCTTCAAGCAGAGCTGCAGGAGTACCACAAACTGGGTCGCACCACTAGGCCCTGTCTCAAACCCTCGCTCTCTGAGGAGCTGGGGAGCAAGAGTCCTGGCATGGAGTCAGACCCAGGTACATTGAAGCAAAACATCGGTTTGAACTCATTCAGCATTGGGGGGGGGGTAACTTTGAGCAAGGTGATGTGCGTACATGTTGCATTCTAAATGGCAACCACTATTCCTATATGTATTGGACTTCAGTATTTTGCAGACCTTATAGATAACCCAACACAGGACCACCTCTCACTCACTGGCAAGGTAACTAACACAGACCACCTCTCACTCACTGTCCAAGGTAACCCAACACAGACCACTTCTCACTCATGTCAAGTAATAACACAGACACCTATCACTCACCGTCAAGGTAACCCAACACAGACCACCTCTCACTCATGTCAGGTAACTAACACAGACCACTCTAACTCACGTCAGGGTAACCCAACCAACAGACCACCTCTCACTCACTGTCAAGGTAATAAAACAGACCCACTCTCACTTCATGTCAAGGTAACTAACACAGACACCTCTCAATCAATGTCAAGGTAACTAACACAAGACCAACCTCTCACTCGCCCGGTCAAGGTAACTACACAGACCACCTCTCACTCACTGTCAAGGTTTAGCAGCAAGCCCAACAGACCTGTGTTAAGTGAATATTGTTTGATGGTACTGCGAATAGCAAAATGGAAAGAGTTTCTGATGTTGCCAAAATAGATGACAGTCTATTCTAAATGAATAGAGAGAGGGATCGGATAGATGGTTGGTCTGTGGGTGTCTTCAGGACCAGCAGAGTCTGTAGATTGAGCCGCTGGACGCCACTGATAAAAATGGTGTCGTCTCCCCCTAACCCAACTCTAACCCACTGATATTTTCAACCTACACCTGACACGGTATGTAAAACTAACTTGTTTAAAGTAGACACCATAGTCCCCGTTCCCTAAGAACGCCACAAGAACGCCCTGGTAAACTTTGCCTAAATGACTACCGCACATAGCACTCGCATCTGTAGCCATTAAAGGATGAATCATGGATCACATTAAACACAAGCATCCGAGACACCCTGGACCCACTCAATTAACATACCATCACCAACAGATCCATCTCAGAGTGATGCAATCTCTATTGCACTAACCACTGCCCTCACCCACCTGAGTCAAAAGGCATACCATGTAAGAATGTGTTTCATTGACTATAGCTCTGCATTTTCAACACCATAGTGCCACTCCAAGCCTCATTCACCCAAAGCTAAGGACCCTGGGACTGAAGGCCTCCCTCCTATGCAACTGGATCCTGCCGACTCCTGACGGCCGCCCCCCCAGGTGGCGCCCCCCCAGGGTGGTGAGGGTAGGCAAAACCTCGAGCCACACTGACCTCAACCCGGTGGCCCCTCAGGGGTGGTGCTTAGTCCCCTGTACTCTCTGTCACCCACCACGAGTGGCCTCACATGCACTCCAAAACACCATCATCAAGTTGCTGACAAACGACCGGTGTAGGCCTGAATCACCGGACGACAATGAGACAGCCTACAGGGAGGAGGTCAGGGACTGGCCGTGTGGTGCAGGACAAAAAACCTCAATGTCAGCAAGACAAAAGGAGTGATCATGGACCACGGAAACGGAAAGGAAGGGTACGCCCCAATTCACATCTGTAGGGGCCAGCGGGTCAAGAGCTTCAGTTCCCCGGTGTCACCTCACTAAGGAATATGATGGTCCACATACACCAACACAGTTGTTGTAGAGGCACTACGGACAGGCCTTTCCCCCTTAGGAGGATGACAAGATTTGGCAGGGCCCCTAGATCCTCAAAATGTTCTACAGCTCCACCATTGAGAGATTCTTGGGATGGTGCATCACCGCCTGGTACAGCAAGGCCTCCGACAGCAAGGCGCTTAAGAGGGTGGGCGTATGGCCCAGTACATCACTGGGGCCGAGCTTCCTTGCCATCTAGGACCTCTATACCAGGCGGTGTCAGGAGGAAGGTCAAAATACATTGTCAGGCTCCAGCCACCCAAGCCCATAGACTGTTCTCCCTGATACCCGGCTGGAACCAGCAGGGACATGAAACCTTCAACCCCCCAAGCCCATAACACTGCCTACAATGACACTACACACACACACTACATGCGCCCACTCCACATTACATGCGCCCAATGCATGCTGACGCCACACAACACACATTCACATCTCACAACATACGCTGCTGCCTAAGTCTATTATCTATCCTGCTGTCTAGTCACTTTTACCCCTACCATACCGTATATGCTGCTACTGCTATTATCTATCATGTCTAGTCACTTACCCCTACCTACAGTTACTGCTGCTTACTGTCTATTAATATATCCTGTTGTTGTATAGTCACTTTACCCCTACTTACAGTATAATGATGCTCGGTCATTTCTATCCTGTTTGTCTAGTCCCTTTTACCCATACCTACAGATACTGCTGATACTGTATATTATTCTATCGTTGTTCTAGTCCTTTACCCCACCTACGTATACTGCTGCTACTGTCTATTATCTTCCTGTGGCTAGTCACTTTACCCCGACCTACAGTATACTGCTCTACTGTCTTATAATCATATTCCTGTTGTATAGTCCCTTTACCCTATATAATATGTTACATATCTACCTCAATTACCTTGTAACCCTTGCACATTACATTGACTCGGTTTGTACTGGTACTCCATGATATAGGCCATGGTATTACTGGTACTCCCTGTATATACATGGTCATTAACTGGTACTTCCTGTATATAGCCATGGTAATTACCTGGTACTCCCTGTTATAGCCATGTATTACATGGTACTCACTGTATATAGCCATGGTATTACCGGGGTTACTCCCTGATATAGCCATGGTATTACCTGGTATCCCTGTATATAGCCGGTATTACCTGGTACTCCTGTTTGATATAGCCATGTATACCTGGGATCCCTGTATATAGCCATGGTATAACTGCGTACTCACTTGTATATAGCATGGTATTAATGGACTTCCTGTATATAGCCATGGTATACCTGGTACTTCCTGTATATAGACATGGTATTACCCTGGTACTCCCTTGTATATAGCCATGGTATCTACCTGGGACTCCCTGTATAAGCCATGGTATTACCTGGGTACTCCCTGTTATAGCCATGGTATTACCTGGTACTTCCGTTGTATATAGCCATGGTATTACCTGGTACTCCCTGTATATAGCCCATGTATACCTGGTATCCCTGTAGATAAGCCATGGTATTCCTGGTACGCCCTGTATATAGCCATGTATTACCTGGTACTCCCTGTATATAGCCCATGGTATTACCTGTACTCCCTGTATATAGCCATGGTATTACTCGGTACTTCCGGTATATAGCCATGGTATTACCTGGTACTTCCTGTATATAGCCCATGGTATTACCTGGTACTTCCCTGTATATAGCCATGGTATTTTTCCTTGTTACTGTTATTCACTGTGTATTTATTCCTTCTGTCACTTTCTATTTTTATTGTATTTTTTATCTTTAACTTTCCATCGTTGGCAAAGGACCCGTAAGTACGTTTTAAAAAAAACATTTATTTGAACCCTCTCCCACACACTCACCTTAACCCTCACTCTAACTTCAGAAGATGGAGCTGCTGGACAGCACTGACAAAACTGGTGATCTGTGTATCCCTCACACCCAAACTCTAACCTAACCCCAACTCTAACCTAACCCCAACTCTAACCTAACCCCAAGGAGAGTAGGCGTCTGGAGATGGAGCTGCTGGACAGGACTGAGAAACTGGTGGAGGCAGAAAGCCAAGTCCGCAAACTGCAGAGGAATCTGGATAACATCCTGAAGGAAAAGGTAAAAGACCATTCTCTCCTACAATATTGTGTATTGACATTAACTTCCAGCCAAAACAGCAGTCGTAAAGAGCACGTTTCAAGAATATACAGTACCAGTCAAAAGTTTGGACACACCTACTCATTCCAGTTTTTGTTTTGTTTTTTGTACTATTTCCTACATTGTAGAATAATAGTGAAGACATCAAAACTATAAAATAACACATATGGAATCATGTAGTAACCAAGAAAGTGTTAAATAAATCTAAATATATTTGAGATTCTTCAAAGTAGCCACCCTTGCTTGATGACAGCTTTGCACATGAGGAATGCTTTTCCAAACAGTCTTGAAGGAGTTCCAACATATGCTGAGCACTTGTTGGCTGCTTTTCCTTCACTCTGCAGTCCAACTCATCCCCAAACCATCTCAATTGGGTTGAGGGTCGGGGGATTGTGGAGGCCAGGTCATCTGATGCAGCACTCCATCAACTCTCCTTCTTGGTAAAATAGCCCTTGCACACCCTGGAGGTGTGTTTTGGATCATTGTCCTGCTAAAAAACAAATTACAGTCCCACTAAGCGCAAACCAGATGGGATGGTGTATCGCTGCAGAATGCTGTGGTAGCCATGCTGGTTAAGTGTGCCTTGAATTCTAAATAAATCACTGACAATGTCACCAGCAAAGCATCATCACACCACCTCCTCCATGCTTCACGGTGGAAACCACACATGTGGAGATCATCCGTTCACCTACTCTGCGTCTCACAAAGACACGGTTGGAACCAAATATCTCAAATATGGACTCATCAGACCAAAGGACAGATTTCCACCGGTCTAATGTCTATTGCTCGTGTTTCTTGGCCCAAGCAAGTCTCTTCTTCTTATTGGTGTCGTTTAGTAGTGGTTTATTTGCAGCAATTCGACCACGAAGGCCTGATTCACGCAGTCTCCTCTGAACAGTTGATGTTGAGATGTGTCTGTTACTTGAATTCTGTGAAGCATTTATTGGCCTGCAATTTCTGAGGCTGGTAACTCTATGAACTTATCCTCTGCCAGCAGAGGTAAACTCTGGGTCTTCCTTTCTGTGGCGGGTCCTCATGAGAGCAGTTTCATCATAGCGCTTGATGGTTTTTGTGACTGCACTTGAAGAAACTTTCAAAGTTCTTGAAATCTTCCGGATGGACTGACCTTCATGTTCTTAAAGTAATGATGGATTGTCGTTTCTCTTTGCTTATTTGAGCTGTTCTTGCCATAATATGGACTTGGGTCTTTTACCAAATAGGGCTATCTTCTGTCTACCACCCCATACCTTGTCACAAACAACTGATTGGCTCAAACGCATTAAGAAGGACATGAACTTCCACAAATTAACTCTTAACAAGGCACACTGTTAATTGAAATGCATTCCAGGTGACTAACTCATGAAGCTTGTTGAGAGAATGCCAAGAGTGTGCAAAGCTTGTCATCAAGGCGAAGGGTGGCTATTTGAAGAATTTCAAATATAAAATATTATTTTGATTTGTTTAACACTTTTTTGGTTACTACATGATTCCATATGTGTTATTTCATAGTTTTGATGTCTTCACTATTATTCTACAATGTAGAAAATAGTAAAAAAATAAAGAAAAACCCTTGAATGAGTAGGTGTGTCCAAACTTTTGACTGGTACCGTAGTAGATCTCCATAGTAATCTGATGTCACACGTTTTTCAGTACTGGCTAATGGAAGGAGGATCTATATCTGTCCCTATGAACCCCTTGGTGTTGGTTCTGTTTGCTCAGTTTGGGGACCTGGACCCAGGCGGTGCAGAGTTCTTCCTACAGGAGGAGCGGCTCAGACGGCTACGCAGCAGCTATGAGGAACAGTGCCGGGTAAGAACGCTTACTGGAAACAGACGTGTGCACACAGACACGTACGCAGACGCACACACACACACACACACAGACACACACACACACACACACACACAGACAGACAGACACACAGACACAGACAGACAGACAGACAGACAGACAGACACAGACAGACACAGACAGACAGACAGACACAGAGACACAGACACAGAGACACACAGAGACACACAGAGACACACAGAGACACAGACAGACAGAGACACACAGAGACACACAGAGACACACAGAGACACACCAGAGACACACAGAGACACACAGAGACACACAGAGACACACAGAGACACACAGAGACACAGACCGCCAGACAGACAGAAGTAGATAAGAAGCAGTGCCGGGTAATAGCTCTCACTGGAACCATCATTCAACTAATCATTAAAACAATCAATCTATCAACTAACTTCAGAGGTAGGTTGCCTGTTTTTTTTTTTATACTAATATTTCTGTTTTGACTGATTTTATTGTGAATTTGTGTGTTTGTTTGTGGCAGGAGCTGCAGGATCGCATCGATGAGCTTCAAGCAGAGCTGCAGGAGTACCACAAACTGGGTCGCACCACTAGGCCCTGTCTCAAACCCTCGCTCTCTGAGGAGCTGGGGAGCAAGAGTCCTGGCATGGAGTCAGACCCAGGTACATTGAAGCAAAACATCGGTTTGAACTCATTCAGCATTGGGGGGGGGGGGGGTGGTTGTAACTTTGAGCAAGGTGATGTGCGTACAAGTAGCATCCTAAATGGCACCCTATTTCCTATGTAGTGCACTTCTTTAGACCAGAGAATGGCACCCTATTTCCTATGTAGTGCACTTCTTTTGACCTTATAGATGCATCTCTTATGTCCAGATAACCCGCAAACGTCTTCTCGGAAAGTCATAAGGGCGTCTGGGGATATCTGTTTGAGCAAGGCAAGATGTAGAATCTCTAATCTTGATCACGTAGTGAGTAGTTTATTGGATGCAAGGTGATTTTTAAAGATCAGTGATTTTGCCCGGTACAACAGCAATGTTGTCAAGGCTGAGGTGTATGATGTGTGGAAGTCAGGCGCAGGACACCGAAGCTTAGTCCAACAAAGTTTACTGTGAAAAACCACCAGGCAAGGATACAGTAAACGGCCTCAACAAAACAGAGGCGAGCAATACGCAAAACTATGCGTATAACAAATAAACAAAAAAAAAACAGATACAAAAACACGCAGCACTACGGACAGGCGAAAAACAACACACAATCTAACCAATGCAAAAACAGGGAACTTATAGGACACGTAATCAGACACAAACGGACACAGGTGTAAAAGACAGACCAAAGCAATCACACCAAGAAACATTCAACGGTGGGCAGCTAGTACTCCGGGGACGGCGAACGCCGAAGCCTGCCCGAACCAGGAGGAGGAGCAGTCTCGGCAGAATCCGTTGACAGTACCCCCCCCTTGAACGCGCGGGCTCCAGCCGTTGCGCCGACCCCGGCCTCGGGGACGGCCAGGAGGACGCGGACCCGGGCGCGTGGGATGCCCACGGTGGAACTCAGTCAGGAGGGACGGATCTAGGATGTCCCTCCTAGGCACCCAGCACCGTTCCTCCGGACCGTACCCCTCCCACTCCACGAGATATGGAGACCACTCATCCGGCGCCTCGAGTCCAAGATGGTCCGGACCCCTGTACGCCGGGGGCCCCCCTCGATGTCCAAAGGGGGCGGAGGGGTCTCTCCTATCTCATCTTCTTGGAGTGGGCCAGCCACCACCGGCCTGAGAAGAGGACGCATGGAACGAGGGGTTAATATTCTTGTATCAATAGGCAGTTGTAACCTGTAACACACCTCGTTCAATCTTCTCAGGACTTTAAAGGGCCCCACAACCGCCGACCCAGCTTCCGGCAGGGCAGGCGGAGGGGCAGGTTTCGAGTCGAGAGCCAGACTCGATCTCCCGGTGCGTACACCGGTCCCTCACTGCGGTGGCGATCGGCGCTCGCCTTTTGTTGACGGATGGCCCGCTGCAGATGGACATGGGCAGCGTCCCACGTCTCCTCCGAGCGCCGAATCCACTCGTCTACCGCAGGGGCCTCGATCTGGCTCTCGTGCCATGGTGTCAGGACCGGCTGATACCCTAAAACACACTGGAAAGGTGTTAAATTGGTGGAGGAGTGGCGGAGAGAGTTCTGGGCCATCTCTGCCCAGGGGATATACCTAGACCACTCCTTTCGGCCGGTCCCCGGCAATAGGACCTCAGAAACCTACCCACATCCTGGTTGACGTCGTTCAACCTGCCCATTGCTCTCTGGGTGGTACCCCAAGGTAAGGCTTACCGAGACCCCCAAGCGTTCCATGAACGCCCCCCCAAACTCTGGAGGTGAACTGGGGACCTCGGTCAGACACAATATCCTCGGGGGACCCCAATAGTGCCGGAACACGTGGGTAAATAGGGGCCTCAGCGGTCTGTAGGGCAGTAGGGAGACCCGGCATTGGTGAGGAGACGACAGGGCCTTGGAAAACCGATCCACAACGACCAAAATGGTGGTATTCCCCTGGGCGGGGGGGGTAGGTCGGTCACCAAAATCCACCGAGAGGTGGGACCATGGTCGTTGTGGAACGGGCAGGGGATGGTAACTTACCCCTGGGCAAATGTCTAGGCGCCTTACACTGGGCGCACACCGAGCAGGAGGAGACATAAACCCTCCCAGCATCCCTAGCTAACGTTGGCCACCAGTATTTCACGCTAAGGCAGTGCACTGTCCGGCCAATACCTGGATGTCCAGAGGAGGGTGATGTATGAGCCCAATAAATCAGACGATCACGAAACCCTCGAGCGGAACGTACGTCCGCCCCACAGGACACTCGTGGGGAGTAGGGTCGGTACGCAGTGCCGCTCAATTTCCGCATCGACCTCCCACACCACCGGAGCCACCAGACAAGACTCCGGCAGTATGGAAGTAGGCTCAATGGACCTCTCCTCTGTGTCATACCGCCGGGACAGGGCGTCTGCCTTACCGTTCTGGGACCCTGGGATGTATGTGATCTTAAAAAACAAACAGGTCAGGAACATGTTCCACCTAGCCTGACGAGGTTCAATCTCCTAGCTGCCCGGATGTACTCCAGGTTACGGTGATCAGTCAGAATGAGGGGAAAGGGTGTTGAGCCCCCTCAAGCCAATGCCTTCCACACCTTTAGGGCTCTGGACTACAGCTAACAGCTCCTTGTCCCCAACGTCATAATTACGCTCCGCCGAGTGAGCTTCTGGGAGTATAGATAGAACGCACGGGTCGGGAGGAGCTTAGTGTGGCGTGCAGGACCGTTGCGACAGGAACTGCCCAAATGCGGCCTCGGGACGCGTTCTACCTCTACGTGGAATGGGAAGCGGGATCCGGATCTGCGCCCCGCCAGCACCGGGCGAGGTGAACAGGTTCTTCAAGTTTGACAAATGCCCTGTACCGCCTCAGCTTTTGACACGGCAAACGAACCGGACCCCCCTTTAGCAGGGGACCGTAATGGGGAGCTGCAACCCGTCCAAAGCCCCGGATAAACCTACGGTACAGTAATTAGCAAAACCCAAGAACTGCCTGCATCACATCTTTTACAGTGGTTGGAGTTTGGCCAATTACGCTACGGCCGGACCACGTTCTACCGATATCTCCACACCAGACGCGGACAACCGAGAACCCAAAAAGGGATGACGTCTGGAAAAAAGACAGGCATTTCTCTGCACTTGACATACAAGTATGCTCCAACAGTCTTCTCAAAAACTGGCGCACCAGGGCACATGCCGGCTCGTGTAGAAGAGTACCTAGGTGTCGTCGATGTATACTACACACCTGCCCATGTATGTCCCGGCAAAAATCTCGTCAACAAAGATAGGACATTGGAAGAATGAAGGAGCATTCATTAACCCGTTATATGGCATGACGCGATATCATCGTTAAGACCCGGAGGGGTGGTTGCTAAATGCTGTCTTCCATTTCATCCCCCTCCCTAATTGCGAACAGATTGTACGCGCTCCTGAGTCCAACTTTGTGAAGAACCGCGCTCCGCGTAATGATTCTTGTCATAGTGCAATCAGTGGAGAAAGAGGGTAAAACTGTACTTCCCGTGATTGATTGAGATACAGGTAGTCAATTACACGGGCGCAAACCCCCGTCCTTCTTCTTCACAAAGAAGAACCTCAAGGAAACCGGGGAAGGGGACGAGGGGGGGAAGTGGGGGAGTGGGGAAGTGGAGGACCGTGTATGTATCCCTGTGCCAGGATCGGCTATGTAAGTTCCCATAGCCGCTGTCCTCCTCTTGAGAACAGGGGATACCACACGGCTCCGCGGAAGGGCCGATCCTGTTTGGAGGATTTAGATTTATCGCACAATCCCCCTGTCTATGAGGTGGTGGTATAGCAGTTGTTGCCCTCGTTTTGCTGACCACAAGTGCAAAATCTCCATACTCTAGGGGGAATGCGCATTTGACGGGCCACTTGTTCGGACTCTATACCGAGGTCGCCCCTAAGAAACACCTAGGACATCTCCCGTACCATGGGCAGACCACTCATAAGAGCCCTCTGTTGACACGCAATGTAGTATTCATGGGCGCTTAACCAGGGAAGCCCCAGACCACGGGAGGATAAGCAAGGAGAGTCAATCAGATAAAAACTGAATGATCTCCTCATGACCCCCCTGCGTACGTCATTTAGTGGTGCTGTGACTTCTCTGATCAGCCCGACCCAAACGGCCGGTTGTCTAGGGAGTGGTGAAGGGGGGAAACAGGAAAAAGGGGGCCTATCTACCGGCCCTAAGGGAATTCTAACTATAACAAAATGCACAACCACAATCAACAAAATTCCCAGCTGAGCCTGATCTACTAGCGGCCTTATGCTGGGAAAGGAGGTGCCCACCTGTGGAAATCTCACAGGTATACTCAGGTGGCCAAAGAGAGCTCTGGGTTGGTAAGTGGGGCGCCTACTCCCTGAAATGACTTCCCCAGTGCCTTCCCTGGGAAATGTGGGTAAAATCTACAAACGGAGAACATAACAACAGCACCCATGGCCGAGGATCTGGGTCCTCCACGGCCCCAGTTGGTGCAGGGGATGGCACCCACTCGGGTTTCTCTCCTCCTCTCTCTAGCGCAGCACCCACGAGCTCATGGGAATCGGCTCGGAGGTGATGGGAGGGTGGATGGAAGGCGGACCCCCAAACTCGGGACGTCCGCGGGTAGCCAGCAGGGGGGTCGAGCGGATGGAGATGTCACCAACTGGTCGAAGGATAGGTTGGTTGTCCCTGCAGGCCAGTTCACGACGAACGTCCTCTCGTAGGCTTACACCGGTAATGGTCGATGAGGGCCCTCTCATTCAGAGTCCGGAATCCCAGGCGAACTCCGGTGCGCTCCTCTCCCTGTCGGCGGTGGAACAGACGCTCCCCCGCCGCCTTCCCCTCAGGTGGTTGATTCGAAGACAAGCCTGAGCGGCGGAGGAGGAGAGAACTCCGCGTGGTGATGGTTTTCGCGGCGGTCTATTCAACCTCCATTCGGCGTTGGACACTCCAACGCCTTGCCGGGATAGACAGGAGATGAGGGCGGAGACGCTCTCGTTTTATCACGAGGGCGTCTGGGTGTATGGTAGCCAGGTAGAGTTCCACCTGCAGGAGGAACCCTGACACACGGCTGCAGAACCGTCATATGCCCTCGGGAGAGAAGAGCCGTATGCCACTGGGTTACGGTGATGAGAGAGGAGGACTGGCCGTTGGTGATGGGATGAGTGTGCGAAGGCGTGGGCCACTCTCCAGTAACCAACAGGCCGCCAGCCAGGCAGAGTGTTGGACACCTCGTTCAGTGGCGGCCCAAAGTTGCCGGACATGGTGTCTGGCGCTGATCCGATCCTCCAGCGACTTGGTTGCCGCACCATGCTCATGCGACTCCATAAGGGGGTGTTGTTCTGTCAAGGCTGAGGTCCCCGTTATGATGTGTGGAAGGCAGGCGAAGAGACACCGAAGCTTAGTCCAACAAAGTATACTGTGAAAAACCACCAGCAAGGATACACGTAAAACGGCCTCAACAAAAAACAGAGGTGAGCATACGCAACTATGCGTTATAACAAATAAACAAACAAAAAAGATACAAAAACACGCAGCATACGGACAGGCGAAAAAAACAAACACCACAATTACCCAATGCAAAACAGGGAACTATAGGGACCCCCGTAATCAGAACACAACGGACACAGGTGTAAAAGAAGCCAAAGCAATCACACAAAAGAAAAATTCACGGTGGCAGCTACTATCCGGGACGGCGAACGACGAAGCCCTGCCCGAACCAGGGAGGGAGAGCGAGTCCGGCAGAGACAGAATCAGGACAAAGGTAGTCAAAAGATGAACATTGATTAGCTTAAAGAACATGAGAGCTGGTTAGTTGATCCTTCCTCACCTGTCTGTTTGCCAGTACAGCCAGAAGAGGACTGGCCACCCCTCTGAGCCTGGTTCCTCTCTAGGTTTCTTCCTAGTTTCCTTCCTTCGAGGGAGTTTATCCTGGCCACCTGTGCTTCTGCGTGCTTGTTTTGAGGTTTTTATGCCGGGTGTCTGTAAACGACTTTGTGACAACTGCTCATGGGGGAAAAAGGGGAGCTTTCTAAATACATTGATTGATTGTCCTCCAGGCCTGGGCTCGGAGGAGGGCCCAGGCCGTTGTTCAACATGAGCTGGAGGCAGAGATGATGATGAAAGCGGCTGAAAGAGAAGCACCTCCTCGAGAGATGCGATGATCTACAGCTCAGATGGGGAGGCAAGTTGGCACTTAAATATCTAGCAGTTGTTTCAACTGCTACTCCTGAGCATCCATAGTTCACGGTGTCGTGTTCTGTTTACTTTATCAGAGAATAGAATTTGATGCCCACCCCCCCCACGTGCCCCAGCTGAGGCGACAGTCCCACTTCTTTATCAGAGACATAGATTTGGTGTAGCTAGATGGCGGCAGTACCACTCCTTTATCAGAGAAGATATTTGGTGTTGTCGATAGATGGGGCAAGTCCACGTCCCCCCTTTATCAGAGGAAAGAGATTTGGTGTAGCTAGATTGGGCAGTCCCCTCCTTTATCCCCACGACAGACCATGTGCAGATTTGGTTTGTAGCAGATGGGGAAGTCCCACTCCTTTATCGAGAATAGATGTGATTGTAGATGGGGGCAGTACCACTCTATTTATCAAGACATAGATTGGTGTTTGTAGCTAGATGGGGCAGGTACCACTCCTTTATCAGAGACATATTTGATGTAGCTAGATGGGGCAGTCCCACTCCTTTATCAGAGACAGATTTGATGTAGCTAGATGGGGGCAGTCCCACTCCTTTATCAGAGACAGAGATTTGGTGTAGCTAGATGGGGGCAGTCCCACTCCTTTATCAATGAGACAGAGATTTGGTTGTAGCTCTAGATATGGGGCATGTTTGCCCACTCCTTTATCAGAGACATAGATTTGATGTACTAGATGGGGCATCCCACTCCTTTATCATAGATACAGAGATTGGTGGTGTATCTAGATGGGCAGTCTCACTCCTTTATCAGAGACAGAGATTTGGTGTAGCTAGACGGGACAGTCCCACTCCTTTATCAGAGGACATAGATTTGGTGTAGCTAGATGGGGCAGTCCCACTCCTTTATCAGAGACAGAGATTTGGTGTAGCTAGACGGGACAGTCCCACTCCTTTACAGAGACAGAGATTTGGTGTAGCCTAGACGGGACAGTCCCACTCCTTTATCAGAGACAGAGATTTGGTGTAGCTAGACGGGGCAGTCCCAACTCCTTTATCAGAGACAGAGATTTGGTGGTGTAGCTAGATTGGGCAGTCTCACTCCTTTATCAGACACAGAGATTTGATGTAGCTAGACGGGACAGTCCCACTCCTTTATCAGAGACGAGATTTGGTGTAGCTAGATGGGGCCGTCCCACTCCTTTCGTATTGTTTGTGCTTTTTATTGAACAGATAGGACATTGGCAGTATGGGAAGACAGGAAAGGTAGGAGGTAGAGTCAAAGGGCAGTGGATTGGATTGGAACCCATGCTGACTCTGCCATATATATATGTGCCAGGCTCAGCAGCTCTACTCACAGACCTGGGCCACACAGACCACACTGGGCAGTGTTTTTGTTCTGATATAGTTGGATATGATTTTCCCCCATGTCATGTTGCAGGTGAGTGAATTTGACCAGAAGGTGGAGGCCCAGAAGGCAGCCTTGTCTCTGCAGTACATGGAGGAGATCCAGGCTCTACGGGGGGAGATGTCCAGCAGCCAGAACCGAGCCTGGAGCTTCAGGCCCAGCTAGAGCAGGCGGTGGAGGAAGGGCTGGCCTGGAGCAGAGGCAGGCGGGGGAGGGAAGGGCTGGCCTGGAGCAGAGGCAGGCGGGGGGAGGAAAGGGGCTGGCCTGGAGCAGAGGCAGGCGATGGAGAGGGAAGAGCTGGAGCACCAACAAGAGGAGGAAGTGAGTAGAGGACTGTGTGGCCTCAGTTGGTAAAGCATGGCACTTGCAGGGAATCGTGGGTTCGATTCTATGCTGGGGCCACCCACATACGAAAAATGTATGCACTCAGTGATTGTAATGTTGCTTTGGCATATATTATAATACATTACATTTTGATTTCTATTAGGTGAGCTGCCTGAAGCAGGCGCTCCTAGAGGCCCCCACCCAGGCTGCCGACATGGAGGGCCTGGAGGGCCTACAGGCGAAGGCTGAGCCGGGCCTGGACAAAGAGATGCAGGAGTTAAGGAAACGACATGCTGTGGAACTCTACAAGCTGGGCGAGGAGCACAAAGAGGAGATCCTTTTGACCAAGGACGGAAGAAGAAGAAGAGAGGGGGGAAGCTACAGGAGGAGAGAGCTGAGGTGGAGAGGAGGCTGTCAGAGGAGTGGGAGAGGGGAGAAGGTGTGGAGTTACAGCAGAGACACGGAGGAGGCAGTGAAGGCTAGGATAGAGGAGGTTGAGTGTCAGGTTCCAGGAGGAGAGAGCTGAGGTGGAGGAGAGCTGACGGGGAGATGAGGGGAGTGGAGAGGGAGGAAGGTGGAGTTACAGCAGAGACACGAGGAAGCAGTGAAGGCTAGGATTAGAGGAGGTGAGTGTCAGGTTCCAGGTGGAGAGAGAGGAGCTGGAGATGAGACTCGCGGAGGAGTGGGAGAGGGAGAAGGTGGAGTTACAGCAGAGACACGAGGAGGCAGTGAAGGCTAGGATAGAGGAGGTGAGTGTCAGGTTCCAGGTGGAGCGAGAGGAGCTGGAGATGAGACTCGCGGAGGAGTGGGAGAGGGAGAAGGTTCTGTTGGACGAGCAGACTAAAGCGTCGCTGCAGACTGTGTTAGAGGAGCAGGAGAACAGGGGAGGCCAGCTCACTGAGCAGTGGGGGCTGGAACGAGCTCGGCTCCAGCAGTGTCGTGAGGTGGCTCTCCTCACCAGGTTAGCCGAGGAGCGCCGGAAGCAGCAGGAGGAGACGGAGAGGAGGCTGAGGGAGGACTGGCACAGGGAGAGACTCCAGCTAGAGGAGGACTATGAGGGGATGCTTCAGGAGCGGCTGCAGGAGGAGACGGAGAGGAGGCTGAGGGAGGAATGGCACAGGGAGAGACTCCAGCTAGAGGAGGACTATGAGGGGATGCTTCAGGAGCGGCTGCAGGAGGAGAGGGAGAGGCTGGCGGGGGGAGGGGAGGAAGTGGAGAAGAGGTGGGGAAAGATGATGGAGGAGGAGAAGGAGAGGCTAAAGGAGGTCCACAGACATGCTGTGCAGGAACTGAGTGCCAAACACAGTGAGGAGAGGGAACAGCTCAGCTGTCTACTGGATAAACTGCGGGAGGACATCGCTGAGAAAAGGTAAGACTGTCTAACTGTAATGAAATCAGCTTATAAACTATTTCCTTTTATAAATTGTTTAGGGTTTTTAGTCCCAGCATTGACAATTTGTCCATTAAAACCTGCATTCTTGATAAAAACCATAATCATGTTTACTTTATGTCAGTGTTGTAGTACTCAAGACCCACTATTGAGTGTCTCGGTCTTGTCTCTGTGCCGGATACATTTGTACTCGGCTTGACTTGGTCTCGGACAGTGAGGACTCGTAATTTCTTCCCGAGACCAGCGCAGTAAAAAAGTCATTATCAGCTTCCATTCAGTCAGCTCATAAAACCGCTTCTCCAGGCCAAATAAGACTCTCCTTTATTGAACCATTAATATCTTAACAGCCTTTATATCTATTATAGACATGTTTGATCAGTGGTGAACCTATAGGCCTTCAGTGGTGAACCTATAGGCCTTCAGTGGTGAACCAATAGGCCTTCAGTGGTGAACCTATAGGCCTTCAGTGTGTGAACCTATAGGCCTTCAGTGGTGAACCTATAGGCCTTCAGTGGTGAACCTATAGGCCTTCAGTGGTGAACCTATAGGCCTTCAGTGGTGAACCTATAGGCCTTCAGTGTGTGAACCTATAGGCCTTCAGTGGTGAACCTATAGGCCTTCAGTGTGTGACAGTGGTGAACCTATAGGCCTTCAGTGTGTGACAGTGGTGAACCTATAGGCCTTCAGTGTGTGACAGTGGTGAACCTATAGGCCTTCAGTGTGTGACAGGTTCGTGATTCTGAAAGGACAGCAACCTTTTAATAACAGCGCACTCATGTAGGAGAGTGCACTTTTTTTGCAAAACACCAAAGGACCAGTGGTGGTGTGGAGGGTATACTTAGGTATTTTTCAGTGGGCGTTGCCGTATACTCACGTCTTAATCCCTACTGATGCGTATCAAAGTAGTGTAGTGGAGGGTATACGATTGATCAATGATGTAGTACAATAGAGAAATCATGCGCAAAGTAGCCTACACAATCGCAAAGCACGTGAAATATATTCACATGGGCGCTGCACACATAGCCTAGTTTCAGCGGAAATACCATCTGCAGGCAGCAAGAGTGTGCAGCTCTCAACTGGTTTTGGCATGAAGCAGCTCACAGAAGAATGACATCGGTAGCCGGTAGGGCAGGAAACACATTTCACCTTATGATATCTACCGGTAAATGCTAACTAAGGCAACAATGGGTATGCAAACCAGGTATTGGAAAACGTTTAGTCCCAAAGTTATTGGTTAGTAGGCTATTTGTGATGTGCAATTATCATCATGTGCTCTTTGCATCAGGGGCGTAGACATGGATGGGCCTGGGTGGACAGAGACCCCACCCACTGGGGAGCCGGGCCCTGACAGGCCCACCCACTGGGGAGCCAGGCCCTGACAGGCCCAACCAATGGGGAGCCAGGCCCTGACAGGCCCACCCACTGGGGAGCCAGGCCCTGACAGGCCCACCCACTGGGGAGCCAGGCCCTGACACGCCCACCCACTGGGGAGCCAGGCCCTGACAGGCCCACCCAATCAGATTGTTTTGGTCTTAGATCATAACATTTTTGTATTTTTTCTATGTAAAAACAAAAAGGGTGCCTTTCGTTCGCTGGGCCGTTTGGGAAATTTTAGGCAAAATTAGAGTATACCCACTTCTCCAGGCACCGCTACACCCCTGGATAGGGCCGAAGGAAAGACAGCAGTCACACAGCATGATGTTAAAGGATAAGCAGTCACACAGCATGTGTTTAAAGGATAAGCAGTCACACACAGCATGATGTTAAAGGATAAGCGATCACACAGCCATGATGTTAAAGGATAAGCAGTCACACACAGCATGATGTTAAAGGATAAGCAGTCACACGCATGATGTTAAAGGATAAGCAGTCACACAGCATGATGTTAAAGGATAGCAGTCACACACAGCATTATGTTAAAGGATAAGCAGTCACACACAGCATTATGTTAAGGATAAGCAGTCACACAGTATGATGTTAAAGGATAAGCAGTCACACAGATGATGTTAAAGGATAAGCAGTCACACAGCATTATGTTAAAGGAAAGCCGTCACACAGCATGATGTTAAAGGATAAGCAGTCACACAGCATGATGTTAAAGGATTAAGCAGTCACACAGCATGATGTTAAAGGATAAGCAGTCACACAGCATGATGTTAAAGGATAAGCAGTCAACAGCATGATGTTAAGGATAAGCAGTCACACAGCTGATGTTAAAGGATAAGCAGTCACACAGCATGATGTTAAAAGGGTAAGCAGTCACACAGCATTATGTTAAAGGATAAGCAGTCACCAAAAGCAAAGATGTTAAAGGATAAGCAGTCACACCAGCATTGTGTTAAAGGAAGCAGTCACACAGCATGATGTTAAAGGATAAACAGTCACACAGCATGATGTTAAGGATAGCAGTCACACAGCATGATGTTAAGGATAAGCAGTCACACCACAGCATGATGTTAAAGGATAAGCAGTCCCCCAGCATGATGTTAAAGGATAAACAGTCACACAGCATGATGTTAAGGATAAGCCCGCCACACAGCATGATGTTAAAGGGTAAGCAGCCCCAAGCATGATTTTTAAAGGATAACAGTCACCCACATGATGTTAAAGGAAAAAGCGTCACACGCATGATGTTAAAAGGATAAGCAGTCACACAGCTGATGTTAAAGGATAAGCAGTCACACAGCATGATGTTAAGGATAAGCAGTCACACAGCATGATGTTAAGGATAAGCAGTCACACAGCATGATGTTAAAGGATAAGCAGTCACACAGCATGATGTTTAAAGGATAAGCAGTCACACAGCATGATGTTAATTTAAAGGATAAGCAGTCTATAAACTCAGACAATAAGTCAGTAGGTTTCCAATCATAAGAATACAAAAACACAACCATTAAGCATTTCCCAATCGAAATGTATAACTATTACTTCCCATTGCAAAAACATTTCAAGGTTAGCGCACAAAGTTGACCCTTTGACCTAGTTTAAAGTGGACCCTGGACAGTGTTTTTAACTACTTTGCAGAGATTAAACATCATATCAGTCAAAAATATCAAATTCCCAGATTATGCTACAAAATCAACTTTTATAATAGGTTTTATTTTTGACTCAACGTTCCACGACGTACACTAAGGCATTATTGGCAGAATAGATGGATGCAGTTTAATGCATGATTAATATAATTCACCAGTACATTTCTTGGTAGCACAACAAATATTGCTATCAGGTTGTAAATCACAGCTGACATTATTTGCTGCCTCCATTCGGGATGCACTGTTTCAGTTTCAATGACTCAATATTCTGGACAAAAACGGACGATAACTAAGGCTGGGAATGTCAATACAATCAAACTAGCAAGGGCAACGATCACAAGTCAGTCATAACGTGGCTAATAGGCTAGCGTGTCTATTTATGTAGCAAGCTAAAAACACGGAGCCTAACGTTAGCTAGCTAGCTGCTAGGAGGATGTCATGCCATTTTTTTCCCCTCATATCGATTTTTGGTGGCTATACACAGCTAGAGATGCAGGTGTCATTTGGTTAGCTAGCAAGAACTTGAACGACTTATCAAGCTTGCATATCGATTGCGTTCGCAAATTCACTCTGGCTATCTACTCCGATTTCAGAGCACTCTCGTCTGAGTGTGCCAGAGTGCAGAACAACTGATCTTCTGTTGCTGACGTTGTTTTCCTCTGTTGGTTGTAGGCGTGATGCGGGTCATCTAGCAGAGGAGAACCTTCTACTCAGACAGAAGATATCCACGCTGAAGGAAGAGGACCCGAGAGACACCCAAGAGGAGATGCTGTAAGAAACCTCATGGTCCTGGGAACCATTTTTTTGTGTTTTCCCCTACACTTCCCTGGTGTAGTGGAGATTAAACGCAAGTAAATGCAGTTAACCCACTTTTTTATTTTATTTTATTTTTGCACAACAGTTTACCCACCTTTTGCCAAAAAAATGCATTGAAAGTATAGGGAGCGTTATTTTTTTCAACGCAACTGCCGATCAGAGTTTATCCACCTGATTTTTTTTTTTTTTACCACTACATCACTGCTAGCACTTACACACCTGATTTTAAACTAATTAGCTCATCAAGCCTTTGATTAGTGGAATCAGGTGTGCTAGGGCTAAAACAACAATGATGATCCTTTGGATTAAGAAATACTGAGCCCCCGTGTAGCTCAGTTGGTAGAGCGTGGTGCTTGCAATGACAGGGTTGTGGGTTCGATTCCCACGGGGGGGGCCAGTATGAAAAAAATGTATGCACTCACTTAACTGTAAGTCGCTCTGGATAAGAGTGTCTGCTAAATGACAAAAAATAACAAATAAATAAAAAAATGTATGCTACAGCTATTTTTTTCATTTCATTGGGTCATTGAACTCACACTTTCTCCTCCCCTATCTTAGCTTGAAACTGGAGCATTTCAGGAAGGAGAAGATTTCTGCGCAAAGGAAGGCAGAGAGTTTCAAGAGACGGGTAGGACGAGAGTAAAACGACTAACTTTATTAGCTATGTTAACTTTAACTTGGTTCTAGGGGGCTGACTTGCATTGCACTTAAGAACGTTGATCCTTTGTGCCAACACAGGTAATAAATGGCAACTCTAATAAATCTATATCTGTGTCAAAAAAGGTGCCCTTTTCTCTACATAGTGCACTACTTTTGACCAGGGAATAGGGTGCAGGCCCTGATTTTAAAAAGTAAGGCATTGTATAGTGTTAATAACGGGATATGAGAAGGGAGAGTCGGCGAATGATCGATTCAGACTAGGTGGTAAATTGTATGACAAGCGGCAGTTTATTCAGAGTAAAAATGTCTGGTACAAAACGTGCACGGTTCTCGTTCTTTCAGCTCATAGGGAACTTCCAGAAAAAGCGCCAAAAAACAGTACACACATGTTTTATACTATTTGTAAAGTGGGTTGAGTCTGGCAGATCTGGTCTTCTGGTTGGTCCCTGCTCGGGCGTCGTCCTCTGTGATTGGGTCTAGGAGGTCTACACACTGCAGCTCAGGTCCTTTGTTCCGAATGTTTCAGCAGAGTAAAGATTTGATGTGTGCGTTTTAATTATCTGGTCTTGAGTGTGTCTGTGTGTGTGAGTGCATTTTTGTGCAAGATTGTGGTTGTGGTCAAAACTTGTCTTGGAAAAGGAATTAGTTATAGCAATTTAATAGCAATAAGCTGTTTATAAAAATAGCATTTATTACAAATCCCCCTCTACACGTCTCTTAAGACGTGTCATATACTAAGTAACAAAAAGAAAGGGAAACTTTCTCAGAAAGTTTTGAGTCCCCCTCTTCACGTCTCCCAGACGTGATCCATTATTTATGGTACACGAAGCATAGTTGAATCAGTCTTAAAAGAAAAACAATAATGTAGAAAAGAAAACAACACATGATAACGCATAATGCAATTTGTAAAAATGTTTAACCCATTCCCCCCTCTAGCATACTATTATATGGGCAGTTAATTAAACAAGTTAGTCCCCCTCTAGTGAGTGAACACAACAATCAGAGTTGGTCTTCGAAATTGCTCTAATTGTCGTTTGTTCAGGTTTGGTAATCATGACAGGCCCATCCACCTTTAATTATATAAGGGAGGATAGTCACTATCAAAATCGTCCAGTTCCAAATCATTAGTTCCCAAAAGCGGATACAAGGCAACATCCACAAGAACAAGTATACCCATAGAAGCCATAACTTCACCCAGAATTGTCACAACAATAGTTTTCCATTTACCAAATATGTTATCAAACCAACCGTTTTATGGAGCTATCAATACCAGAGTTCTTAACCAGTTCGTTCGCCAAGCGTGGTGATGGTCACTCAAGCGCTTTTGTCACGGGCCCGTCCGGTGCTATATTGTTGGAGATGAAAATACAGCACATATATCCAAACAGAACACCAAACCCCGTCCTTGCTCAGCCAAAAGCATATCGAAAAACTATTCTATTCTGCCATGCCATTAAAGCTAGTTGCCGCTGTCTGCTCAGCTAATCCCTTTATTGGATCACGAGTGTGGGTTATAAATATTTTGCTGGTTATATTAAATATAATTTATCCAATCGAAGTTTTTATTAATTGTTGACCAACAAAAAATACTTGATTCAAAACTCAACCTGTGGTCTGATTCCTAGCTTTGAATTGTTTCGTAACCTCTCGAGGGTACTCCTATCCCATCACAGGATCCTTTCATCAAAGGATCCCAGGAGGAGGTCCTACTTTCATTTGACAACTCACCAGTCTCTGACACATTTTATTGGTTACATATGTAGTTGAGTTCACAATCAGTTATCACCACACAACCATCAGATGTCAGCACAGGCCTGGTTTGGGTCCTACAATCCTCTGTCTGCAAACAAATAGGAGAGATTAGTCATGTTTTCTTTCAGTTGTGATATTCTCTGTGGTAGGAGCAGAGCTAAGATGCCCTACTCTGTATCCTATCTTACTAGTCCTAGAAAAACGATTAGAATCCCCATGAGACTTCAAACGTTAGGCAACCTAGGTTCGGAATGAGTTTGTTATCGGGGTGGATACTGATAGTTCAAGTTACTACAAGACTCTTTCACCACATCCCAGGTGGTTTGCATGGGGATATAAACCTGTTTTGCGTACTTCAGACATTCAGACCAGTAACCTACACTTCTATGGGTCGCACTGCAATTTCTGGTAATTCCCTACCCTCACAACACTACACCTGTCCCCAAACTGTATATGGAGATTTACATATCCCCCACGCTCTCGATATGGAGCAACTACATAATCCAGGATGTACACGGCGACACACATATAGTGATTGTCCTCCCCCTAAAGTCCTTAATCTTCCCCTTTCCCTACGTCTAGCTGTCTCCTATGGCCTTCATAGACTATGCTCAGGTATCATTTTATCAACTTGTTTTAGGTTAACTACTACTTTTGGCTGATCAGAAGGGTTTGAGTGTGTTAGGAATATGGCCCCCACAATCAGACAGCTACCTACCGTCAGGAGACCTGTGAATCCCCCACCCTTGCCCTGAGAACATGTCAGACGCCAACCCATTACTTTACCTTCTACCAAACTCACACAGGGTATGATCAGACAGGGTAAGGGAATCTTCGTTAAGGAGGCAACCCCCGAACCATAGTGGATGATCGGATCTTTCTCCTAACTCTGTGTTTGTTCATCAGGTGTAACTGGGTTTACCTTTTTACAGTGTGTGACATGCACCCAGATTGATCTAATAGGACTTGATAGGCCCTTCCCACAGGCCTGCTTCCAGTTTTTCTTCTTTTAGGGACTGGATCCACACCCAGTCTCCTGGTGTGATAGAGTGGGTCACCTTCTCCTTTAGTTCACCTGTGGGGCACAAAACCTCTGACATACAGGTGTGGTTAATAAACTATCTTCACACATAGATGTTGAGCTCTCAATTTCTATTGTTGTTTTTTTTATTTTTACTTAATCCTATCATTATTATTTAATCCTATCAATATTATTTAATCCTATCATTCCCCCCTTTTTGACACATGATTTGCCCATGTGTCAATATTACCACCTTTCTAAACCATTTCTTATGTAATTTATCATCCTATTGCCATGCCTTTCATTTTTTAGATTATCTTTTGCTCCTTTATTGCTCCTCCCACTTCCTTTGTCTTTTATGGAAGCTAAATTCAACTTTCATCCAGTTCAGAATCAATTAGTAATCCAATCAATCAATCTCTTATCTTATAAAAACACTTATGTTTAGTTCAAACTCTGTTCTACCCAGGCTCTCCCGGGCTTGACCTGAAGACTAATTGTTGGACATGACAAGTCTATTTCTTAAGTCACCTAAGTCTTCTGTCTAGCAACAAAGAATAAAAATCTCTATGTTCATGATTAACCCCAGTTATATCTAATAGCCCACCAGAAAACCTAATCATCTTTAAATCACTACCAATGTCATATCCCTCGTTACTCTCTTACCATTTGGATAACATCCCTGATGTTATGTATGCCCTCCTTAGAGTTCCAAATTACTTTACATGGGCTACCATTGCCTTCCCATAGATAAGATCACTTAATTACCCGTATGCAGTACATAATGGAGTACGCAAACTTTACAGCACTTTATCATTACCAATAAGCTCATCATTTGTTTTTTGTTTTAAACGGTTTGGCGCTCCAAATATAGCAGTTTTTATGGATGAGTTTAACATTCTCCCCTCCTGTGTTATAGTGTGACCTAGGTAATGACCTCGATTTACCAAAGTTTTTAAGTTTCTTTCTGCTCACTTTGTGTCCCTTTTCTTCCAGAAGGTTAACAATTGAATTGTATCATCCCTCTTACACAATCCCTCCTGAGTGGGATTAGCCAATAGAATATAATCTACATAATAACTAACATTTGTTTCCTTCCCTAGGTTCAAACTTTCCCAAATGATTAGTTATAGCCTGGGCAAAGATTTGTAAGGACTTTCGAGTAGCCTTGAGGCATCCTAGCCTAAGTCCATTTCCTTCCCTGAAAAGTAAAGCCAAACCACCCCTAACTATCCGGATGAACTTGGATGCTAAAGACAGCTTTAGCTAAATCTATCACTGTAAAATAGGAGTTCTCTGGTTTCAATTGGTTCATCAATGTATGTGGATTTTATACACCATGGAACTCTGGAATGATATTTATATTAAACTAACTGTAAGTCCATGACCATCCTCCAGTCGGCGCTAGGTGCCCTCCTTTCTAACAGGAAATATTGGAGAGTTTCATTGTACCACATCTCCAGGAATTATCACCTCTCCCTTAAGTAAATTCTCAAATGTAGGTGTTATCCCTTTTATTGCTTCTGGTTTCATAGTATCATTTTTGGTATGGGTCTATTATTGAATCGAGGAATCACTTGTACTGGAGCTACCCCCTTTAGTAGTCCTACATCTGTTGTCCTTGTGACCATAATTTGAACAGAATTGCTGCTAACTCACCCTCCTGTTCCTGAGTTAAGAAAATCTCTTCCTGTCATCCGTTTAAAAACTTATCTCCAGATGGACACTGGGCTGGGTTTTTGCTCTCCCATTTAACTTTATTCTATATCTCCCAGTGGGAGTGGCCATAACTGATCCCCATTTGGTATATTCTGCCAGTCAGTAATGTTCTTCCCTTGTTTTATATATTTACCTAGTGATAACATTCCTCTGAATGTTCTTTCACTAGGACAAACATGGGGGCTCCACCTTTCTCTGTACAGCCTCTGGCTCTGTGAACCCATTTTAACCCATTTGAAAAAACAACAATCACAAATAAGCCAGGCCTCACTCAATTTGATAGCTCACTTTTATGACCTAAATTCTGCCTAACTGAGATAAGCTAAATCTCTTTCTCCTAGTTATATTCTAAAGATGGTAGTCCACACAAAACATGATAGATATTCCCAGTCTTAACCCATCAATAATTGTTTGTATCATTCTAATTCCTCCTAACTAATCCATAAACCACTCAAAATTCCTCGAGTATACTATGATTATTTAATTGATTACCCTAACTCTGCTACATGTGATCTCATCTCAAATTATCCATTTATCAATTATTTATTCAACTCCCTAGGAAACCTGTCTTCCCTTCCATTGTTCCTTTCCCTCCTGTATATGTCATATTTTGAGTTTTTAGCCAATACAATCACAGTTACATCAAATGTTCCCTCATTTAATGGTATTTTCTTCCTAATATAACTTCCCTGAATGAGATTAAATCCACCTGGTCTTCCTCTACTATCCTTATATCATTACTGGATCAATGATAATAACCGTAACAACTATCAACAACAATTGTAATAACTAATTCACATTAAATTGTGTATTTTTTTCTGATTATGCTACAATTGTAGCCTATTTATCACCCCAGTCCAAAATATAAGTTTATGTAACAACCCCTAACCCCTACAGGGTTGCGCCATTCCCCCCCACAAAAGCCATGCATATTTTTCCTCCAAAAAAAATTATCGTTTTTAAAATGGTCCCTCTATCTTTTTTTCCCGCTAACCCCCTTTCAGTTTTCTATTCAAAGATTTAACTGTTTTCTCTGATTTGCCCCCAATTAAAAAACAAAAAAGGGGTAGTTTGGTCGCAAACCTTAATGACATTTATCATCTAACTATACGTCTCTCACCCCCTTGTCCTTCGGGGAGACGCATGGGAACCTTAACATATTTTTATAACTTTTCTAGAATACTTTTATTAAATATTATTCAAACCCTTTAATATAATCTAGGTATATAGCCCACTTGAAAAACTTTTTTTACTGTCCCCACCTGTTTCAACCGGGGCAAAAGCCAGTCACTTCGCAATATCTGCGATGCTCTCAAAAGTACACTTCCAGTTCATGGAAAAGGGGTCCCAAAATGAAAATCGCAGTAGCTTTCACCTCAGCAAAAACTATCTCTCTCTCACTGCTTATTTCCCCTTTACACAACCTTATGTATCTGTTTTAAGCATGGATTCGAGTTTATCTGCGTCCAGACGTCCCTCAAAACCATACCTCTCCCTCCACCTGGTTATATAATGGAGATTTCTTCTATCCCTGGATTCATTTTAATTACATCAAGCATTTCTCGTCCCCAGTAAATTCTGGGACCTATTGTGAGGATTTCCCCCCCCCCTGGGTTGGTACTGTTAAAAATCCCTTAGCCACCTCTTCTATATTACAAGTCAATTTAACAAGAAATTCAAAATAGCTTCACACAACAACACCTCATAAGGAGTGCCCAGCAGGAGTCCAATTCCTATCAGAAACATACATACAAACATTCAGACACTCCCAATCTCTCCAGGGGGAAAAAGTTATCCTTCTCCTGAGTGAGATTGTTGTTCCCATAAGGGTTTCTTCTCATTTTGTTGTCAGGATTGGTTCTCGCTGCTCAAATCAGCTCTTACTTCAGACAATGGTCTGGAAGGAGTGGGGGCTGGTGTGCAGTGTGTTAGATGGTGCCAGGGTGCTCCTGATTTACCTCTGACCTGGACTGAGTGTGAAGTAACCTCCTTCACTTCGTACGGTCCAGTCCACCTGGGTTCCAGCCACTTTCTTTTGTGGACTTTCACCCTCACCCAGTCTCCCATTTTTACCTTCAGTGGTGGCGTGTTACCCGTCAGCTCCCCCTCTTGGGCCTTCTACACCTGAGAAGAGAGTGCTGCAGAAAATTCCGTCAATTTCATCACATAATCAGTCATTTCTATCTGTGGTACATCAAGGGCGGGCATATGACCTCCCTCCCTTGGTGGAACCTTGCATTTTCTCTCCCTTACCATTATCTCATGAGGAGAGAGATGGGTCCCTGCCCCTGGTGATGCTCTCATAGCCAGCAAAACCAGTGGCAGGCTTCAACCCATGTCAATTTTGTCCCTGCACAAACCTTATTCAGTTTCATAAGTCTCACTCATTTACCACTGTTCACTTTATCTACATCCTTCACCGAACGAAATATTCGAGCTTTTGGATGAGGCTTATACCACTTTAAGACTATCGGAATCCTATTTTTATTTTATTCTTATTTTTTTTACTAGCAATGTTCATCATTTAAACAATATCCAGTAAAACAATTGACATTTACACATCCGACCCTATTGGTACATGGAGCGTTTGTCATTAAGTAATACACATTAATCAGTTGACATTTACACACTCCGACCCTATTGGTACATGGAGCGTTTGTCATTAAGTAATACACATTAATCAGTTGACATTTACACATCCGACCCCTATTGGTACATTGGAGCCGTTTGTCATTAAGTAATACACATTATCGTTGACATTTACACCATCCGACCCTATTGGTACATGGAGCGTTTGTCATTAAGTAATACACATTTTCTATCTCTCCTAACCACACAGTTCCCCCCCGGTTGACTCTCTTGGTCCGTCTCTGTGAACCAACTCTCCCAGACGGTTAATACATTTTATCACAAAGTCCCTCCCGGTCTAACTCTCTTGGTCCGTCTCTGTGAACCAACTCTCTTAGCCGACTCTCGACTTATTAATTATTCCAGACATGTTTACTACACTGCTTTTCAGTTTGTCCATCTATGCATAAATTGTATCAAGAATTCATACTCACAACTCGGTAATACTGATCAAACTTTGGATAGGGGGGGGGGGGTGGGGGGGGGACTATTCGACAATATGCAAAGTTTGATTTAACAGTTTTGCTTACCTTTTTTTTTTTTTTATAGTCGACTTTAGGAATCAGTTTCCCGAGCTGAGTTGAATTGTTGTCCTCCCTCCGAATAATTACACCAGTCTTTCCGTTGAATCGTCCTTTTACCAAACTCGCCCCCTCACATCCACATTAACCACTCTGGACCGTGTATCTAGACAACCATCGACTGCTACCAAGTTTCTGTTAATAACGGGATATGAGAAGGGAGAGTCGGCGAATGATCGATCAGACTAGGTGGTAAATTGTATGACAAGCGGCAGTTTATTCAGAGTAAAAATGTCTGGTACAAAACGTGCACGGTCTCGTTCTTTTCAGCTCATAGGAACTTCCAGAAAAAGCGCCAAAAAACAGTACACACATGTTTTATACTATTTGTAAAGTGGGGTTGAGTTCTGGCAGATCTGGTCTTCTGGTTGGTCCCTGCTCGGGGCGTCGTCCTCTGTGATTGGGTCTAGGAGGTTCTACACACTGCAGCTCAGGTCCTTTGTTCCGAATGTTTCAGCAGAGTAAAGATTTGATGTGTGCGTTTAATTATCTTGTCTTGAGTGTGTCTGTGTGTGTGAGTGCATTTGTGGCAAGATTGTGTGTGTGGTCCAAAACTTGTCTTGGAAAAAGGAATTAGTTATAGCAATTTAATAGCAATAAGCTGTTTATAAAAATAGCATTTATTACAATAGGGAGTAGGGTAAAAAGTAGTGCAACTTATATAGGGAATGGGGTTTGCAGGTCCTGGTCAAAAGTCGTGCACTATATAGGGTGCCATTTTTGGACGACCCCTAAATCTGCATCCCCCCCCCCCCCCCCCCCCCCCCCGTAGATCTCGGCGCTTCGTCCTTCCGCAGCCAGCAGCTGGAGGATGAGAAACGGGCTGCTGTCGGAGAAGAACGCCCAGAATGCAGCAGGAGTGGAGGGGTTGAGCCAGCAGCCGGGGGAACTACTCAGACAGAGTGAGAGACAGGAGGCTGTCCGAGACCAGCAACGCACTGTACCGGAGGATGACAGGACCAAGGTAAATGATGACATTAGTTGTTTTTTTAAAGGGGATTGTTCAGGATTTTGGCAGTGAAGCCCTTTTTATCTACTTCCCTAGAGTCAGATGAACTCGTGGCAAACCCAGTGCCAGGATAAAGTGACTGAGGGGGCACAATTTTGGGGGGTCCTTGCATTGGAGTTATATAGAATTCTGCTTATATCACGCTGTACCACAATAAACAATAAAGTTCAAATGCCGAGACTCCGAAAACCATTGATTGAGTGCTTTTGAAGTGACGGGTAGGTGTGAAATCTGTATCCTATCTCTGCTGCGCTGTATCCACACAAAACAAGGCCGTTATGGTAATGAATATAGGCTGCAAGATAGGGTGTTTCACCCCATTACAAACATCCTTGTGTGAATGCGGCCGTCAGCATAATGCTTGTTCGAGCTAAATAGGCTATGGCTAATAACACTAATTGCTTTTTACAGCAAGCTAAGAAGCTAACTAAACTCTGTAGTGGTGGGGTGTGAAGCATCTTCAACGGTAAATCAAATATTACAGGCGGAGGCGGTCCCGTTATTCACAGCCTACCACAGATGACAATCGTTTTTTTTCCTGATTTTTATGGGAAAACCCGAAGGAGTTGTACCGAACCGCCCCATTGGCTTTCCACGGCCCCCTACATGTCCATGGGTGATGACACGGCGCAAGCAGAGATACAGATTGTGCACCAACCTGTCACTCAATCGTTTTTTTTTTTCTTTCAATTTTTCTATTGGACATATAAATTAAAACTAAGGGTGGTGCAAGTTTCAACTGAAGGGGGGCTAACATCGTTGAGCCGGTCCTGTTATGTCTCTGAGTCCAGTATGAAGGAAGATAGAAATAGTTTAACAAACCAACGCTAATCTAGCGTAAAACATTGTATCCACGAGTCCATCTCACTCTGGGTTAAGTAGATAAAAGGGCTTCATTTCCAAATCCCGAACTGTCCCTTTCAGGATTTGATTGTAGTCATACCTGTTTTTTTCAATTCGTCTTTGCTCGATTCCTCCTCGTTGGGGTCCCAATGACTTGTTCTCCTGTGTGTCAGATGGCAGTGTGTGTCTCGCCCTGGAGGCGGAGCTGACCAAAGCTGTGGAGGGGACTGTACTACTAGAGGAGGACAAGGCCCAGCTGGTGCTACAACTCACGCCCCAAGACAAGTTACACACGATAACTTATGTAAAAGGCCAAATATTATAACTCCATTTTCTTTGATTAAACTTTATTAAGGTTGTGTTAGTATTTGCACGAGAGACTGCAAGACCCCCCTAGAGGTCTAATGTATTATATGTCCGAGTACAAGGGGA